>VONZ01001231.1:0-186647 GCA_012976165.1 Labeo catla
ACAAAAACTAAATCAAATAAACCGAGCATAAACAAAATAAACATAGGCCTACTAATATTTATAAACGATAAGAAATGCAGGCTATTTTTTTCTCAGTATTTTGATAATTGATATTTGATCTCGGCCAAATATTGTCCTATCCTAACAAACCATACATCAACGGAATTCTATTGAGTCCTCACAGTAACGGCAGGGTGTCATCGGACGTGGACAGGGAAGTCCGAAATTATTTTATTCATTCTATATGATTCATGTGCGATGTTGTTGTGTTCAGCTATTACTGATTGTTCTCTCCCTGAATATAGTATATTGATTGCCTGTGCTGGTTCTTTCACATAGGACTTGTGATTTATGCTTGGAGTTTCTAACCACGGGTGCTGTGTATGAAATGCCTCGCTATTTAATGTTTGCTGTGAATTTGAAATGTGTGTTCACGGATTAATGAGTTTATATGACTGGTGTACGTAATCAAGATATTTATATGAGACAGTGCCATATGGCTGCTATTGTTGTTAATAAAGTATATTCTTTGTAATTCCTACTCTTGAGTGTGTTTGAGTGCTCCTCCTGGACCAGACCGGGTTTGAATCAAAGGGTGGCAGTAGGTATTAATCCGAAATAGAGAAGTTCACCAGTGGCCCCTAGTGGTGGCTGAATTTATAACAATACTATATAAAATAATGTTTCTGCCTCATTCTGGTGTGAAACCACGTCAGATAAACAATAAATAAATAAAGAAAAATAACTATTTTAAACACTCTGCTGATGTTAAATGAATTTGGAGCAAAAACATGTCATTAAAATCTTCTCTTTGGACAACAGGTTTGTAAACAGACTCGTTCTACTAAGATAAATATGACGCACAGACCAGTGGCGATTTCTTTAAGACTGCAAGGGAAGCTCAGCTTCCCCTATAATGTCACAAAATTAATGGTCAAATTATGTACTATTGTATTAACATTTTATTGACTAAAAATGCGGTAGAAAACGTTCATCTCAAAGACGAGTTCGTTCAGAATCAGTTAGATATAGCAGGTCGGCTGACTTGATTTTCTTCTCATACATTCCCGTAGCGTCACAGTGCATTTCCCCGTTGAAGCCCAGCGTCCATTGACTTCAATGAAGCTGCTTTGAACGTTTTTTTTCAGTGCTTTGAAACTAGACGGTCATTGGATAAACGCTGCGATTATGTCCCGCCCACGGACGCTCAGCGTCTCTGGGGGTGAATGAGGAGCAAATGAGGAGTGGGCTGGCCTGGACTCCGAGCTTCTGCATGATGATTGGAGGGTCTGTCGAAAGATTGCATCTCCTTTTGACTGACAGCGATTTTGTACTATAAGGAATCGCTGAAGCTATTCGCGCTCAGTCCCATCGCGGATTTCTCAAGTTCAGTCGAAATAAAACTGCTGCAACCTATTTCTTTATATTTGCTTGGCGAAATTGCTTGATTTTCATCATACATTTCACACAATTATACACCACATTCCTTGTTTCACTTTTACAGAGTTTAATATTTTTTTTTAGATCGTTCATTCATTCATGTTAATATTTAATGTAGTAATCAATATATATATATAGATTACTACATTAAATATTAACATGGAGGATGACTATAAATTAATATAAATATATATATATATATATAGTAATCTTGAAAAATTTTAACATAACATAATGAAACCTTATATTTCTATTAAAATACTTTAGAAATAAATAAATAAATAAATCTCCATAATAACCTTATTTAAATTGCAAAATATTTATACTATATAGTAGCATCTGACTAAAAGAAAAAATACATCATATTTTGCATAATAAAACTAAAGCTTTTTTTTTTACGATTGTTTGCATTGTGACTTATGACAATAAGGCACATTCTTGTGAATAAATAAATAGACAATTTTACGATGTAGGCCGAAAATGAGCTTCCCCTATTTGACAGACCAGTAGCCGCCACTGGCACAGACTGATTCTTTCATAAGTTCGAAACATGCCGCACCGTAAAGCGCTGGTGCGTCACCCTAGTCAGAAAGTGCGTGCGGCTTTAAGTTGCGCTGCGCACACCGACCTGTGTATGACATTAAAGTACGGCAAGAGCGATTTGAAAGCATTGGATAGCTCTTGCGGTACTTTGATTTTAAACCCGGATCTTTCTGCCATAACTGTGGGATACACAAATAAGAAACATAAGCATCCACAGAAGCTCCTTCTTCTTCTTCAATGGATTTTAACTGCAGCTTACCATCCTTAATGTTGCACTACTGCCATCTTCTGGAGTTAATTATCTAATAAAATATCTATAAAATATAGATATATATTTAAATATAATCTATAAAATATTTAAAATTATATTGTTGCAAAAAGTAATATAGAAGAGAATATTTATAACCAATGCATGCAAGAAGAGCCTGTACATGTGTAGTGAGTGGGAGGTGCTCAAATATTATTTGGTGGATGAATCACATGCAGTTTAACACCGTCCTTTTAGTTCACAATTTGTCACATACCTGTTCACATACTTCAACTGTTATCTGAAAATGGTTCACATGTTTGTTTTGTTCTGCTTTTGGCATCTGGTTGGTAAGTTGCAATCATATTCATTTTAAAACATCACTTTGTGCTTTAGTTTTAATCTGATAGACTGTATTTGCAGAGATGTAATACAATGCCAAAAAAGTAGTTTTTAATCAGCAACAGGATTTTCAAGATATAAGATGCTTTAATCAAATTATCGTGAGATCTACACAGGAGAAAAATATAAGCCAGGTGCAATAACAGCAAATTTGTCTCTGACATGAAATAATTATTGATTCATCTGAAAAGGGACTGATGACAGACACTACTATATTCTACAACTTGTTGCATAGTTACTGATGTCTGTGCCTGTTTTACACACATAAACAGACTGAACCAGGCTGCAGTTTTGTTTTGTGTGGACTATTTAAGTCAGGGGTGCCCAACCCTGTTCCTGGAGATCGACCTTCCTGCAGAGTTTAGTTCCAACCCTAATCAAACACACCTGTCTGTAATTATCAAGTGCTCCTTCAGATCCTAATTAACTGGTTCAGGTGTGTTTGATCAGGGTTGGAGCTGAACTCTGCAGGAAGGTCGATCTCCAGGACCAGGGTTGAGCACCCCTGATTTAAGTAAATGATCAAATCTGTGACTGTTCTTCAGGTGTGTTTGCTGATACAGATGCAGTGAAGTCAGTATCAGTGATGGAGGGAGATTCAGTCACTCTAAACACTGGTCTTACTGAAAGAATATATGATGATCTGATTCTGTGGAAGTTTGGAACTGAAAACACTTTAATAGCTAAAATCAAAATAGATAACAGTGTCACTGTATATAATAACGTTCTTGATGGGAGATTCAGAGACAGACTGAAACTGGATGATCAAACTGGATCTCTGACCATTACAAACATCTTAAGTAAACATTCTGGAGATTATAAACTGACCAACAGTGTGAACAAGAATTTCAATTTCAATGTCACTGTCTATGGTGAGTGAAATATTGTTACACATATTTTATTTACCTTTAAAGTTAATATTTTGATTATTGATTAATAGCATAACTAAATAATTTTAATTAGGCATAATTTTCTTCTTTGTTATTTGTCCATATATGTAATAATCTTTTATAATTGTGAAGAGAGGAGTGAAGATTGTTCTCATATAAGACACACACTGACTGACTAATGCTGCAATAAACACTTTCTGATCTAGCCTTATTTAATGTTTTCCAGCTCATCTGCCTGTTCCTGTCATTAGCACTAACTCTTCACCATGTTCTTTGTCATCACCATCATCATCATCACTGCAGAATTGTTCATTGTTGTGTTCAGTGGTGAATGTGAGTGATGTGAGTCTCTCCTGGTACAAAGGAAACAGTTTATTGTCCAGCATCAGTGTGTCTGATCTCAGCATCAGTCTCTCTCTACCTCTGGAGGTGAAATATCAGGATAAAAACACCTACAGCTGTGTGATCAACAATCCCATCAACAACCAGACCACACATCTGGACATCGGCAAACTCTGTAAACCATGTTCAGGTGAATGGTAAAATATTTTACCATCTTATGACTGTACGAGGTTCTTCAGAAGTAGCTTATGCCTATAGTACAAACTGAGCTGTGCTGCTGTTTATAGTGTTTATCAGATCAGAGAATTTACTCACACTAATTACTCTTTTTAGCCATTGCAACAGCAGGTCCACAGTCTACTTCAAACTCTACTTCACATTCTTCAGGCTCTGAATGTCAGACAGTGCTGATCTTTGCTGCTGCTGCTGCTGCTGGATCTCTTTTGATTGTCACTGCAGTCTGGATCCGCAGGAAACACAGAAAAAAATGATCAAGAAGGCAAGTTGTTACTTACAGCTTTTGATAAGTACTATAACAAAAATTACAATTATTCTAATCACTACTAGTAATTAATCACTAGTAATTCATTAGTGATCCAATTATTACTAATTATCATTTAATCAACGTTATTCTAAAAATTATTTGTGGTTTACACTCTTGCTCTTACACAAAAACACTCTGAATTTCTCAAACTAAAAGCAAACTGAAAATGAACACAGAAATGTAAACCTGCATCAATTTAATAAATGAACTTTCTCCACATTATGAGTTGAACAATGCCATCCTTAGCTGGTTTTCTAAAGAACTTGCATGTTGATGTTTTACTTGAGCTTCAGTGATGAATAATATTTATCACAAAGAAAAATAAAATGCAAATTCTTCTATAAATTATCTGGCAAATAATGTCTTTATACTGCCTTTTAACTACACCTGATAAACACATGCTCTGCTAGGCACTTTATTTTTGTTAATTTAATGTATCTATTTTTAATAGATGAAAGAGTTCAGTCTCGTCATAAAACAACAACATTTCAGATGTTTATAAAGGCCATTAGATCAGCATTCAATGTGAGACACACTGACTCACATCCCTTGATATTTATGACACTTACTTTACCATAGTAACTAAAAAGAGAGTAATAGACAACAAAGTCCATTTTAAGGACATTAGGCAATTGTGAAGTTGATGCAGTATTTCCTGTGTCATCTGAAGATATAACGGACTACTTGTACAACTACTTCCACATTCTACTTATTACGGCTCGGGAGTTTCCAGTTAGTGTTCAGTGCACATACATACAAAAACAGTTTCTCATGAGAACACAGACTAGTACTACATTTTAGGGCTGGCATTACACAAAAAGAAAGAAAGAAGAAAAAAAACAACAACAATTAGCTGCATGCGCGATGAGAAGGCCCTCACACTGGCTAGGACGGTGGAGTTAGGAAAACAAAAACAGGGGAGCGCTTTATATACTAAATATAGGAGGAATATGTCAAAGTCATGTATATGTGCCAAACTTCCTGCTGCCAGCTGGTGGCGCTATGCCTATAACTGAATACTAGCGTGTATATGTGTTCAGGCCAGCACTTTTATCAAACATATGAATTTGGTGAAGATTGAACAAGGCATGCTTGAGTTAGTTTAAGACATGACATATACTGCTGCCAATAGGTGGGCTATTAGTATATCTGAATATTGGCCTTTAGATGTCTTCAGGGCGATACTCTTACCAAACATGTGAAGTTTGGCGCAGATCAGACATTGTATGTTTAAGTTAGTGTAAAACAAGTTATTTCCTGTTGTCAGAAGGTGGGGCTATGATTATAATACTATTTTGGCCTCTAGATGTGTTCAGGCCAGGACTCTTATCAAACATGTGAAGTTTGAGACAGATTGGACATTGTATGTCTGAGTTAAAACAATTTCTATTCCCATGGCGAAACATTGAAATTTGTCAGGCCGCCACGGACACGCCCTTCAACGAAAACTCAAGATCTTCACAATTTATCATGGCAAAGGCCTTTAGATTAGACTGACCGAATATAAGGTTGATTTCATGAAATCACTAGGAGGAGTTTCTCACAGCATAAAACATGTCAGACATTGTATTTGCCACACCCACTTCTGAAACCCATATCAAATGTAAATTTTCGCCAGTTCTGATGCGTGTGCAAAGTTTCCTGACTTTTTGGGCACGTTTAGGCCCTCAAAAAATACGATTTATTTTGGAGAAGAAGAATAAAATTAATAATAAATATAGCTGCAAGCAGCAATTGCGGGGCCAAGCACAAAAGAGGCAGAATGAGGAGTTAAGCACGGCAAGGAGCAGCAGACCGACTACAACAGTGAGTAACTTAAGCCATTTTAGGATAATATCAGTTGAAATGGCTGAAAAATCATAAATACAACCAATCGTAATAAAATTTAATGGCTTATCACTTTTGACCAACAGGTGGTGCTGTTTTCAAATTGATGTGACGTGTTCTGTGTGAAATGACAATGACACACAAAGTTTGCCGTCATTATGTCAAAGCTTTGCAGAGATACAGCCTCAGATGTAGTTTGGCATCTTTCCAGCAAATTTGTTGATGCGCTAAACGAAAACGGTTTCGTATATCATCACGAAATTCATAACTTTTTGCCAGCATAGTCTGAAGATGATCTGAGTCAAATTTGGTGAAGATCCGACTAACAGTCTGGGAGGAGTTCGAAAAAGTAGGTTTTGTACATTAATCAAAATGGCGGACAGGAAGTTTGGCCAATTTCGGCATAATGGGTATCAATGTTCTCGACTTGGCCCAAGGAATCTATTGGCATCAGTTTCATTCAAATAGGCTAATGTAAACAGAAGTTATTAGCATTTTTGTAAATTTCATTATTAATGTTTAGTGAAGGGCATATTACTTCTGACCCATAGGTGGCACTGTTACCAAATTGATGTGGCTTGGTCAGAGTGTGGTGACAATAGCACATATAAAATTTGGTGTCAATATGTCAAAGCTTTGCAGAGATACAGACTCGGATGCAATTTGGCATCTTTCCAGTAAATTCGTTGATGCGCTAAACGAAAACGGTTTCGTGTATCGACACGAAATCCATAACTTTTTGTCAGCATGGTCTGAAGATGATCTGAGTCAAATTTGGTGAAAATTGGACTAACGGTCTAGGAGGAGTTTGAAAAAGTAGGTTTTCAACATGAATCAAAATGGCGGACAGGAAGTTCAGCCAAAATTGGCAAAATTGGTATCGGTGTTCTCAGCATGACCGAAGGAATCTATCAAAATCAGTTTCATTTCAATAGGCTAATGTACGCAAAAGTTATTAGCATTTTTTGAAATTTCGTTATAACTTTTGACCACAAGGTGGCGCTGGCCCCAAAATTTTTATGTACATTCAGGGCATGGTGCCGAACATTTTTGTAATTAATGTCGAAACGATACGCTAATCCGTTCTCAAGATACAGCATTTTAAAGCTAAATTAAAAATGGCCGACACCCAAAATGGCTGACATGGGAAAATTGGATATGGTTCGACTCGGCATGATTCACCGAATCTAAAGAGACTGGTTTCATGATTTTTGGCCCAACTATTCAGAAGTTATAAGCAAAAAGCCCCATTTTTCATATCTCCTGACCACTAGGTGGCACTGTGCTGAAACACTGCAGGTAATCTCAGGTCATGCTTGTTATAAAACACACCAAGTTTGGCCTCAATATGACAAACCGTTGCGGAGATATAGCCTTACAACCATTTTTGCGTGCGTTTCGTAGAATTTATTCGCGCGTCATTCGAAAACGTTTTGACTAATCAACTTGAATTCCATAACTTTTTGCCAGCATGGTCTGAAGATGATCTGAGCCAATTTTGGTGAAAATCAGACAAACCGTCTAGGACGAGTTCGAAAAAGTAGGGTTTACAAATAAAAATTTATAGAAAAAAAACTAAACCTTACAATTTTTGAATTTTGGACTTCATTCGACTCGGCATGAGCCAAGGATTCAGAGGAAAAAAGAATTTTGATTCTGTGCCTTACGGTTCAAAAGTTATTAGCATGAAATTATTGAAAGTTTGGACAGGTGGTGGCGCTAGAGAGTTTGAGTTAGAGACTCCAAACTTGCTATGGTTAATGTTGGGACTGTCCTCTATCAGTGTGCAAAATTATACAACTTTCCCGCAAGCGGTTCTATGGGCTGCCATAGACTTGCGGCGGAAGAAGAAGAAGAAGAAGAAGAAGAAGAAGAAGAAGCGGAATAATAATAACGCCAACGGATACAATAGGTGCCACCGCACCTTCGGTGCTTGGCCCCTAATTAAAGCTGCAAGCAGCGATGAAAGGGCTCTCGCACCCGGGATCACTGCCAACCGGTTGCTTTAGGAAGACAGCAAACGGTGGGTCATATGCTTTTAATGCTAATAATAATAAACAGAGCAATTCCAAGAGGGTCCTCGCACCACTGGTGATCAGGCCCTAATAATCCTTAGAAGAACAATAGGGCTCTCGCCCTTTTAGGGCTCAGGCCCTAATAATAATAATAATAATAAACGGAGCAATTCCAAGAGGGTCCTCGCACTACCGGTGCTCGGGCCCTAATTAATCATGTTCTCAGTCATTTTCTCATCTTCAGCCTGCTGAAATGTTACTGTAAATATATTTCCCTTACGTATTTGCATTCTGAATAACAAATAAATATACTTCCCCACTAACCTGCTGCAATGAGTTTGACTGATAAACACCCTTAGTGAAAGTACCATGTTTTTTTCCCCATTTTTACCATTTGTATAACAGCACTTTTACTAAAAATAGCCTACCATCATTCTTCACTTGTAATTTTTGGTTTTATTTATAGTAAAACTATGGCTAATTTGTTTGTGTGCGATGGTGCTCTTACTCCGACCCCCTACTGCTTATCCCAATGTTTATAATGCCTGAATAAATGTTTGGTATTTAACAATGTTAAAAATTTAAATAATACAGTAAAATAATAAAACAGTAACACAAACGCCGTTTACAGATACCATGGGAATGAAGGAGAAGTGCTGTAAGCTGAATCCACCTGTTGCAAAAAAGTCAGTGACTTCAGTTATAAAACAGCATTTTTTCTGTGGTAAACTCTAAAAATAGTTCAATCCAACAGTATTGTTTTGTGTAAAACATGTTGAAGATTAGCAGATTAATCGATTTATTAAATGACAAGCCGTTTTCTCTTAAAAAAGCCGTTTATTCAGTGTAGTGAAGCCTCTCCTCCATTGACATCAATTAAAAAAAATAATTAAAAAAAAAATTTAAAAAAAGACCTCTGGGTTCCTTGCCCATGTACTGCTAGACCATATGCGTTAGCTTTAGCCGTTACGCTTTTTCAGCTAATGGTTGCAGGCTTGCCGTCTAGTGGCTTTGCGTAATATTTAAAAATTTGACAAATACATTTTAAAAATAGCAAACGGTGTCACTGCTTTCTGAAAGTAGTCTGAAAAGTTGATAAATCTAGCAAAATTGGCAATTTGGCAACACTGGACCAGGATTGGGAAATACTGAGCTAAGACATCATGCTGTGATGTATATCTGTTTTCTGTTGGTCAGGTCTTCACTTGATTTTCACCAAACTTGAACTTTAGAACTCAGGTATCAGCTTTTAAAATGGAGGAGGAAAAAATACGTAAATAAAAATGTTAATTTTAAAAGATGAACAATTTTGCTACTGTTATGTCTTGCACTGAAACAAAATTGTAATAAATCTCAATCAGTTACTTTTACACAGTTTCATTTAGAGGATTTTATTACTAAACCTGTGATTTTTCCCTTTACAGAAGTTTAAAGAGGAGGATGTGGTTTAAGCAGGTGTCGCCGTTAGAAGATAATCAATCTTCAGACTATTTGACCAGATCCAGCTCAGTGATCATTTCACTTGGAACCTCCTGTGACACCCTGTAGTTCCTGAATCTAATGCCCTATTCAGATGGTAATTGTTTCTATTGGGGACACAAGTTATTTTCATTATTTACAGGGGGTAGTCATTTTATTGCCATCTGAATCTAGAATGTGTTTTTGTGGACAAACATCATGTGGTAATTTAATTGCAGTCTGAATCTCTATATCTATAAAGTATTTACAAGAACAATCCATAACTGCTCCACCCAATTTAAAAATCTGTATTACACACAGTAATTTACATGACTATATTGTGTATAAATATATGCAACTATAGCGCATCTATTTTCCTATTTTTGAAACAGGAGATTTAAATAATCAAATAATACATAGGATTATATATTATAAAATATGCTTGGAATAATAAGAACTAAGTTTACATAACTATATATATAACGTGACCCGCGAATTAACTCGTATTTAAAACTTGTAGATTACAGTGTTTCCCCTGCCATTATATTAGGGGGCGCCCCCCCCAACGGCAGCCCCCACATGCAGGTGTTTAAATATTCCTATTTCTGGCAAATTTAAATAAAACAATTAAATGCAGAGTTGCTAATATTTATTTTAAAATAATGATGATATGTGTTGATCAGCTGGCTAAGATCAAGCGGTATTGTGTTTATCACTTTTTCTGGTAGATATATCTGTGCAACTTAGTTATTAGAAACTGCAAATGAGAAATCAACTTGGTTGATTTCTGTGAATGAGTGTCATGTTCTGGCCACATGACTGAGTGCTCTAATGATTAGTCAGTTTATTCTAAGTCAGTGCAACCAGCTATTAAAAATATTAATGCAAATACTGGTGTTTTTTTTCCTCTGGTGATTTGTATTTATTGTCATTGTACGCTATTAGCGTGTCCCAATATTGAAGGCACCAGCACATATAAACATAATAATGGATTAGATAACATCTCATATAAAAAGTCCACTAAATCATTCAATCAGAATGAAAAAAAAAAGTGTGCATGTAAATATGGCTAGTGACACACCACTGACCTTTAGCTGACACTCTAAACCAGGGGTGGTGAACTCCGGTCCTGGAGAGCCGTGCAGAGTCTCTACTAATGATCTGATGATCTGAATCAGGTGTTTGATTAAGGTGGCATGGAAAACATGAAGTGTTTTCAGGCCTCCAGGAACCACTGCTCTAAACCAGGGGTACCCTGTTCCCGAAGAACCACCTTGCTGCAAATTTCAGCTTTAACACACCTATCAATTGTTCCTAGAGACCTTAATGAGGTGGTTTAGGTGTGTTTGTTTCGGGCTGATGTGATTAGGGCCTTCACGAATCAACATTGCTGGTTCTAAATAGCCAACAAAAAATAATGGACAGATGACATGATTGCCGAAAAACTGTCAAGGAATGCTCACTGTGTTGCTAAATCGAAGTCTACCACTGAGTTAATGGCTTTACTGAATCTGGTCATTTAAAATAGGTGGGGTTTTTTTGTTTTTTTTGGTGACTTTGACAGGTTACAATTCTAGTGACACATGCATAGCGTGGCCATTTTAAGTCCACAAGTGCACATGAAGTTTGGGACAGTGCCAATAAGACTACCTCTGGTACAGCTCTCTTAAATGGGTAAACATTAAATTCTCCAAAGCTGTTCACCAAGCTAACAATTAGGTTTTATATTTAAAATCACCAATTAAATTTGACAACAGTTGTCTCAGAAATGTTCTTATTCTCAAACAGCATTAAAAAAGAATTTTTTTTTTTTTTTTTCTCATGCTAGACCAGCCAATCCTGTCAATAGACTGTTATTGCAACTGGAGCTTTTAATAGCAGCAGCGACACCATGACTTCACCAATTAGTCATCGGCTAAAATTAATGCACTGGGGATGGGTGGAGACTAATTTCGATCTGATGCAGTACTTCCAAGGCCAGCATTGTTGATGTAGAAACCATACTGAAAAAAAATCTTTACAATTATTTGTAAGAATAAAATGGGTGATTATACGCACTTAGCATTATATTAAGTCATTTTTTGTCTTTTCCATTTAAACATGTAATAGGTGTTAACTGTAAATTGTTATATATAGGTTATATTTTTAAAATGTATTAAAAAAAAAAAAAAAAAAAAAAAAAATCTTAAATTCTACCTTTAGCTTCTTACTGGGGCAGTATAACCTCAACCTCACCTCTGTAGAAGTGATAAGCATTCTTCTTTACTGCGTTTCCCAAACGCACCTTGAGGCTCTTTATTATAATAGTTTCTTATGATCTCAGAGTTTATGATCTACTTATGCTTGTGATGCTATTGGCAAAAACAGTTCTGTTTAAATAAGCGCTTTGAGCGTAACGTCAGCAGCAAACGCTCTGTGATTGACTGCTTGTCTTTCATATTTGCCTATATGCAGATGAGCAGAGCAATTCTACCTTACACAAATATTCACTAACGTGGTTAATTTTTGCACTTCAGATCTTATTTTACGCATTAAAATGTGCAATATATAAGTAAAATACGTTTTAAAACACCATGAGTCGCTATTTTTTATATGAGGGTCGATCCTTTTGCAGGGCTCTCAAGTTTTGGAAGAAGTTTGGAGTGAGATTACTGTTAGGGGAGAAGCCACTCAAATATTTGCAGCAGCGCCCCTGGCCCCACACAATTCTCTTTTTTTTTTAGAAGTTACATTTTATCTATTGTTCAAAATTGACCAGCACAAAATAGGAATTTTATCAACTGGTAAATCTGATAAAAGTCAAATTAATGGAAATAAAATAAAATGTTTTATATATTTCAGAAATACAGATCAAAGATAAAAAGAAATTTGGCCCCAAACGAGCCAACATAACAGCAGCGCTCAATACTGTACACATACAGTAGGATTGCAGAACTTGCCCTCTGCATGTAGCCTATGTAAAGCTGTGCATTTCAGCATTTCAGCTTATGAATGGCTTTTTTTATTGCAAGTGTTTTTTGCACATTTTGATGTCTTGATGATAGTGGTAGGGGCTTGAACTTAACTAGAGTAGCTAGTAATGGAATTATGTAATTTAATAACAAATGTAACTAATTTGTTACAGTTACTGAAAAACAATGTACAGTTAAATTACAGTTACTTATGAAAATGTTAACGATTACAAAGGGGATTACATCTGAATATTTTCACACACTTACAGATTTGATTTCCCAAATTGCACTGACTGCTCTAAAATATGAGACACCAATGTTTCAGGAGTTTAGGACACAGAACAGAACACATGCCTATTTGATAACTGTTTATTTCCAATTTGGGTTTATTATATATGCTTTATTTTTTTAAGATTAACTGTTTTTTTGTTTGTTTGGTTTTGTTTTTTTTGTCCAAGGCATTGTTAGATGACAGTGTTTCCAGTCATAGCCATGCAAGGATTTTATTTCAAAACGGTATCATAGCTATTAAACTATATCTTATAATTTTAAAAATCTGTATTTAACCTCAGAATGATCTCAAAGTAAAAAGAGATGCTAAAGTCTGATTTTGCGGTGGCTGTGCTTTAAAATTAAAGTATAATGATCATAATTGCTGAAGGATTTCGTAAGTCTCACAGTAATTAGTGTTCAGTACTACTGTAAGGTTAAACTTGCCTGCTTTAAAAGTTTAAAAAGGATTAACAGCTGAAAACATCTCACAGAGTTTTAGAAAAGTAATCAAAAAGTAATCAAATGTAAGCAGTTGCATTACTTTTAAAGCACTTGAAGTAGTTACACTACTTATTACATTTTAAATAGGGTAACTTGTAATCTGTAACCTATTACATTTTCAAAATAACCTTCCCAACAATGTTGATACATTTAATGTATTTTTTAAATATATATAAATTATTTGGATGATAATTAATTTGTTTTACCAATTTTATTGGTAATATACCAGATTTACCAATTATCTAGTGTTTTCCTTAGTTTCCAGTAGCCAAAACTTAGTTAAAGCTGTTGTAGAGCTAATAATCTTGCAAGAATTTGGCTATATTTCCAAACATCAGCTCTAACTATCTTTGATCACAGGCAAGTGATTTTGTCCAGGAATCGTAAAATAAAGAAAAAAAAAAAAAAACAGAAGGGGTTACCTAGTGCATTAATTTTGTTAGTTTTTAGAAAATACAAAGGGCAACGTCCACTCCGTGACCGCAACGCGACCACCGCCTCAACTGCACAAAACGCTTCCACTGGGAGAGAAAGCGGCAGCCCCGCGACCGACGATTCCACAGTTTGCCGCGTCCAGTGTGTGCGCGTCCATGTTGCCTAGTGACGAACTTTACTGTAGCGGGATCATGTAATTTACCCAAAAACAAAAAATTCTAATTTCTGATATTTGCTGATAGGTGGCATTTAACTGTCAACAAGACAGCAATGAACTCCCCCTGCGAGCCTGCGCCTCGTCCATTAACATTATATAGCGGGATAAGTTTTGCCTTACTTCTCAGCGTGAGAAATACAAGGTGTGGCGTGAGAGCGTGTGAACTGGTTGAAATGAGTGTGTCTCACGGTAAATGCGTGAGACTTGAGAGCCCTGCTTTCGATACAACCTCAAAAGTAAACTTCAGGATCGACCCGCCCATTCCTAGAGTGCACAATCTTTGTACAAAAGTCTTTGAATTCACTCAAAAACAAGTGCAAAAGAATTGTTCATTAACAATTTGTTGCTATGTCAGTTAAACAGCTTTTGCAAGAGAATGTCAAAACTGAACCCCGAAATGTTAAAGATGAGTTAGAGAAAGACGTAAACAGAAAAACTCACCTTGAGGGAACTTGACGATGTCAAAGTCCAGATACAAACTTGTGAGCAATGATGATGATTATGGTCTGCATCTGCTTGTGAACCGCCAAATGAGAGAAACGATCCATTATCAAGACACAAAACAAGGCTGTTGTCTGGAACCTTGAATGTTATTAATCGCAAAATGTGCTTTGTTTGAGAAATTAATACAATTAGCAAATATTTGTTTGCAAAGTTTTCCGGTTCACCTCGAAGCGGTTAGGGTACTGTGTGCAAAGTGATTATTTACTTGTCAAAAGTTCACCTTCAACCGTCTGGCACTGTGGTCTCTAGGATATGGCTCAGGTCCAAAATTTAAAACTCACGCGGAAGTCCATAACATCGATGCTGTGCGTGTGACGTCGCGCGATTAGGGCACACTTGAAACACGTACGCTAGACTAGCAGTATTCGTCCAAATTTAGCCAAACTTGCTACTGTTTCGTATGTAATATCCAACATCAATTCAAGTGAGTTTCCACCTAATGCGCCCGTATTGTAGACATATTACCTCCTGCGTTTTCATATATCTCGAATATTTTATACAAATATGTTTTAGGACCTATAGCTTAGATAATTTCACTGCTTTCCTATATGTGCTTCTACAGATGTAAACAACCTCAAAAATGAAACTACAACATTTGACCACTAGAGGGACAGGTCATATTTCCACCATAGACTGTAAAAAACATGGACGTAGTGTCCGTGACGTCACCCGTAGGTTTCCGAAGAGCATTTTTGAAGCTCTAAGTGGGCGGGAGTCGGCCGTCGCCATCTTGGAATCGCGTCACTGCACGTCACTCCCGGATAATCGAAAATGGGCAAATAAGCGGGACGTGGGTGGAGCTGGCTGCTGAAACCACACCCGCCGAGCGCGACGGTGGTGACAGCAGCGGCAATCCACCTGCCACTTAAGTGGCCACGCCCTAAATTATGCAGAACTTTAAGGCTTAGTATAAATTAAACGGATGAGTTATAAAAAAATTCACCCCCCTCACAGTTGACATGACGGGCAAAATTAGCTATATAGACCAAAACCATTTTTTGAACCAGGCTGTAAACATATTCTTTTCTGCTGTGAAGTTGGGCATTTTAACATGGGGAGTCTATGGGATTGACTCCCTTTTGCAGCCAGCCTCAAGCGGCCAGTCGATGAATTGCAATTTTAGTCACTTCCGTGTTGGCTTCAAGAGGTAGACCCGGAGGTTGCCACTTGATTTCCACATAAATTATGCTTTTAATGTGCTATTTGCTTATAGCCTTAGGCAACTCTTTACTGTTACTATATTGCTTTTATTAGAACATTTTATTAAAAATGTTCACCACTTCTTAAACATTATGACTTTTTGACTGAACTGGTAACATAGCCTATATACATAAATAGTACACAAGCAGTGTACATATTATTGGCCTAATACTAGAGCACCATCTAGTGTCCAAACCAGGAATACGCCTTTCCAAGATTAGCGCTGCAGACCAATATAAACACGAATTAGACAGCGTTTAGAAACTTGTCACATTGTTAAAGACTGTTAAACAGCTCGAAAATATTTAGTAGGTAATGGTAAAATTTTGATTCCAATAACGTTAAAGGTTAACGTTTTATAAAGTGGAGTTTTGAAATCACATTCCTGAATGTACAGAGAAACTGCAAATAATTAACTGAACAAAAATGCATGATAAACTCAAAATCTGTCCATTAAGAGAGAATCAACTTGTTTTTATAGCCATTTATGAACATATTATAATATCATTTAAGTTAATTTCATTGTTTTTTTTTTTTGTTTGTTTGTTTTTTTTTTAAGATAAAAATAAAACCAGCTTTAAATGAACACACCTTGACCAGCATAAAATAGCACTAAGCAAAGGCATACCCTGAGATGAAGACTTTCCCTTATTTCTGACTTGCTTCTAAAGACAAGACACCACACAACATAATATTTGAGAGTAACCTATGAAAGGGATGAACTGAGCCAATATAAAATATAATATGGAGATAAACAGAAGTCACACAGAAATGTTTCTATTATGAATCTTTACATCATTACATCCAAAGAAGCCTAAAATGTTAATAGTGAAGGTTTTTAATTGTTCAGCCATAGTCCAGTACATACGTTATTTCAGATAATAAACTCACACAACATTTAATGGCAAACAAATCCACAGTTTACATCTGTTCTGTGTAAATACATCATTGCAATTCACAATATACAAAAACTTTCCTAAAAACTTGCTTGAATATAAGGCACATTTTACTTGGCTGTGAAAGAAAGCTAAACATATTTTAGATAGAACACAAAATGACTTGGATTCAGTTTTCATGTACGTTGCTGTAGCCCCATGTTTTATCTAATATATAAATGTGTGTGTGGAAACCATACAGGAACATTGTCTTGTCAGACAAACTAATAAAACCACAAAGTATTAGTGCTTGAATATGGACATCAAAACAATATTATTTTAATTAATAAAAGTTATATATATATATATATATATATATATATATATATATATATATATATATATATATATATATATATATATATATATATATATATAACTCCATTCTTCAAAAGCTGGTTGAGGCTGGATTTCATTTCCACCTTTTGTAGAACTGGACGGTCATCTGACCTCCCCATGCAATATAACATTGTTAACCAAAACACAAAAACAAAAGAAACACATCAGATACGATCAGGAACACTCAGCAAATGGTCTTCTTGAGATGTTGAATTTCTTATTCTGAAAATGTGTTGAGAACTAACATTAAATAAGCCAGAGATTTGGATGACAAAACGTGTATTATTTCTCCCAAAAGTCTACATTTGAGGAAGTTATTTCTTTTAAATGCCCAAACTGACAAGCAAAGTTCAAATGATGGCACCAGTTTGGACAGTAGTGTCAAAAACTTTAAAAAATGTTATTATGTTGCACATAATAGTGCAAACAGTATCTTATCTGATGTTTAGGATTCCCCCTGATGCCAGTTTTAAAAAAGAAAACCCCGATTTAAACAGATATTTAAACATTTTTGATAATGAAAACACCTTCTTACATCTTTAAAGTCTCTATTACATAGTAAATCTCTATAGTAAATCTCACTTGCTTTACTTGCCATTTTGTGTTTGACAACAGCGAATCACAACAGCTCCAATCACCAACAGCAGAACACCAACCGCAATTAGGCCTACTGGTATAACATATGGAGACCAACTCTGTGCTGTAATGAAAAAAAGATCAAGCAATTTCGGAGTTACGTTGCACCTTTTTATTTTGTTTGTCAGTTTTATAATACACCAGTATTAAAAGTTAACTCAATTGTTATCGTGTAACTTGTTCTCACAGCGCTGGTTATGATTAGCCTACGTTAAAATACTTAAAATACTCACAACAGACAGATATAAAGATTCTCTTGAATATGGTGCGCCGGTTGCTAGTGATATCAAGGTGATAAAGTCTAGTGTGTTTAGTTCTGATGTGACTGACTGGTCAGAGAACCAGTCTTATTTTCCAGCTCCAGTGTCCCACTGAATCTCTCATCAGCTCCATCCAATGTAGTGAAGATCCCAGTCCTTCTATCGATTTTTGCTGATGGAGTCTCCGTGCTAGGTTTGTGGGGCCCTAGGCAAGATAATGCTACTAAAATTTATAAATGATAAGAAATGCAGGCTTTAAACTAATGCTTGTTTTTAAGGACTGAGTGATGATCACAAGAAGAACCCATATATATATATATATATACCCATATATATGTGACGGTGTAGGTGATGGTGGAATGATGGACACTGCAAATCAGGTTGGTGGTCACTCAAGGCTTCTTTTAATTTTCTTATCCAGACACTGAGACAAACTGAAACATACAGGACCAAAGGTTGGTTAATTGGCAGCTCAATGATGACGCATGTCAGTCAGCAGCGAAGCTTCGTGAAACTGCTGCTAATTACATTTTCTCTGAGCGAATGTGAACATACAGTGGACATAAATCTGAATAAAACATACATAAAAATAAAATACAAAACTGTACTCTTTTAGAATCACATGAATGCAGGGAAACCGTAAACTCAAGTGACCAATATTTTTGTATAACAAAAAGAAAGAACAGAAAACGCAACTCAAATGATGCAACAGTTCAGCACGTGCGGGTATGCAGCACGTGTGCTAATGCTAGCGGCTAACGATTTACACACAGAACATGACAAAAACCGAATAAAACACATACCTGAAACATACAGGACCAAAGGTTGGTTAATTGGCAGCTCAATGATGACGGATGTCAGTCTTAAAATGAAATATACAGAGGTTCAGAGTTTACAAGAAAGCTGATACACACATACACTTTGTTTTATCATCACAAATAACAACTAGGAGCTGAATAATCTTTTCTGAAGTATTAAAGTTGAGCTTTGTGCTCGAAAACAATCAAAACTCTGTTAATAAGACGGAGCGATCATCAAAGCAGCTTACCAGCACCGAAGCTTCGTGAAACTGCTGGCTAATACATAGCACCGCCCCCTGATATAACGAACGTGATTGAGCGCAGTGCAACAACCAATGGCGTGTTTCCCAATTTATGTCTGAATTTAACTAGCATTATTTTAACTCCGTTACATATATATATATATATATGAAGAGTTTGGTTGCAAAACGCGATAAACGCCATTTTTTGAAATTTGGATTTTATTATTGGAAATCACTGTTCAGATGTACCTTAATCTATGTGTGTATTGCTGCCATTAATAAAATTTAAGAATGTACATTTTAGGCCTACTATAAAATGTATTTTTTCACAAAACGCGATATCCGCCAGACCAGTTTCTTTACAAAGTGCGATATAACCAGGGTTCGAAATTAACACCCGCCAACCCGCCAAATGCGGGTTAAAAATCATTTTGGCGGGTATTGATAAAAACTTACCGGCCAGTTTGGCCGGTGATGCATGAGCCAATCATGCAAATCATGTCAGAGACGCTCTGGGTCGTTTGTCCCCTCCGTCCTACATTTCACATGAACACTACACTATGGGTGACGTTTTAGATACCTATTGGCAGCAGCGCGCAGATACTGAACGCTTCGGTTTGGGGGTCCAATCAACGACGACAAGAGCGCGAAAATACAAACAAGAAATAGGAAATATCGGATGAGCAAAGAGGACTGAGCTGGACAGCGAAATAAGCTAAAATCAAAATGCTATAGTACGTTCAGGATGCTGCACGAGCTCAGCATCCCCTGGGAAGAGAGTCAATGCCGGTGAAGTGCTCCGAGTTTGCTCATTGATTTAACGATAATATCAAAACAAAAAACATTTATTTTTAAAAAGAGGATTCAATAGGCTAACTAAAAAACGTTTACCATTTAATTGTTTATACTGTAGGCGAGCTGTCAGTCACGTAGGCTACGTTTATAGCGTTTTGCAAAAAAAAAAAAAAAGTTATGTTATGTTATGTTATGTTGTGTATGTTCTGGCCAAAACTAACTCAAAATCTTATTATTATTAATCAATCTTTGAATATACTATTCCATATTTTTATGATGTATTGTTTTTTTAACCAATTTAAGATGTTTGACAATGTTAAGATAAATATGTTGCATTTTGGCATGGTTTTTGACTTATTTATGAACTATTTATGGACATAAAATTAAATAAAAAATATCCTGGATTTGAAAAATATTGTGTCCCTGGCCTTCACCGAGCTCAAGTAATAGTTTAATGTACAAAAATTGTGAATGAACTTGACTGTTGATGTCTTAAATAATAATGTCAAATAACCAACATTTCTCAAAATGGATATATCTCGTTTTGCAACGAAACTCTTCATATATTTTTTTTTTTTCATTGCATTAGACATTGGATCCAGGTCTGTAATTATTTAATGTAACATGCTAAGTATAATATGCTAATAATAATGTCTAATATGCCAAGTCTGTCTGTGATCATAGGCATCATTGCACGTAAAAAACAAGTATACTACAGCAATAATTAATATGTATATAGCTGTCAAAACATCCTTTTTTCCAGCTCTCTATCATTCTTTCATTTCAAATAATTTAAAAATAGCATTTATGTGTAACAAGACTTCATTTCGAGAGATTATTTTGAGAGGCAATATTAAGTGAATTCCAAACTTGAAATCGTAACAACAAAATCTAAACTGTAACAAAAAAAGATTTTCCAGAAATTATAATTCTGATTATTTTTATTACTAAATAAAAAATAAACAAAACAATAATTATTGTTAATGATTATCAATATATTTTACAGAAAACTGCAGCATGACCTGTTAACATGCAAGAGGCCTAACTATAAATGTTCAGAAAGGTATAAGGATTTATTATAAAATAAATTATGATTAAAAATCTTTGAAAACACCTCTACACTAGAGAAAAAACCCCAAAGGAGACGTATTATTATTCCTATTTTTACCCAAAATAATATGTTGTGAGCATTAGTGAGTGCACACATGTAATATAATGTTTCATTCATACAGGAAATTCCTAATATGGACAATGCTACGCTTTTGCGTATCTGAATAAAACTCAGATACGTTTCAACTGATGAAACATGGAGACATATCTGTACGATTGCAAATAAATGGTTTATCTATTCTTTAAGCCATATCGGGTATTTTATATGAATAAAATATAGATGCAACGCAATGCTAATCAACAGCCTTTATCACTTCATAGAATACTATATAAAATTATGTTTTTGCCTCATTCTGTGATGTGAAACCACGTCAGATCACACACACACACAAAAAGTTATTTCAAACACTCCACTGATGTTAAATGAATTTGGAGCAAAACATGTCATTAAAATCTTCTCTTTAGACAGCAGGTTTGTAAACAGACTCAAACATATGCGAAATCCGTACACGCGTTCTACTAAGGTAAATTTGACGCACAAACTGATTCTTTCATAAGTTCGAAACATATGCCGCACTGTAGAGCTCTGGCGCGTCACCCTAGTCAGAAGGTGCGTGCGGCTTTAAGTTGTGCTGTCATGAAGCTTCATCTCGCCATCACTATTTGAAGCAGCGCTGTGCAGACCGATCTGAGCATGATGTTTAAATACGAGGATACACCAATACACCATAGACTGTGGGATACACAAATAAGAAACGTAAAGCATCCACAGAAGCTTCTAATTCTGCAGTGGATTTTAATGGCCGCTTACCATCCTTGATGTTGCACTACTGTCATCTTCTGGAGTTAATTATTGCCTACATAGCAACACGTCATTCTCGTCGTTAGACTTGTATTTACTTAAAAAAAAAAAATGTATTAAGTATTTCCTTCCTTGTCCACTCCCACTGCATTCCAGTATTCTTTGTTCCAAAGTTTTTTTTTTTTTTTTTTTTTTTAAATAATAATATTTCATAAGGTAGTTCCTGATGATTCCTGGCCATATCTACACAAGAGAGAGACCAAGTGACGACAAAGCTAAAATCTTCATGGGTGATGTATCTGATAATAGCTACTTCTTCAATATATGAGTCAAACTGAAACCTTCTGTTGACGTATGTATACAGAATTGTGGTTTGATGTGTTTGTTGGGGAAGAAAATAAACATCTTTTGCATTACTATATTCAAACATGGTTTGTGTGAGTGTGATCTGCTTGATGGCTACGGAAAACCCATCTTAGTGACCATCCTAAGACCATTTCACACTTTATGAGCAAAATATTGAATATGCAATAAAATATTTGAAATTATATTGTTGCAAAAACTATTATAGAAGAGAATATTTATAACCAATGCATGCAAGAAGAGCATGTACATGTGTAGTGAGTGGGTGGTGCTCAAATATTATTGGTGGATGAATTACACGCAGTTTAACACCGTCCTTTTAGTTCACAGTCTGTCACATACATGTTCACATACTTCAAGTGTTGTTATCTGAAAATGGTTCACATGTTTGTTTTGTTCTGCTTGTGGCTTTTGGTTGGTAAGTTACAATCATATTCATTTTTTGTAGTTACAGTTGTAGTTACTGTAGTTACTAGTGTCTGTGCCTGTTTACATGCATAAGCAGAGTATGTTTTTGGCACATTTTAACAGCAGTTTTGTTATGTGTGGAAGTAAATCAAGTCTGTGATTGTTCATTAGGTGTGTTTGTTGATACAGATGCAGTGAAGTCAGTGTCAGTGCTGGAGGGAGATTCAGTCACTCTAAACTCTAGTCTTACTGAAATGATGGATAATGATCTGATTCTGTGGAGGTTTGGAACCGAAAACACTTTAATAGCTCAAATCAATGTAATAGATGACAGTGTCACTGTGTATAATGATGTTCTTGATGGGAGATTCAGAGACAGACTGAAACTGGATCATCAAACTGGATCTCTGACCATCACAAACATCACAACTCAACATGCTGGACTCTATAAACTACTGAACAACAGGATGAGCAAGAATTTCAGTCTCACTATCTATGGTGAGTTAAATATTTTATTTACCTTTAAAGTAAATGTATGTTAGTATTTTGATTATTTTGATTATTGATTATTGATTAATAACATAGCTAACTAATTTTAATTAAGCATAGTTTTCTTCTTAGTTACTTGTCCGTATGTGTAATAATCTTTTATAATTGCGGAGAGAGGACTGAAGATTGCTGTCATAAGACACTCACTGACTGACTGATGCTGCAATACACACACTGATCTAGTCTTATTTCATGTTTTTCAGCTTGTCTTCCTGTTCCTGATATATTTATCAGAGACTTTTTTTCATCCTCATTATCATATTGTTCATTGTTGTGTTCAGTGGTGAATGTGAGTGATGTGAGTCTCTCCTGGTACAAAGGAAACAGTTTATTGTCCAGCATCAGTGTGTCTGATCTCAGCATCAGTCTCTCTCTACCTCTGGAGGTGGAATATCAGGATAAAAACACCTACAGCTGTGTGATCAACAATCCCCTCAGCAACAAGACCAGACATCTGGACATCAGTGAACTCTGTAAACCATGTTCAGGTACGACAGTGCTGATATGAGCATCTTTTGCATCTATTCAATTAATTAATTTGTTGATTTTTGACAGATAACTTAAGATGCCATTAAAAAAGATGAATGAAATGATGAATGAGCTTCTGTCATCATTTAGCCTAGCCTACTCAAGCCTTTCTAAACAGGCTAAAAGTTCAGTAAAAAAAAACACTTTTTGAGTTCATCTAGAGACTAAAGTCGGCTTATTGAAAATCACTATTTATTTATTTATTTATTTATTTATTTATTTACAGAAGTCTACATCCATTGTTGTGCTACTGTTGAAGCTTTGATGCGATTGGTCGTCACTGCTCTGATGGGCGTGGCTGCCGCGGCTGCTGTTTTTCTTTTGGTCAATGACGTCAGATCGACAAGAGGTTAAAGGGAAATAGAACATATCTAGATATGCATATGCTAAGATATGCTGGAGTTTTAATTGTAAAGATGAAAATATGTGTGGTTTAATTGTCAAGTAATGGTGAAACAAAGCTTTGCTTAACAATGCTTTCCTCTTAAGTCGATTATAAAAGGTTCATTACGCGAACCTGGTGTATTGGGGCCATCTGGTGGCCAAAACGAAGAATATTCTTTATAATTTTTTTTTTTTTTTTTTTTTAATTTTATTCTTCAATACATTTGTACATTTCTTTCTTAATTACACTGTTTTCAGTTTTTTTATTAATTTGTTGTGTCGCTATTTTCATTTTGTTTTATAATTGTATGCAGCAACAATAAAAATACAAATGTAATATTTGTCACATCAGCAATCGAACTGAAAACAAAATATTAACCTACCAAACTGCAATACATCTATGAATCATACAAAGCCCTATATTATAACTGCAGGAGTGTCATAACATAATCAGAATGAATCAAAATTCAGAATCGGATTTAAACGGTGGTTGAATATAAACACTTTTGCAGAATTAAACAGTTCATTTAAAAACAAAGTAGACAGTGTAATGTTTATTTTGAGGCAACATAAGTGAAATATAGACAGTTTCAGTGTAACAGTTTCAATAGCCTTAGTTCTGGAAGCATTTTTCCTATTTATTTTTTCTATAAGATTTTCGCTAAAATAGTAATACCTCAAATATGAATCACAACAGTACAAACTTAATATAAATAAATAAATAAATAAATAAAAATTGTAATTAAGACAAACAGACAAATGTATACTCAAACTCATTAATACTCATCAAACATCCCTTTCCTTATATGTAAAATGAAGATTTTAACTTCCAGAATCCACAAGAGTATACTGCTTTCAAAGTTATTATAGCTCTTTTCTTTTTGGAAAAAGACTGGTAACTCTTATCAACTTCTGAAGGACAATGAAAGTAAAACCTCTGAACACTGACTTTTTGTCCTTATTCTGATGGTTCAAACAGTAACCACAATCATTTATCTGCATCAGTGAGCTGAACTGACTCGGTCTACGTTTCATCCTTCTAATAATCACAGAGCATTTGTTTTATAAATTTAGTGGGAAGGCTAAGTCCTACAAGAAAACTATTTGTGATTTAAATACAAATTGCTTAAAAAGAAAAAAAAAAAAAATTATAATGAAGCACACAAGGTACGAAGACATCTTCCACATCATTCACTTACTGTTTGAACGTAATACACAACAATAAAGTAAAAAGTACTTATTACATGAACTATAACAAACTGGAGATGGTCTTCTTTTGTTGTTTTGGATAAAGTTTTTTGTAAGTTTACAATCTGCAAGTATCAGATAAAAAGCCAAAGTTTAAATGCAGCTTGTAATAAGCATGTTTTCAATAATGTTGAAATGTCCTTGGACATGGACATTTAAATTATAAAATTACAAGTAAACAAGAAAGACAATATGACTGTGAGCGTCACCCAGTTAATATTAACTGTGTGATGTTAACACTATGTTTTCAGTAACAGGTGTTTCAGTATTTTCGTAACACTGAGTGCTTTATTATTAATGAGACGCCTGCAAAGCATTTCCATTTTCAGCTCAAAACGCATCTTCAGTTTTCCTATTATGTATTTTTAGAAGAGAGCTTCTGTTGTTGTTGCTGTGATTCTCTCAGATCATGTGACTTTCTTCTTTCTCTGTCTGTAAGAATGAACAATTCACAGAAGATAAAGAAAGAGAAATTAATGTCATTTACAGCCACAGAAACTCCAAAAATAAGCAAACCTGTCAATCAGTAAACAAAACTTTTTTTTTTTAACTTTTTTTCCTTATCAGGATGATTTTGTCAGTACAGGTGAAATCAAACACAAATGTGAAGTAAAGGCACACTGCAGTAGTGCAGTATCTTACCTCATCCCTAGACTTTCTGAAGCACTTGTTTGTTTTTCTTCATGACTGTTTTGAAAAATCATCAAACACAATGAAACACTAATTTTGCAAAAAGAAGTTTCCTCTCAATTTAGTAACAGTAGGTTATACTTGCCATTTCTGGACATTCTGCAGTGATAGATCATCACACCAACAACAGCAGAACAGCAACACACATTCCTGTTTTAGCCGCTGTAGACGGACCTGAATCTCAAACACTTGAAGACACACAGTCATTAGTGAGAGTGATTCTGATTGAGTTACAGTCAGAGCGTAGGCTTTTTGAGTCCTCTACAGGAGAAAGCAGTTGTCAGCACTGCCGATCAACAGCAGCCCTTCACTGGCTCAGATTTCAGTGACACACCAGTGTTGTGCCCAATTCTGACCCCCACCAGATTACTACCCCACCTAGTATTGGTAGGTTTAAGGTTAGGTGTTGGGGAGGGGTTAGGATTAGGGGTGGGGTTAGGATTAGGCAATCAGGTAGCGATTTCAACAAGAGGTGGTAATAATTTGGCGGGGGTCGAAAATGGGCATGATGCTATTTCAGTAAAAAGTGATTACACAGAACGGTTGAATACACCAAAATAAAAATACAGCTTCTAAATGTTAGTTTTTTTTTGTTTTTTGTTTTTTTTTGTCTAAAATGTCTAAAATGCTTGTTAAAGAGTTTAAATGTATGTAATGTTGTAATCTATGTGGTATTCACCCAAATAAATTAAATTTGTTTGCATTTTGTCAGTGTGTTCTTGCTTAATAATAAATGTTCATCTTTTGATTATTGCTGTTGCCTCTATTAATTCTTTTTTTTTTTTTATATATATATAAGTTCCAGTCCATTTTAAACCAGCAACATAATAATTAATTTTTAATATAATAAATAATTTTTAAACAGTAGCTGAATAAAATAATATAACTCAGCATGTTTGGTAAAAACATTTAACCCAACCAGCTGGGTCAAAATAACCCAGCATGTGTTCTGTCCAATATTTACCCAGCACTGGATTGCCAAATAACCCAAATTGGGTTGTTTTTAACCTAACATTTTTGTGTGTGTGTGTGTGTGTAATTAAATGTATGATATAACATTTATAAATAATAATAAGAGTAATTTCATTGATGATACACCTGAACATGACTGACAGATATATGAAAAAAAAAACACCCCCTTCAGAACAATGTACTTTTATAAATTACTAGGGGTGGAATGGTTCAACTTACTCACGGTTCAGTTTGTATCACGGCTTTAGAGTCACAGATTCGGTATGGCTCCTAATTGAAATACAAAGAAAAATATAAAACACACACACACACAAACTTGTAATGCATTAGGCTAACAGAGACTTGTCATAGCCAGTGTTGGGGGTAATGCATTACAAGTAACGCGAGTTACGTAATATTATTACTTTTTAATGCATTACTTTTTAATTGACAAGAAAATATCTGAGTTACTTTTTTCAAATAAGTAACGCCAGTTACTTTTCCCCCCATTTATTGATTAAAAGCTCTCCTTTCCCTATATGTTGAGAGAAATCGGGAGTAAGATGTTAGTTCTAGGATAAATGTGAACATGCATTAATTCATCTCACTCACTTACAGATTCAGTATTTCTGTAAGTATTACTCAAAATGAATAAAAACAGTGAAATTTGACTCAGAATATGATGCAAACCTGCAATAATTAAATATGTTAATACAAATATCCTTTATGCATGTAATCCCATTTAATTAACAGATGTCTTTGCTGCCGATCTTCGATGATCCAATTCAACCATACTAATAAGCAAAAATTGTTTGCTTTGCATTTGCTTTCCATTTGCTTCCTTGTAGCCTAATTTGCACGCATTGGGGAGTCGCGCTCTAAACGCAGGGTATTAAAATTGCAACCTGATCTCAAAGAAATGCGTGAAATGAACACGAACCCTTAATCCCGATATACGTGGTGGTGGCACGAAATGTGTTGAAATTACGTGTCGGCACCACGGAAACAACACACATACAAAGTCAATGAGGCTAATTTGTCGTGGTGGACACACGGATTCCCTGGTTCAACAACGTCACACAGTGGGCGGCGGTAAATGTTGTTTTCTAGTTTACGAAACGTCCTCCTTTTATAATTTATTATAGTGAATTTGTTGCTATTTTTGTTGTCTAAATAACAGTAAATTGTTTGTGATATAACTATCAATTTATAGATGGAGTAGCTTTAAAGAATGGCCCGAGGCAGTGTTAAATAGATTGTTCCCTTTACGTTATTAAACCCTTTACGATATTTTATGATTTTCAAATGTATTTTCTGTCATAGCAGCGAATATTATTAATAATTATTCTTACGAATCAGAAAACTTTCAGTGCTTACCACGGCAACGATACGTCACGTTACGCACCGTAACGCACGCTTCATACCCATAATCACTTTCACCACTCATTTCACCCGCCAATTGACTACAGTAAGTATCTCAACCCAATGGGTGTTTGTTTGTTAAAAAGCACGCAAAACCTTTTTTTCTGTTATTTCTTTAGTTGTAGCCCGATCTGTGTAGCGTTCAACTCTGGAGATTAGGTTGAATTTGTTAGTGTTGCATTTTCATTTACACGGCTACCCGTCGCTGTCCCCGCCACTGCTAACCACAGCTACCAAAGTCAGTTTAAACTCATATATTTGTCCATGTGTTGTGAAGACAACAATTAACAACGAGTTGTTGCAGTGGTTAAAGTTTTATTCAAAGTGCAAAGTAAAGGTGCATTCACGCCATATCGGAATTCCCGTAATTACGAGATTCCAACTTGTAAAAAGCATTCACGTTGTCTTTGATAGGGGACATAGTAGTGCATTTGTAGTTCTATGAGCATTTAAATATTTGTAAATCAAAATATGATGACAGTTAGGATTTGAAGTATTGAGTATATTTACTGTATATTACAGTAATATATTCTATATATGACCATATTATGGTGATCCTGGGGTCGTGATGATGGGGCCCTTAAATATTGTTGCCCAGGGTACAACAAAGTATTAATCTGGTCCTGCCAACACACACATATTCACACACACAAATCAAAACAACGGCACTTTTAAGAGCCTCTCTCTCTCTCTCTCTCTCTCTCTCCCTTTCTCACTTGTCTCTTTCGATCACTCTCTTTCTCTTATTGTCTCTCTCTTTTAATCACTCTTTTAATCTAGCTATCTCACTCCCAGCTATTTCTGTTCAGTAATGGCTGGAGGATCACAAAAAAAGACCTGCCCAAACTGCGGGGAAAAAATATACTGCGGACTTAAAATTTGTTCGTTTTGCAAACATCCACAACCCCAACATGTCAGACTTCAAAAAAAGCTGGAAAAATTTAAAAGTCAGCAGAAGCAGTGGTTGGCATCCATGAAAAAAAATAAAATAAAGTCCCACATTCTTGATGATGCTGCCATTCTGGTATGTAGTTTTCCGATCATCTCGTTTACCAAATGTGTTTTATTATTTTGATATAAGCAAATAAATTTCTTGGTATAATAACTGGTATAATATATTGCCTCATACATCCACACTATTAATAAGAATATAATTCATATTTACTGTTTTTTCCAAACTATTATGTCTAGGGAGTTGAAACTCATAAAACTCCTCAAATTTATCTATCCAAAAATTATGTAAAAACCATAGTTTGATTGTTTGTAGATGTTTTCTAGCTTTGATGTAACTTCAGATCAAGCTTGAGGACAACTTCAGCTGTAAACTACAGTTTTGTGTATATATCCAATTGATCTCTCTACCTCTCTGTTCCAGCTTGAGAAGTTGTATGCCCTTGGCATGAAGCCCCTGCTGCTGATTGCACATCCTCCTAAGATGGTGACAGGGACGCACACGTACCAGACCAAAATAATGCTGTCAGTGCATGCCCAACTTAGCACATCCGCTAAGACATGCTTAGAGAATGTGAATGCCATCTACAAATTGATGGTTGAAGGTGAGATTGCATTTATTTAACCTTATTTATTGAATTAATTCTCTATCAATTGAACAATTGTTGGTGTTGTCCTGTACATTTCCAATCAGCAAAGACTAGAAATTCTGATCTGGCTGTAGCCTAGAGTCATTTTAAAGGGGTCATTGGATGCTAAGTTGACTTTAATTAATGTGTGTTGTCAGTGTATGTACAAATCTACCCTATAATGATAAAAATCCATGCAGCGGTTTTTAATTGATCTGTAAAAATAATATCCCCTTTTACAAATCGAGCCGTTTTCAGATGCCTGTCGGTGTGGCGTCACACCAACAGAGGCTGCTCACATGATAGTTGATTGACATGAGTGTTTTACCTCAGATCAGCTGTAACAGTCCGACCTCTCTGTTTCGATGCCGGAGCAGGGATGTAAATTAGACAAGAATATCTCCGATTGAGCAATTGAGGTGTTGTGTTGCTGGATGTAATGATGAACATAGTGGTCGTCATTTACTCCCGACATCTGAGCTGCTGAAGATGAAGTGGATTACGTTTGTTTGTGAAGAGAATGCACCTCCTGATCTACATATATCCGTCTATGTTCACGCAAATCATTCATGATCCAGCTTCACTTACAGCAAAAGTGAGTATAAGCGTTTTTTTTATGAATCTTTGCGATCGCCTTTCCTTATTACGTGGTAGTTAGGAAGTTTAGCGGCTACATGCGGCTAATGTAAACAATACCGTCTGTTCACAGAGAGTAGAGAGGGGCGGGGTGAGCAGAGCTCATTTGCATTTAAAGGAACAACCCCTTAGAATGAGATGATTTTTGCAGAGCTGATTTTGACAAGGTAAAAAGGGTGTTGTTTTACAAAACCATTGAGAATTTTTCATCAAAGTATATTAGAGACTTTTCATTAAGACCCTAAAGAATCATATCAACTTGTGGAAAATGGGAATCCGATGACCCCTTTAAAGAGCTGGTATTGTGGAAAACAAGGACAAAAATTGCTTTGGGATGATGGCAGGGGTCGCCTGTGCTTTAAAATACCTCACTTCTATCTCCTTGGTAGTTTTAAGTTAACTTTTGAACTTTTGAAATCTCCAGCTAAAGTGGGAGCATTTTTTGAGACTGAACTTTTTAATGAGTCACACTCACTGTCAAATCAAATATGCTAGAAGCTCTAGCACAAGACCACCAGCAGACTTATGTAGTCACAGTTTGCATTTCAGCCAGATGACAAGCAAAGCAGGACACTAGATGTGTGCTAAAGCTAAATTGGTGACCTCCAGCTAAATCCAATCAATAAAAATGTCCGTTCTTGGATTATTGAAAATTGATGCAACTGTATGTCGATAAGCTTTTGCAGGGTTTTTCCTGCATAGAGGCTGCATTGTTTTGACTGGGCCTAATCACTCAGCTGGGAAGCTAGCGCAAATGGGGAACAGGACTTCCTGTGGTTTCTCATAAAATAAAAGCCGCGACTCTGACTCTATAGTAACGTAGCAACCAGGTTACGTTGGTGTCTCATCTCTCTCCTCTGTGATCTGTCTCTGTCATGCAGGTATGTGTGTCTGAGCTACACACACACTTATAACAGACCTATATTAAAAGCTGACGGTGGCTTTGGCTGTAATCACACAAAATCTGCCAATTTGGCTCCTTCCAACAGGGTTCTGTGGAGGTGGGGTCATGTTTATTTGTGCTTTAGAATGTAACCGAAGTGAAACAATCAGAATACCTTTTATTTCTCTGATTCACTGCTTTGTTCTTGCTAACACCTCTCACTCTCTTCAATCGCTTTGGATCTCACTCAATCGCTGCTCTCTCTACATGGGGCCAACTTTGAATCATGTGTTTACAAACAGCAAAAGACAATCCTACTCATTTTGCTCTTTAAGACTAACTTGCGTTTATGTTAATGTATTTTTTAAAAACAATGGTAGCTAGTCAAAGTAAATCTACTACTTGTGCCACTGCGAATAGAGATTGGATGTGCAAAAAAGTACCTAACTGAGACCACAACCAGTGTTGGGAAAGTTACTCAGAAATTGTTACTCCTCCTGTAAAAATTATAATATTATTTTACTTATTACAGGGAATTAAAAGTTACTAGTTACGTTACTTGTCCACCCCTTTCTAAAAAGTGACAGATAACCTGTTTAGTCTGCTTATTTTAGAAATGAATCCACTTTACTGGAACAATAATTAACATTAGGAGTCAAGAATCAGCCAATCTTTACACATTGCTGCTTTTCCAACCAGGTGATGCCATACAGAGAAGCAATGTGCATATTTAAGAATAATAAAGTCACTCCCAACTAATAGATATCTAATGCTATTTAACTAATATCATATTGATAAGAGCAGCATGGAGTGTTTTACAAAACATATAACATTTCCTAACATCCCTGGCTGAAATAAAAAATAAAGCAAAATCAACCCCGATTTTAGAACTAATGTTTTTCTGAACATGTATTTATAAGAGCAGTATTCAGTGTTTTTACAGAAGATTAAACTTTACTTAATGCTACTCTCCCGACGAGTGCATGCATCACTGGCAGTAGCATCCTACCGGTCAGCACCGGTGTTTCTTTTTATAAGTTTTACATGGCGGTGCTTTAATAAATTAGATTTAGAATTGTTAGCGGTTGCAGACCTTTTGTTGGTTGCACAAAGTTTACAATGGATGACAATGTTCTTTGCATCTTAGACTGTGACACAATAATGGCGATACTTAACAGCTGTTGAAAGAACACATATCCAACCCGTTCTCCATTTTTCCTTGACTCCTCTGCCCTATGTCTTTCAGAATCCTGTGGGTATAATCACATTCACTATGTCCATCTTTTTTTTTACCATCTAGGTTGATTTGGGGTTGCATATATTTTCACTTTGGCCTAATTGCATATTATATATTATATTTGTGTGTGTTCCATGTCCATTTATAGGTTGGACAAGACTCAACCCAGACCAACTGCCTCAAGAAGATGAGGAGAACTTCATTCTAAATTTGGTGCCGTGTGGTTCACCCATCCAAGAACCAGCACACCAGGCTCCACCCATCCAGGAACCAGCACACCAGGCTCCACCCATCCAGGAACCAGCACACCTGGCTCTTTCCAGCCACACACCACCACATACAGCTCCACCCATTCAGAAACCAGCACACCAGGCTCCACTCATCCAGGAACCAGCACACCATGTCTCAGCTGTGCAGCCACCACTGCGGGGTCCAAAGCAACGTAAAAGGCTACAAAAAATTAAAGGTGTGTTTTAGTCTGTGCACGGCATGTTTTACCCCTGCATAATTGTCATGAAGTTAATGTGATTTTTGTAAACCCTCCAAACATTATTGATTTATTATGGATCTGATCCAGAATTGCAATTATACTGTATACCTAGATACTATATTATTTTATTGTTTTTTAAATAATAATTTAATTGATGGTTCTTTACACATCCCTGCTTCATGTAATTAGAGAGATGCAAAGTTAAAGTCCCAGTGTAAAGAATACCAGTGTAAAAGATATCTGCCTTTGTGGCAAGTGATGGAAAATGTAAACAGTCCATTAGGAGACACAACATAAAGAAGGAATGGCAAAGAAAAAAGATTTTGAATAGAACCATGTGCAGCCTTTGATACTCCTGTGGTTCTCAAATCTCACTAGGACGAGTTAAATGTGCTAATGACAAACAGTGGAAAAAATGCATACATGTGTGGATTTTGAATTGATTCCTCCACAAAAAAAACAAAAAACTATCCATATTGTGGACATTGGTGCAAATAATATATTCCTTACAATTACAGATTGCCCTCACAATCGGCTTGAAATGTTCCCAGTCCGTGAAATAATAAATACAAGGAAAAGAAAGGTAGGACAATGACTAACTGGATGACAGTGTTTCCTCTCAATTAGTTAAATAATGCTATTGGAATTGTCATTTCAAAACCTTAATGAAGTTAAATTTCACTTTAAATGCAGCAACAAATATGTGATTAAAAACAATGCTTTTATCACTTTTATTATTTATCCAAAAAACAAACATTACCCCTAAAGACACCCACACCCATCCACCCTAAAAAAATACAAAGGAAACACTGGATGACATTCTATAACTGTTGGATAAATTGTTTTGCAATTACTTAATGTTACCTTGACAAAATGCTGTTGTGTAAGTCACAACATTAAGCTGTAAAAGTAGGCATCCTGTAAATACCTTTAGCTTGAAGTGTCAGTTATGGAAGTGTCAGTTATTATCACATTACTATGATTCAAAATATGCAGTATATAAACTGTCAACAATTTTCACTCCTTGTTAAAGTACAACATTTAAATAACATACAGTAATACAATGTCTTTGTCTTCCTGCCACAGGGGAGGACAGAACATCTTTATGACTGGCAGCCCTGCACAATGTGGTATGTTAAATAGCTTTTAGTTATGTATGATTACATGCATTTTATTATTGGGCTCTTGGATCTCTCTGTGCCTGGATCTCTCTGTACTGGCAGAAAGCATTCACACACCAATGTGTCCCTGATCAAGACCCTTAACCCCTAGTTGCTCCAGAGGCGTGCGACCTTTGACATAAACAGCATTTGTAAGTCGCTTTGGATAAAAGCGTCAGCTAAATGAATAAATGTAATGTAATGTTTTAATTTGTGGGGATTGTTGACAAGCCATTGTCTTGGGTAGAGATTATTAAAGAAAAATTGTAATGCAAACAGTTTTTGTATGCTGTTTACAATTGTGAGGAAACTGATATGTTGTACTGTGCATCCATAGCCATATGAAACCAAAAGTGAAAAGTTAAGTTTCTGCTGTAAGTCTCTAGAAGAGGAATGCAGTGATTGGAGATGTTTATGGTATAGTCAGAGGAAACATCAGGGTTTCAGGGTTTGGCGATTAGTACACTGCGAATGGATACATTTATTTGTCAGTTAGAGGATTTATTTTATTTTTCCACAACATTTTTGACATTTTAAGACCATGTTTGGTCCACCTGACAGCTGTATTGTGCCTATCTACATTTTTTTTACACAATTATCTGGTTTTGTTTATTTTTCCATGAGCAACAGTTACTGTGAGTAACATTGACATACCATAATGACCGTGATGATTTATATCTTGTTTTAAAGTAATCTTGCGCACATGGAAACCAGATACACCAGAATGATAATGACCTAATCACTACAAGACCTTCCTCCAACTCTGGCACAGCTCTAGTGTGGAGATAGGTCTTGCTATGCAAAACTAGGTTAACGGTTACATAATTTTATCGCCTCGTCCCCACTCTGGAACAACAGATTCTTGATGCACTGCACTACTCTACAAAGTATTGTAAAACAGTAAATGTTACAATCATGACAATCAATTCATTGTGTATTATACTTACTAATTCTCCTTCAACTTCCCTCTCTTTATTTATTTATTTTTCTCAGTGGAAAGACCTGGCCTCCATCCTGGCAGCCAGCCTGATTCCCATCCCATGCAGCCTGCAAATATGCAACATACATTGCAAACATGCATTTTTTTTTCCTTGCTCTTGTTAAGTGTTTTTTCTTTACATATTTTGTTGTCCACTTGTATTGTTCCATAACATTGTCATGTTACATCAGCTAAGCAGTTTGTAATGTAATTTGAACTTTAATCTTTTTCATGTTTTTTCTTCAAGCTTGTTACAGTCTCTTTTATCTGTATGGATTCAATAAAGGGCAACAGTCAACAAACTTAACATTTCTTAAACTTGAAGGATCCCTATATGGATTGTTTTGTGGCCAACAGACCATGGAAAAGCTACAGTTGATCATATTTTGACTCAGACAAGCTAAATTATGTGGAACAACTGATCCTTTCACAACTACTAAAATGTTCAGTCCACTGATGACACACACAGTTGGAGTGCTTTATTGGGGGACATAGCTCAATATCGAAGAGGACACTGTTTCGTTTAAGATTTCATATTAAATAACCTCCGCCACAAATTAAACTAAATGAGCAACTTCCCATTTTATTCACAGGCTTCGAAATGCCTTAATTTTTATGAGCAATCTTTCAACCTCTTGTGCTAAATTACAGTACCGTAATTAACTATGAAATCATGCCATATCCTAATTTGCATAACGTACTGTCTGGACTAACCCTATGTAGCAGTTACTCACCTTGAAGCTGATTGTGTGTTGACAATGTATTTAAAGTTTTGATGGGAATGAAAATGTACATTTCACAAACTTCAAATATGGGAATTGACAATCTTAAATAAAGTTTTTGGTACTACATTTTCTTGTTCATTTGCCATTTCTGTTATTCATATCAAAATAGAGTTTAAGAAAAGTGAATAGCCTATTGAGATTTTGAAGAAGGTAATGTATACCTGTATAACAACAAGGAAAAGAGAAAGGAAATGATACATACATATTAACACATTTAGGAGTAATTTGTAGCCTTATATTAGTAAGTTAAAAACAACGTGAGTATGCACTGTAAATGTTTTAATTTAATATGGGTGTTTTTCAGGTCTGTCCATATATCATTGACCTTGACTACGTAATTTACTAGCACCTTAATGCTTATTAACACAATGCAATATTGCAATATTGTAAGCAATTTTATTTGAGTCGTGTTGGCCGAACAAACATTTTGAAATTCTAATTAAACAATATACAAATCAAATGCCTAAAGTTTGCTTTTTTCAAATAAATGACATAAATTCAGTGTAATATATGCTTCGGCTGTAGTTAAACATTAAGATATTCTCCTGATATGTTTTTCTATGGAAACCCTATTTTGCCAACCAGAACTACTGTGATGCTGATTTGTTTTCTTTTCAAGCTCTGAAAATATCTGAAATAAACCAAAATCTTTACTTTTGCATATCATACAACACATAAATACAGTGTAAGGACTAGTTCGGCTGTACTAGATATTCAACATATTCAGTGCATACATATTTTTACGACCCTATTCACACCCTAACTTTGCAAACAGGAAAAACTACAAATATGATACTAATTAGTATCAAGTGGGATGGCGTGGCTAGAGGGAATATGACTCAATTTACTGAAATTGGAATTTGTAAATAATGATGTAAAAGTACAGTGATGGGTTAAAGGGGATGTGAATCACATTTGTGTAATAAAATTGTAAATACCTTACTGTTAAATAGGTAAAAATCAAGTTTGACCATTTTTGACAGCACACCCTCTTGATGACTCTATCCATATGGGTATAGTCATATAACTGAGGTCAAGAACTATTCATAACAGTTGGTTTCATGTATGTAGCCCTTTTTGTTCCTTAATGACAAGCTTGCCAACATACCCCAAGGTCAAGGAGGTTTAGAGGTCAATATTTCAAAACAGGAGCTATTTACAACCTTCAGACTGACATATGTTACTCTCCATGTCGAGCTCTTTCTAACAATATATTTGGTTTAGTCCTAAGAAAATTTTAACTTCTCATGGAGACAGCATTGGCTCAGGATTAGTTCAGAGAGGACTTTGAGGCCCCGACCTCAACTTTTAGATTTTTTTTTTAATTTTTTTTTTTAGAAATTTAGTATTATACAGGTGCTGGTCATATAATTAGAATATCATTAAAAAGTTGATTTATTTCACTAATTCCATTCAAAAAGTGAAACTTGTATATTATATTCATTCACTACACACAGACTGATATATTTCAAGTGTTTATTTCTTTTAGTTTTGATGATCATAACTGACAACTAATGAAAATCCCAAATTCAGTATCTCAGAAAATTAGAATATTACTTAAGAGCAACACAAAGAAAGGATTTTTAGAAATCTCGGCCAAATGAAAAGTATGAGCATGTACAGCACTCAATACTTAGTTGGGGCTCCTTTTGCCTGAATTACTGCAGCAACGTCAGCAGTCTTCCCCATGATTGTGTAGCCTACAGAACTAGACTGAGAGACCATTTAAAGGCCTTTGCAGGTGTTTTGAGTTCATTAGCTGATTAGAGTGTGGCACCAGGTGTCTTCAATACTGAAGCTTTTTACAATATTCTAATTTTCTGAGATACTGAACTTGGGGTTTTCATTAGTTGTCAGTTATAATCATCAAAATTAAAAGAAATAAACATTTGAAATATATCAGTCTGTGTGGAATGAATGAATATAATATACAAGTTTCACTTTTTGAATGGAATTAGTGAAATAAATCAACTTTTTGATAATATCCTAATTATATGACCAGCACCTGTATGTATGTACCATAGCCCAAAAGTAACACCTTCGCAGTGCTTGTTTTGTCAGTCTAAGCCTAAAAATGTTTTAAAAATCTATATATTAAAATAATCAAAATGAAAAGAAAATCTTCACATTTGTGAAGCTGGAACCATTAAATGTTTTTACATGACATGACAAACAATTATCTAAATAGCTGGCAATTAAAGTTCTGTCGATTAACTAATGTACTAGCTGTACTTGTATAAACTGTTGAGTACCTTAATTTATACTCTTCATATTGTTTGTGTGCAAAACTCCACCTTTGTGAAGTAAATAGTAACTAAAGCAGTTTTCTGTAAAGAAAATACACAAGTACAAATACCAGTATTTTGTTCTTAATTACAGTACTTGTGTAAATGTACTTATTTACGGCCGGGTCCACCACTGAAGGATTTAACTGGCATATTAAGTTCACACAACAGACAATTCCATCAAATGGGTTTATTACAGTGGTCCATATGTAAGACATTTCTTTATACAGTTTTACAGGATGTAAGTGAAAAATGTTTGGATTTGTCTGTCTGTATTTATGTATGTACATGTAGATGTCATATAGAAAACATAAAAGAAAAACATTTATGGTTTCAAGCTATTTGACGGTATTCAGTATGCTATAACTACAAATAACTACAAAATAATATGGGTACTAGATTGCAAACAAATATAAATCCACATATATTATGGAAATAACAAAGTGCATTAGTATTATACTTGTTACAATTACACACATACTGCCATTGAATCTTCATTAGATTTTTCCATGCAAAGATGACAATTAATTATTTAAAGCAGCAATAAGCAGTTTTGGTCTAAAACCAGCAAGCTCAAATGTAAGAAGAGATAAATAAAACAATGTTTTTCAATGTTTTTTTTTTTTTTTTAATAAAAATACAGAATCTACAAAAACTTTCCAGTAGATACTTTGGTACAGCGATTTAAAAACAAAGGCAAGATTTTTTGTACAAATCTCCAGTTCCTCTGTGTTGTTTGGCAGCAGTCTTTAGGTGTCTTCTTCCTCAGACTCGGGGCTGGTGAAGCCATTGTCATCCCACTCCTCAATGTCCTCCTGTATGGAAAGAAAATCACATTCCATAGTGGCTATACTGCTGTACGCATTAACAGCCTGTTTGTGTTGACTTCTAAGTGAGTGACCCCTCCGACTGAGGACACTGTTGAGCCCATGTGTAGCGTCCTCTGTCAGGTCACTGAAACCTGTAGAGAAATTGTGGAAAAAAAAAAATAGAAAGAGAAAGATGACACATCAAACAAAACATGACATTTGTAGCTATTTTTGCTTTTTACAATGCTGAATTTGCAACTCCAACATTACTTTTTAGTCATTATATTTACAACTTTAACATTGTGCACACTGGTGCCAAATAGCTGGTCAGCTTAGTGCCTGATCACAACTCAATGTATAGAGCTCCCTGGAGATATATATCTATATATCTATATCTTTATTATCTATATATCTATATTTATATATCTATTTATTATAAATTAATTCATGACACTAAAATCTAAAGATCTTGTACATACTGCTGGTTTTGATGCGCTCCAAAGTCTGTCCTCTGAGTGACTCCACTTCTTGCACTTGTTTTAGAAGGTACTTGATGTGCTGAGACATCTCCTTTAACAGGATGCTCTGCTCCTCCTCCAAGCGTTTCAGCAGCATTACCTGGTCGAAGATAGATCTCTTCAACCTGAAGGTGTTGCCTTTGGTTAGGGAAAGGAATGGAACAGTGGACAAAGGAATGTTTATTATTATATTATATAAGTATAACAGAATTATGTTATTTCTGAGAAATCTTTTTAGTGACAGCATTGGTTCTGTAGAATATAAACAATTTAAAAATATGAATACAAGTAACAATAATATAATTTGGATGGAGAGCTTGTGAAATTGTGATGGTCAAGCATTTTATTCGCGATTACTACAGCAGAATAACATGGTGTTGATGTCACCATTCAATGTTTATGCTCCATGATAAATATTTCCATATTTTGGTATTCATGATATTTTTTATTTCAGTGTATCATCCCATTCCTGTGTTGTTGCATGACAAGTAACAAAAAGGACAATGGTAAATATGGAAATGTGGTTGGAACCATTACTCCATGTGAAGATCGAAAAGGGAATAAAATTTGTAAAATGTCAACTAAAAAAATCAACTAAAAGAACAACAAGCTAAACTAGCAATTCATACATATCATACCATCTTTGTGTCTCTCCCATGGTAGGATGTATCCCTCTGTCAGACTGCAAGCCAATTCCTCGTCAATCGGATCTCCTTCCACTACGGTGTTGTATTGCAAGACCTTTTCGCGAAGCTTCTTCTTCAACTCTGTCATTTTCTTTTTCTTTCTTTGTCTTGCCTGGTTGCTATCTGCAAATCAAAATGAAATAATCCCAGAATATTATTGTTTTTTGAAGTGTTATTAATTTAAATAACTTGATTTGACAACAAACCATGCCGACGATACAGATCTTTCTTCTTGCGCAAAAGGGTTACAGTGATGTTCTCAATGTCAGCCCTTAGCTCTTCAGTACAACCTGGAGTGTAGACTCTCTCTAAATAGGTGAAACAAAACAATTGGACAAGAGACAATTAGTGACATTTTCAAAATATAGCCACCTTTTATTTATTTGTATAAAGGTACATGGTTGTCCATGAGTTCCTTGTTTGTTCTGAACAGTTAAACTGAGAACAGTTAAACAAGGGACTCTTGCACAACCATCTCAAAACAGAAAGACAGTCGTGGATCATTCAAGTAACCACACACAGTATTAAGAACCAAGGGTTCCCAAACTTTTGAATGGGGTTATTTTAATAATTTCAGCAATTTTTTTGTGTTGTGGACTAAATGTAAACATCTTTTATGTACAATATCTTACTCAGGACAGTACTAAATAAAAAATAACATGCATTTAGTATGATCTCTCTTATTTTGTTAAAATTATTCACATTTTCACAGATTCTGCAAGGGGTTCCCAAACTTTCGAATGCCACTGTATATACATAGTGTACTGTTTTACCTGTAACCACCCATTGTCTGACATCACACACCCACTGTTGTATTGTCTCCTGATCAAGGTTGTGCTCCTTCTTGATGTTGCTAAGGCTGGCAGCTTCCAGTTTTGCCCTCTCTGTGATCTTTTAAAAAGAAAAAATAAAATGTCAGAAAAAAAGTTCTACGCACCACCACAATGCAAAGAAACACCAATTTTACTTGAGCTTTTGGTACAAGACATTCATCAGAACAGGTGTTACATTAAATAACACATTAAATATCTGTGTATACTACCAAGCAGACTTGTAAATAGGAGAAAAATGTCTGTACAACAGTGAGGTTAAACTCTTAGAAGATAACTGACCAATCCTAAGCACTACCCTCCCCTCAGTTACTTAAAATTAATAAAACAAGATTATCAAAATAGTCACATATTTATTTTATGTAACATGTGTCACGGGGGCGGAGCAAAGCGACAGACACAGTGGGCGTGACGTCAGGCCTCGGAGAGGTTTTTATTAAACAATAAAACAGAAAGTGTCCAAAAAGGGGGAAAAGTGTCCAAAATAAAAGGGGGATCTGGTGTCCTCGAAGTGACGGGGTTCCGTGAAGGAGGGGTAGTGTTCCAAAAGGGAAGGGTCCAGGTAAGGGGCGGAGTCCGGCGGCCGCACGCGCTCCCCGCTCAGGTCCGGGGTGCGAGGGGCGGCGGCTTCTCTGGCGGCATCGTCCTCCTCCACCTACGCGGCGCTTCTGGGGGATAACACGGCCCGGCATCCTGGCCCGTCAGCCGTTACGGGTGCGGTCCTCATCCGGACCCGCGGGGTCCGGCAACTCGTCCTGCGGCGCTGGTTCCCTCTTCACCCCTTCCTGGACCCACGAGGACACCAGCGTGCATGCACGGGGAAGAGCCCGGTCTCCTGAGGAGAGGCGCGCTCGGCATTTTAACAGCGGCGGTGATGAGGCTTCATTCACATCAGGTGTGCCTCATCACACGCCGCCAGACCTGGATGTTTCGGCGCCCCTCCTCCTCCCACACGCCCACTCCCGTCGGGAGCCTGGTGAAGGGCGGCGATTACCGACGGGGTGCAGCTGACAATAAGGGGGGAGGCAGTCGACTCGTCACATATGATTAAACAATTAATCAACAAATAGTTTCAGATCTAGCTGTAGATGGTGCACTGAGAAAAAGGGGCAGTGCTTAGGATCTCAATTATAATTTACCCTTACTTTGACATATCTGTGGGCTAACACTTGATGAAGGTTGTCCCTCTTTCTTCTGTTCCAACCCATAGCCTGTCGCGTTAGCATGTTCACTCTTCCTAATGAAAACAATGCACCCACAAGCCAGAAAGTATGATTTCACATACAAAAGGCAAAAAGAGAAACCCAACAGACATGCCTAAACCCTATCACTAAAAGTTAGTTGAACGGGTAATTACCTTGAAGTAATACAATGTTAACTTTCGTAAGAACAGAACAGAGAAACTTTGTTTTTTTATTTCCCTGTAAAAACACAATTAAGTATTTACTTATTATTTATTTAGGTTATGACAGCATGAAGTATAAGTGCAACACTAACCAGCCTTTGTCATGTATTTTGTGACAAGTGCTGCCCTGGAGAGAAAGCTGTTCACCTATAAAGAAAATAATACAATAAAATGTTGGTCTCCATTACATAAAAATATTACCTACACACCATAGATCTTGTGGTTGTGGTTTAACAGTGTAATGTATTATCCTAGGAATTTGGGACCCCTTACACATGCATGAACAACTGAACTGCCTATTATTTATTTTAACTCATACATAAAGGATGTACTTTAACCCTCACACCAGGCTTGTTACTTAGATGGCAAATAGATGACAAATAAGTACCTTTTGGTGTTATGGATTCTATTAAGACTCTTTGTAGCCATAGCTAAAATACTGACAATAATACCATACCTGCTCCACTTCCTCTCCCACCGTGTTTCCTGCTCCATCCTGGCTTCTGCCACCCCATCTCACCTGCAACACAGAGTGAGAAGCATTATGTAGCAGTACTTCAGAAGTTTTGATATAACATCATCCAATCAGGCATAACATGCACAAATGTAAAAATAATCCTTTGCATTGAAGATTGCTTGAATGTTATATCTACATTAATGCATACAATTATCTCTAAAACACCTCATAACACAATCTTTTTATTTTGCGGGGGAAAACAAAATCCATGTCCTATAAATTTGAACAAGCAGCTGAAAAGCAGTTGGTTAAAGATAACACACAGCATGCTTTATTATCCGACCCATTATTATTTCCCTATAGCTACAGCCATACCAGACTTAAAGTTATTACATGTACCTCGCATTTTGCTGTATGGGCTTTGGCATGCATAACGCTCAGAAATGGCCTCATTTCTGTCAATGGCAGAAGCTCTGGTAAACCCTCTGCTACTTTGTTAAGGTAGGGCCAGTACCTAAAAAGCAGGAGCAGCATCATGTGAGTGTAACAAAGATCCATTTTTAATTGAAATCTAAAATCACTGTAAAGCTGAGAAACAAGACATTTTAATCATGGAGTTGGATTTGCAATATGACAATGAGGATTACCTGCATGTAACATCCATACAGAAGAAGGTAACATTTGCCTTCTTTGACATCTCTCTTTGAAGAAACATCGGGTAAGCAAATATTTCTCCACGATAATGGTTCAGTCCTCGTAAGAGAAACCCATGTCTGATAAATCAGAAGAAAATCTAGTGGTTAGACTCCCTCCGAAACTTTTGTCCGTCATAAAAAAAAATTCGAATCAGGTTCGATTTTCTGCGTTTTTCAGTAGCAAGCAGTTTGACTGGTGTTTTGACAATTCAGAGCCACAGAATCATGAATATGAAAAAACGCATGTGAAAATTTCAGACTCAGTGTGCAAGGACCTTAAGACTTGGATTACCATTAAAACTCAAATATCAGACTCAAAAATCATACACAAACTCATACATACCTGCAAACTGCAACTTGAATGCCCTCCTCGTCTATCTGAGCACCAGACTTTTTTGACATCTCTCTGCCAGCGGTGAACTTGGCAGTACCGCACACAGCACTTTCATTTGCCTATAAAGTCAGTTTATAACACATTTTAAGATACATAAAGACACAAAACATCTATATAAACAACTATTATAAAAAAAAAAAAAAATCTAATGTTCGTACACTTCTCATGTTGCCTCTGACAAGGTCAACAAAGGTAGCAACTTCCTCGTCCTTGGCCAGGAACAAGCCCTCATATATGGCTGGCTCCTCAGTCCTGTCCATGATAAGATAACATGCATCAGTAATAAAAATCACAAGTACTACATTTACTATTTGTTAAAATGTAAGTTATGATCACTCAAAGACAACCCAAAGAGCTACTGTGTGTGTTAGACAAGTCTAAAATAAACTTCTGAAAAATACCTATACCTACCCTTTTGACTTGCTGAAGCGGTAATGTTTTCGGTTTCCATCAGAGCAGACAGCCAACATGTCTGGAGAACATGCTGGACACTCAAAATGATGGACCTGGCACATATCCTCTTCTTTGTATTGACAGAAGGTAAACTCAAAAAAGCTTCGCTGAAATGTATCAGCACAGATACTACCTGTCTGTATATTAAGAAATGATCGGTTAGGTTATTTTTTGAAGCAATGCCCACAATTAAATATTAGGTATATAGTAATATAATTTTGTTTGTTATATGTTTTTAGTGATATTTAGGCAGATTTACCCTTCCAGCTTGTACAGATCTGTGCTCCAACATTTTCAGGAAGGCCTGCCTGGACATGGCTGGTGCCGTCACCTTCATATGTTCAAAAAAGGTGAAGACATCAAACTTGTATAGGGTCTGGCAGCTGGTGCTAGCTGGCCAGTACCGATAAGTGAGCAGGTCCTTCACCTCGGGAGTCCATTCTGCAGAGCATGATGAACAGGATTTCCGAGGCAAGCAGACATCGTATCGTCCTGTGAACAAGTGAATATACTGTAGTAAAGACTAAAATAATTTCAGTAATTAAATTGCAACAGATTGCCTTCTACACAGAGATACAAATATATGGTATATTAGCTATTTGACACGGCATTTGGGCAACGCTTTGCTTTGCACACAGTGGTAAAGTTCTAGTACAATAATGCACAGAAAGGAGGGCTTTCAGAACAACATACCATTGATGGTAACCACAGAAATATGCTTCCCTGGAGTGATTGTGAAGTCATGAGTGCATTCACAAATTGACCTTGGTGCAGGAACAGGCAGTTGACATACTGCAAAACAGAAAGAATTTATGAAGGGTGTATTTACAGCTTCTCCTCAGTCCTTTAGATGCATTTCCCAAAACGCTAACCTCATTTTCAAAATAGTGCTTTAAAACACAACCATTAATCAAAACTGGCCACACCACTATACCACCTGTAATTGTCACTATGTAGAAACAAGTAAATGCTTAAACACATTTATTAAGATGCAACTGACTTAGCTGGTCAAAGATATGCTGGTCAGAACTGTCAAAACCAATCATACTTTGTTATTCAGCTATTAAATTTCACATTTGCACTTTAGAGTTTTGAGAATAATCTTAGAATAAGATTAGCATTTTAGAAAAAAAAATGTCTAAGCCATTTAGAAACACTGTTAAATATAAACATGTGCCAAACTACAAAAACATTTGGGGAATTACACTATAAGTATGAGACAATTTGATATAATAATCATTTTAGCATACTTTGTTCACAAAACTGAGGCTGGCCATTTTCATTCACCACCACAGCAGTTGTAGGGGGAATGGGCTCAAGAAATCCATGGAACACAGCCTCTCTGTCATGGAAGACATTTCTCTTGTGGGCCTCCATGTCACAGGTAGAACAGAGGTACTCCATGTCCAGTGGTACACAGTCCAGGCACCTAATCACAGCTTCTACAGCACAGCATCTGTGACAATTTTGGACCAATACTCTCTCGGCTGACAGCTTTGCATCAAAAAGCATAGGCCTAGCATTTTTCATTCTCACATCTGTGAGAAGCTGCCTTTGTTCCCAAGCAGAAACCATTCTGTCTGTTCCCTCCGGAACCTGGTCTGCAGTTATGGTGTCCCTTAACTCTTGGAGTCTTGTTTCTAAAAAACAAAAATATACATTCACTTGTCCTTAAAAGGTCTATACTCATGATTATGATCACACACAAGTATATATCACAAGTATATATCAGGGAACACATGTTAGGTAAAAACTGTTAGCCTGAATGCACTGTAAGTCACTTTGGATAAAAACGTCTGCTAAATGCATACATTTAATTTAATTTAATTGAATTTAATATATGAGTTATACTGTAAGTCTGTAATGGAACTAACAAAACATAATGCTTGATTATGATTAAATAAATGGTGGGAATTGGAAAAACTGTAGGTGTAGTGTTACTACTGTAACACTCAGTATCCTCACCAAGACTTGCCAACTCTTGATCTTCTATCTGAAGGCCTTCCTCATGCACTGGATCCCTTCTTCTGGAATGAGAAGCAGCTGCAGAGACAGTCATTTTACTTAACCCTTTGATCAATATAACATGAAACCAATTCATTTCAAAATGAAAATATTCCATGAGGACTGGAGGCAGGGAAACTAAGCAAAAGATATTAAAACACAACACAAGTAAGGATTATCAGTCACATGCTCTTAAAATATCTTATATATTAGTGAGAAAATTTTTCACAAACATTGCAACACCATTATGTCAAAGTGGTATCTGACTCAATTTATAATACGTGTAACCACCAAAGCACTATTTAATGAATTATGTTTATTCTTAGATACAGTAATCATGTTTTAGTAAAGAACAAACCCGATCCAGGGCAGTGGGTTTCCCGACGTTTCTCACGCCTGCCTGTGACCAGTGGATTAGTGAGGGATCTCTTCCTGCTTTTTCTCGTTTTTCTTTGAGGAAAGGCAGGGTTTTTCTTGGCCATGGCAGCCTATATATTTGCAGAACACTTATACCAGCAGCATTTATAATTGTGCATTACTCAGTAGTTGCATAAAAGGGTAACCCTTTTCATCACATCTATAAACAGCAATAGCAATTAGTATTTTCAGACTTAGGTATTTGGTTCTCATGACAAGCCTTACCCTGGCATCATGGAGATAAGCATCACTAATTAATGCTGCCATGTGGATCCTTGCATCATTGGGATCATCAAAGACCCTGATGTCAGAATTGAGGGACATCACATACAAATAGAAACAATACAGACACAATAAAAAAAAATAAAAAAAAATGAAAAAATAGAGAAAGAGAGTGATCTAAAGAGACAAGTGAGAAAGAGAGAGAGAGAGAGAGTGGCTCTTAAAAGTGCCGTTGTTTTGATTTGTGTGTGTGAATGTGTGTGTGTTGGTGAAGTCAAAAAGTGTTGCAATAAAGCTGTAAAACAGGAAAAAAGCAAAGGATTATTAGAATAGCCTTTGTGGTAAATGAGCATTTCTTAATTGTTAGGACAGTTTAATTGTAATTATTAATTAATATTAATCAACCACTACGTACAATACAAATCAATCCTTACTGTACAAATATCAGATTTGACACAAGCAAGTACATACACAAATCTATTTTTTTAGGCCTACAAATAATGGAAACAGTGGTCTTCATGGTAACAACTGCTCTCTCTTCTCAATGTCACACATAACTAAAGTAACAATTACCCTCAATTATCTCATGATGATTTCATTGTCTTCTAAAATGGCAAAGTCTTACAAAAGTATGGCACCATAGTGTCACAGGACATTCTATCTATATCTCTCTATTTAATTATGCACTGATTATACAGGTATGAACGGTCATTGACAGTCGCACTGAGCAGTCAAATCCTCTGGAAAGACTCCAGGTCCACTTTTTTATTCCAGTCCATCCCTGATTCCGGTAACGTTAATTCCCCTTAGTTACACTTCTGACATTTACTTTGCACTTTGAATAAAACTTTAACCACTGCAACAACTCGTTGTTAATTGTTGTCTTCACAACACATGGACAAATACATGAGTTTAAACTTTTTGGTAGCTGTGGTTAGCAGTGCCGGGGACAGCGACGGGTACCCGTGTAAATGAAAATGCAACACTAGCAAATTCAACCTAATCTCCAGAGCTGAACGCTACACAGATCGGGCTACAACTAAAGAAATAACAGAAAAAAGGTTTTGCGTACTTTTTAACAAACAAACACCCATTGGGTTGAGATACTTACTGTAGTCGATTGGCGGGTGAAATGAGTGGTGAAAGTGATTATGGGTATGAAGCATGCGTTACGGTGCGTAACGTGACGTGACGTATCGTTGCCGTGGTAAGCACTGAAAGTTTTCTGATTCGTAAGAATAATTATTAATAATATTCGCTGCTATGACAGAAAATACATTTGAAAATCATAAAATATCGTAAAGGGTTTAATAACGTAAAGGGAACAATCTGTTTAACACTGTCTCGGGCCATTCTTTAAAGCTACTCCATCTATAAATTGATAGTTATATCACAAACAATTTACTGTTATTTAGACAACAAAAATAGCAACAAATTCACTATAATAAATTATAAAAGGAGGACGTTTCGTAAACTAGAAAACAACATTTACCGCCGCCCACTGTGTGACGTTGTTGAACCAGGGAATCCGTGTGTCCACCACGACAGATTAGCCTCATTGACTTTGTATGTGTGTTGTTTCCGTGGTGCCGACACGTAATTTCAACACATTTCGTGCCACCACCACGTATATCGGGATTAAGGGTTCGTGTTCATTTCACGCATTTCTTTGAGATCAGGTTGAAGGGAACGTAGTGAGCATCGATGCTTCCTGGTTTTCACAGCTATTTAGGGAGCAGATATTTCAGTGCACAGTAAAAATTTTGTGATTAAGACATCCCTTAAAGGAGAAGTCCACTTCCAAAACAAAGATTCACAGATAATGTAGTCACCCCCTTGTCATCCAAGATGTTCATGTCTTTCTTTTTTCAGTCATAAAGAAATTATGTTTTTTGAGGAAAACATTTCAGCATTTTTCTCCATATAATGGACTGATATGGTGCCCCGATTTTGAACTTCCAAAATGCAGTTTAAATGCAGCTTCAAACGATCACAAATGCGGTTGTAAATGATTCCAGCCGAGGAAGAAGGGTCTTATCTAGCGAACCAATCGGTTATTTTCATTAAAAGAATACAATTTAAAATACTTTTTAATCTCAAACACTCGTCTTGCCTTTCTCTCCCTGAACTCTGTGTATTCTGGTTTAAGACAGTTAGTTTTTCGACATACACTAACTGTCATGAACCGGAACAAAACAGAGGTCGGGATGAGCAAGACAAGACGAGCATTAGAAATTAAAAAGTATATAAATTCTATTGTTTTTATTAAAATAACAGATTGTTATGCTAGAGAAGACCCTTCTTCCTCGGCTGGAATCATTTACAACCGCATTTGTGATCGTTTGAAGCTGCATTTAAACTGCATTTTGGAAGTTCCAAATCGGGGCACCATATCAGTCCATTACATGGAGAAAATTCCTGAAATGTTTTCCTCAAAAAACATAATTTCTTTACGACTGAAGAAAGAAAGACATGAACATCTTGGATGACAAGTGGGTGAGTACATTATCTGTAAATTGTTGTTCTGGAAGTGTAGTTCTCCTTTAACCACAGACTAATGATCAAGGGACCTGAGAGATACACACCCATAGTTTAGGTAAATTTATAGTTAAACTGACGACCTTGATTAGTTTGTTTAGGTGGACTCAACTAGGTTGGAGCAAAACACTGCATGTAAGTGGACCTCAAGAGACCATGTTGAGATCTCCTGCAATATGTTCTAAACATGACAATTCAGAGAGGCAGGATGACTGCTAGATTGATGACTTCCAACTCTGGTTTCCAGTCCTGGGCATTGACGACCAAAGTTCTGATATCTGGTATCCGATTAACTGTATATTGCATACTTCTAGTTTAAATAAATTAGCTTACTTCCTTTCATCCAATGACAAATTGCCTGCAAAACCTTTATAAAAAAAAAAGCAAAACAGCAAGTAATGTTAATTAAGATGACATTAAAAGCCCAAACTTTCATAAACAAGAGCTCGTCAATAGTTAACCTAACTTACCTCTTATAGTTAGCATTACAGTTCAGATGCTAACAAGCTTTTTCTGAAGACAATAAACCATTTCTATAAAGTAAATATTCAACAGAAGTGTATCATTTACTTGAAAGAAAGTGTTAGAAACACATGTATGTACTATGTGTGTAATATTAGAGACTAAACTTTTTTTAGTTTCCATGGTAACTCCTTCCGCTCCAGACTTGAATGTTCAGTGTGCGCGCCCATTAAAACAAGCAGATGTCACGCAGAATGTATAAATGTCATCATAAAGTAATATTATCTTATAAAATACATAATGTAAATGAAGTAAAACACTTACTTAAATACATATTTTAAATAAGATAAAACACTTACTTATAGTGTTTTCCTTTTAAAAGCGACCTCCACCTCAGCACTGCACAGCAATTCAGATCTATGAGAAATGTTTAGGTGCACACAGCATATTAATATCATCATGAAGTAATATTACACGTAATGTAAATGAAGTAAAACACTTACTTTTGGCATTTTCCTTGATAAAAGCAACTTTCCCGTCTGCTCCGCATTGTGATTGAAAGAAAATATCTCTCTGAGAAAAAGTTCAGAAGAGCACAGCACATAAATATCACTATAAATCCATATGATATTATAAAACACAAATTTTAAATGAGATAAAACATTTACTTCTAGTGTTTCCCTGTTAAAAGCGACCTCCACCTCAGCACTGCATAGTAATTCAGATCTATGAGAAATGTTTAGTTGCACACAGCATATTAATATCATCATACAGTAATATTACACATAATGTAAATGAATTAAAACACTTTTCCTTAATAAAACCAACTTTCCCATCCGCTCCGCATCGTGATTGAAAGAAAATATGTCTCTGAGAAAAAGTTCAGGAGAGCACAACACAGAAATACGGTGGTCATAATTATTATACATAATGTAAATGAGGTAAAACACTTACTTTCTGTGTTTTCCTTGATGAAACCAACTGCCCTGTCTGCTCCACATCGCGAGTGAAAGGAAATACCGTTATCTCTCAAAGAAAAAGTTCATTAGTAACATTAATTGCACAGCGCTCTCGTCTGTTCCGCATGGCGAGTGGAAAAAATGTCTTTGAGCAAAGTTTAGCGGCATACAGCACATTAATATCGTTATAAAACGATATGATATTACAAAACACATTTTGTGCGTAAAATGAAACACTTTATTTCGTTGTTTCCCGTCCTCATATGCTCCGCATCGCGAGGAAAGAAAATGGCGTCTGTAAAAAAATATTTCAAATGGGTGAGGTGCGCACACGAGGATATAACCCGGATGTGAATTACTACTAAATCCGACGGACCAAACAAAGACCAATTTTCAACGTCGATTTTTGGGCTAAAAGAAGTCCATGACCGGCGACTTGATTTCCAAATTACGTCTGGTGTTGGGTGGGATGGGCTCAATAAATTATGCTCTTGGGCACAGTAAGCAAGCGAACATGCAGTACAATCTATATCTTTCACTCGATCTACAAATAAATGCATTTTAATCTATGTATTTTTAAGCTTCCTCTGCAAGCGACGTTTTTGCATAGTGTGCATGGGCATAAATGCCACGGGAACCCCGGAGTATGACGTAAAAGGGAACCTGCGATGAATCAAACATCAAATAGAGCGAAATGACAAGGAACAAAAAATAGTAAATTAGTCATCAGGTGCCATGTTTAATATCGCTGCATTTTAGAGATCTAATCAGATCTAATCAGTTAAATAGCATAAATTATTACTCGGTGACGTCATTAACAATGGCCCTACATTGTTGAACTACCCAGGTAGCCAGCGGAATCGGGTTGCGGCTGAGTGTCGGTTCACTCGGCTATGTGCTGGCAGCGGCTCGCCAGAAGTGAGCCAGCTCTGGCCCAGTAACGGTTGCCAGATTTGGCTAGGTTTTGGATCAGTGGATCTGGCCCGATTCTGGTTGAGAAACGGCACATTTAGCCGCATTCAGCCCGAATGTGGGCCACAAGTGTTAATCCCAAAAATGTCAAAATTTAAGTTTTCACTCTGTGTGTTAATATTTGGTCACCACAATGGAGATTAAACCTGTACAGGCAAACACAATTAATTAATTAGGCTCAATTACAATTTTTTTTTACAAAATTTTATTTGTCATATTTTTTCAAAAGTTTTTATTACTATTTTAAGTTATATTTCTATTCATTTTTAGGCTGACCTCAAATGGACTTCGCTTATTATTTGAAAATGTTCCCTTAATCTAAATTATATGACACTTTCTGACTGTGTGTGATTGTTCTACACCCCTAAAATAGAATGGTATCTGGCTGTAACAGATCTAAAAAATGCTTTCACCAGGTCTCCCCTTTATAATACTATTTTCATGCTTGATAATCATAATGTGGCATAATTTAAAAACTGATACCTCAACTTTTGCCAAAATATGATTTCAAATATTGATAATAGTCATTTTATTTCCAAATAAAATCCAAAAACAAAATTTAGTCAGTAGGATGAGCCAATAAGTGATCCTCTGCTGCCATCTTCAGGTTATGAAATCCGTGAGTGAAAACAACATTATTATTAGTAAGTGTTAAGTTATAATAATAATAATAATAATAATAAGTATAATTCAAGGTATACTGACTTAAATTTACATGTCAGATGATAAAAAATAAATGAACAAAATAGATATAAATATAACTTTGGCTATTTTACACCTCACGTGCGAAGCCCGCGAAAGAACCAGAGGCTATATACCAGAGGCTATTGACTGAGTTGGACATCGCTTGACGGAAGAGCTTTCCTCAGGTAAAGTATTTTTGTGTATGTAAGTGTAAAATTGACGGACTGTCATTTAAATGTACCATATCTAAGCCTACTGTTAACATATACGAGTCTTTCCGTCTTTATTTTCTATGGGCCGCTCTTCAGCACCGCTGACTAACTGTTACCGTTAATACCGTTATCTGTATGACGTCATTTGCGCAGATCTGCTAGGATTGAGAAAACCTCACATTCATGTCGGTCAAGGTAACGTTAGTTAAAAAATATATTCATTTTACACTTATCAACAATAATATTTTCACACTTAAGTTGTGTTGTCTCACAGATTTAAGAGAGCGCGCGCTCTCTATGCGTGTGTGAGCGAGCGAGAGACAGAAAGACTCACAAGCCAATTTAGCCTGTCCTTATCATAATAATAATAACAATAATAATAATATTTTTTGTTTTTATTAATAACAAAGAATTACAATAAAAGTAAAAGATTTAGGCCTGTGTATACAGCAGGGAAGAAAAAAAAAGTCATATTCAAGTAAAATAATTATATTCAATATTGAAAATATTCATTCTTTTTTCTTTCTTTTTTTAGGTTGTCATCCGATTGTTGTAAGTGATCAATCTAGTCATTCTGCATTTTGGACTAGTCAATAATCATTTATTAAAAATCAGTACATTTCAATTTGTACAGATATATGCACCTGACTCATACTGAGTGATTCTTTTTCTTTTTCTCCCCTTTGTTTTTGTGTCAGTAGCTGCTGCACCCCAAATGCTCCACAGCATTGAGCGTCTTTGGCTTTGTAAGTATATTTTTTTCAGCTGACTATTAAACACATTCACAATATTTGTATGCAGCAGTTTTAATTCATGTATTCATTGGTGGTTAGTGAAATGTAATTATTTAATTACACAACACACTATGTGAATAGTGTAATGTGCCTTCCTGCTATACTACTTTTAATCTTTTTGTGATTTATTTTTTATATTTTTGTCAGATTTGTCAAGATCATCTGAAAAGAGTGCATTTGTGCCATGTAAGTAATTGAATGTTATTTTGCTATAGAGTAGATGAGTAAATGTATGTTTTCTTTTAGGAAATTAAAATCAGATAGGCCATAATATCTTAAGATTAATTTTGTTGTTCTGATTGAGTCAGGGTGTTGTGAGTGGTCAAGTATAGGGCCAAAATTAATATTATTAATATTATTAATTTTACTGACATTTTACATGTAACATTTTGAATACTCTATTACTCATATAGCTGTAAACTGCACCATTTCACAGGCTGTGATATTCGCCAAAGAGTGCATTGCCAAGTAGTGCAGGGTGCCCAAACTTTTATAAGATTTTTTCTCTTTTTTTGTCATTTTTAAACTGTAAAATTGTATTAATTTAAAATCAAATCTATACACAATACACAAGACTGAGTTTTTATATATATATATATATATATATATATATATAGAGATAGATAGATAGATAGATAGATTTGCTATATATATATATATATATATATATTGCAAATACTGCAGTTTGCTGGATGGAGAACCCCAGAAGTTTATAAACAGATGGCATGGTGGAAGAAGCGAGCAGGCCTTACAACAACAACAACAACAAAAAAAAAAAATATATATATATATATATATATATTTCTGAGGTATGCTACAAATGTTAACATTTAACATTTAACATTGAGATTACATGAGATCTGACTAACATATTGTTTCAATATGTGTCCCCTCTTTATGTCTCTCTTTCATTTATTCTATCCCTCTTTTAGGATTAACTTGAGGTCCTGAGGGGAGTTTCTATTGTGCTTTTGTTGATGCCACTTTTTCAATAATAAATTCAAATACATTTTTCTTATACAGTATTTATATGGTGTCATTCTTACTTGGGATAGGGGTGAGGGGGAGGTACATGTGTGTGTGATATTTGTGGAAATAACATTGTTTAAAAAAAACTGGAGGAAGTCTTTAATAATATGTTTTTGTAGTTTTTAGCGAACCAATTAATTAGGCTATATAGGCTACTTTAGCAAACCAGCTAATATTGCTTCGGTAAATGTTGTTGTTCTTATTAATTAAATAAATATAGGTCTGTATTTCATACACATTTCCATTTGGAATCCAGACTCGGGCCAGTACCGGCTAATTGTATAATCTATGCTGGCGTGATTGTGGCCCGATGCCGGCAGTGTCGGCTCAGTTTCGGCACCCGGACACGGGCCAGCGTACTCGGGCCGATTCTGGCGCGTCATTCACTCCCGTAATTCACACGAGTCCGGCAACCGCATCTGGCCCGAGTCATTTCTTCCGGCTTGACGGATTCGGGCCGTTATTGGGCCAGATCATTTTTAGATCACATTACCTGGGTAATGTGGTTCAAACGACGGAGATGTGACCGCGTTCGGGAAACAGTGGTGACTAGCTAGTTCGTTTCCACAACAATGCATCGTACTATGGAGGTTAATCAGCGAGTTACGTCGTTGTATGGGAAACGCACCCCTATGGGATGATATTAGACTCAAAACGATTAATAGATGCATGCACAATTATCCATGTACTGGATCAATTTTATGCATGTATCTTACAATCCACAAACAAATGCCTTTCAAATTGAGTCTGTGGAATTCGGGATCAAATGATTGTGCAGTGATTTGTACAAATACAGACATGTTTGCGAATAAAAATGTTATGTTCTGCATTAATATATCATAAATTTCTCATGCAAAAAGGAATCCGTGGATTTGTGGATCAGGTGACACGCCTGCATTTATTGAGGTCTTGCTCGAGTCAATCTTGTTCAGTTCATTTGGATTTGGAGACTTCATTTTCGCAGTTTACACCATTTCACAGTGCAATTCATTAACGTGTACCCGATTTGAAAAATTCGCAAATTTGCGTCACTACGCTGAGACAAATGCATCTCAACCGGTGTCTGCAGAGTTACATTAATGTGCAGCATTTTGTTCTAACAGAGACATATTTGTGAATACAAATGTTATAGTTTGTACACAAATAGACTAACGTTTGTTTTCCGTTTTTTTTTATCATGGCCATAGTCTCCAAACTTTTGATCATCTCTTGTATGTTTAGATAGCACGAATAATGTAGTCTGCCTTTAAGTTTACATTTAGAAAAATGCGCGCAGCCCAACTGTTCACTGTGCATAAAAGTTCACTGGACTCTTCCTCTTTAGTAACTTACTTCATCCTTCATTTCTGGATGTGAAATATTCAATTATAATAAGACAAGTAAGATTAAGTGAGCAGCTAAGTTACAGTACTTAAGATTGCGTTGTTGTGCTCCGCCATCTCACGATATGAAAAATAAATAAAAAACCTTGCGCGCGACCTATTTTTCAAATTTCCTGCAATCGTCCCAGCACTTTCCCAGGTCGCATCACAATTGATTATATTAAACCAATCTATTGTTTATTATGTAAATCTATTATTTATTATGTAAACACTACTGTTTGTCAGTATCTTAAAATTGTTTTAATCCAGGGGTGCCCAAACTCAAGATCTTACTAGGCATACTAGAAGCCCCCTGGCAGGTGTGTTGGAGGCAAGTTGGAGCTAAACCAAGGACCAGGACCGAGTTTGGGCAACCCTGTTTTTAAACTTTGCAACTAGAAAAACGCAGTGTCAGTTGAAATGTAAGAAAAGCAAACCTCTAGTGGATCTTGCCATTTTGATTTTTGATTTCACAACATCTCATAATTAGTGTCCATGCTCTGCTTAGCAAACTTAAAGTCATGCAACAGAAGTTATGGCTGATCTATGTAATGTGACATATTTTAGAGTGAAACAGGTTTTAGAATGTGAAAAATTATAGGGCGGGACTTGACTTTATTCATAGATGTAGTAAATGTATAAATTCAAGAGTGGGGGTAAAGGAGTAGGTATCTTGGTGAATGGGACCTTAAGAGCAGAAAACACCATGTTTAAATAATAATAATTTCAGTACAGAAAAAACTAATCAACCAATGTAAGTAAAACATTCTCGAGCTCAAGGCAAGTAAACACTCCAAGTATTACTTACAAGCAAAAGTATTATTACATATATTAATCAAAAATACAAATGAAATAATATTTTTTTAAAATAGCATCTTTTTTAAAAAAATAGAATTGTAGAGTTTTTTTTTAAGTTTTTTTTTTTATGTAGGTCTATATAAAGGCTATTACAGAAATAGACTACAGACATTTCATGAAGTAATAAATGTTAAAATAAAACACTGCAAAATCTTCAATGTATACATTAAAGATAATTCTTATTACAGTTAATAAGTGATTCAGTCAAGAACAGTGAGTGATTTTCTCTTTTTCTTTTGTTGTTTGATTATTGTTTGACGTGGTCGGCCGCTGCAGGTTTACGCTGCTGTCGCTTTAAGATCTGAGGCACAGATCAAATATTTTGACGCATCAGTATTTCTCCCAACTGTTCAGGTTTACTTAAGACAAAACCGACTTCATTTACATGAATAGTGTCCAACACGAGCATGTGTGTAGCAATAACAGAACCTATTAAAAGCGAAAGAGAACTCTGTATTCGCACACTGACTGAGAGGCGCGTTCTGTGATCGCGTCGGCTTTGCGTATACCCACTTCTAAATTCCTTCTGATGCACATCATTCAGTAGTGTCCTGCATTAGCCAAAATCATGGCAGGCCATCATTTCTAATTCAATCGTATGTGAATAAATGCAAATATTCGCTCAAAACACATTGTAAAGACAGTAGGGAATGTGACATGCGCCCGCGCCCGCTCCGTCCGCGCCAGCACCAGATTTGCCGAGTAGTAAAATTAACAATTATTATTGATTACTAATTTGAATCAGTACATTATAACGAAAACAATACCTTAAAAATGAAAAGAATTAGATTTTTATGATCTGAAATTTCTTAAACTGGATGAACCCCTGTAATCTTTTGTCCAGGGATCCAGTAGACGTTCAAACACCCAATTGATTTCATCAGAGATTGCGGAGAGTCACGTCCAGATGTCAGTTAACGTTATTCTTTTTAGCGTGGCTTTGGCTTAAAAGCACGAACGATTAAGCTTATTTAAGTGTGCAGCGATGTGCAGATCAGCTGAATCAATCTGCTGTTAAAAATGAACCATCCATTCATCATATCATCATGCAAAACTATGAATTAGAATAATTGTAAATGACGATCGGGTGCGGTTATCTAAATCAGATAAAAATATAGGTGCGGGTGGGTGGCGGGCGGATAATTTATTTGAAGCTGTGGATTCGGGTGACGTTTTGAGCTCATCCGCGCATCTCTAGTGTGCACATAAACCCGTCGGCTTTCAAGTAGCCTACTGGACAAGACTTTCGTGATAATGCATCAAGTCAGTGACATTTCCGTCAACTGTCTCTGGACTCGGACGGACTCGGGATATTTTCCGAGTCCGAAAGGCTTGAGTCCGAGTCAAGTCCGAGTAAAAATGCATCCAAGTCCGTGACAAGTCCGAGTCGCCTAAAAATTGTACTCGAGACCGGACTCCGAGTACGAGTCTGAGTACCCCAACTCTACCACATGCACAAACCGTGATACTTTAATACAAACTGTAACATTTGTATTCACAAATATGTCTCTGTTAGAACAAAATGCTGCACATTAATGTAATTCTTAACTCTGCAGACACCGGTTGAGATGCATTTATTTCAGTGTAGTGACGCAAATTTGCGAATTTTTCAAATCGCGTACACGTTAATGAATTGCACTGGGCCTTGTTCATTGGTAGTTGTGTGTGAGCGTCGTGACATGCTGTTAACTGCGAAAATTAAGTCCAAAATCCAAATTAACTGAACAAGAATGACTCAAGCAAGACCTCAATAAATGCACGCGTCACCTGATCCATAAATGCACGGATTCCTTTTTGCATGAGCAATTTATGATATATTAATGCAGAACAGAACATTTTTATTCGCAAACATGTCTGTATTTGCACAAATCGCTGCACAATCATTTAATCCCGAATTCCACAGACTCAAATTGAAAGGCATTTGTTTGTGGATTGTAAGATACATGCATAAAATTGATCCAGTACATGGATAATTGTGCGTGCATCTATTAATCGTTTTGAGTCTAATATCATCCCAAAAATAGAAATTCTTACCTTGTTTACTCATCCTTAAGCTATTCAAGTATTTAACTTTGATTAAATTTGGTTCAGAGACATTTTATGACAATTATGAGAGAAGTTTCATTTTTGGGTAAACTATTCCATGAAGGTGAAAAGACTTTTTCTTTCTTTCTACCATTGGCTAATTTGGTAGGTGTTTTATTAAAAGTATTTGGTTTTACACTGCCCATTTTAAACCAGTTTTTGGGCCAAACTTGTTTTAACTTCAGAAGAATTCTAAAGGTTTGATTGTGTAGTCAGGTCTAAATGACTGTTCATGGAAAGATTGCATGTTTCTCTTTAAAATTCGTATATAAAAACTGTGTAAATAATTGATTCTTATGGTGAATTTACATTGTATCCAGTGTGTCTGTTTATATGGATACTAAAAACTGTAATTGTTACCGAGGGAGTGAGACGAGAGGCGAGCGGATCCATGTGCAAACTTTTATTCAAACGACGAGACAAAAACATGGTCGAGGCAGGCAGGGTTAGGGCTCAGACTTAGGGCTCCGTACAGTTGCTAACATGACTAGTGCTAAGTGCAAACCAATACTCGGCAGTGCGTAACAGGAAGATCGGGGTATAAATAGTGTCTCTGATCAGACGCGGGTGAAGTGCAATGGCTGATGGGGAATGTAGTCCAGGGTGTGGTGAAACAATCAGTGAGGTGCAAGGTGAGAGCGACATCTGGTGGTGAGCGGTCCGCAGAACACCGACCAGATTCGTAACATAGCCCCCCCCCAAGGAGCGGCTTCCAGACGCTCCAACCGAAAAACAGTCCTGGGGAGCGGTGGGAGGGCCAGGAGACTGAGGCAGAACCGGCAGGGCAGAAGCCTTCCAGGGCGTAGCCGGAGGTGGAGCAGGAGGTGCAGGAGTCCTCCAGGGCGGAGCAGGAGGCACAGGAGCCCTCCAGGGCAGAACAGGAGGCACAGGAGCCCTCCGGGGCGGAGCAGAAGGCACAGGCGCCCTCCAGGGCGGAGCCGGAGGCAGAGCAGGAGGTGCAGGAGCCCTCCAGGGCGGAGCAGGAGGCCCAGGAACCCTCCAGAGCGGAGGCAGAGCAGGAGGCGCAGGAACCCTCCAGAGCGGAGGCAGAGCAGGAGGCGCAGGGGCCCTCCAGGGTGGAGCCGGAGGCAGAGCAGGAGGCGCCGGGGCCCTCCAGGGTGGAGCAGGAGGCCCAGGAGCCCTCCAGGGCGGAGCAGGAGGCCCAGCAGGAGGTGTAGGAGCCCTCCAGGGCAGAGCAAGAGGCACAGAAGCCCTCCAGGGCGGAACAGGAGGCACAGAAGTCCTCCAGGGCAGAGCGGGCACCCGCGCCGCCTCCATGGGAGGTTCTACAGCCAATGCTGACACCTCTGGAGGCACTGGCGCGGCTTCTCCGACGTGAGAGGTCTCAAGAACTGACTCGTAGTCAGACGAGACCCCTGAAGCAGGCTTTTGATCAGACGGGAGCTCTGGAGCAGGCTTGTGATCAGACGTGACCTCTGGAGCAGACTTGTGAACAGACGTGGCCTCAGGGGCAGACTTGGTGACAGACGAGACCTCTGGAGCGTAGAGTGCGGCCCACATACTGAGAATGGTGATCGCCCTCATACTGGTAGACATAACGTGACTAGGCTCTGGGAGGCCAGACGAGACCTCTGGCACAGACGACACCTCTGGAGCAGACTTGGTGACAGACGGAACCTCTGGAGCGTAGTGTGCGGCCCACATACTGAGAATGGTGATCGCCATCACACTGGCAGACATGACGTGACAAGGCTTTGGGAGGTCAGACGAGATTTGACTTGACTCTTGACGATCAGACATGTCGTGACGAAACTCTGGACTGACAGTAGAAATATGACGAGGCTCTGGGAGGTCATGAGAGGTGTGACTTGGCTCTGGACTGACAGGTGAGACGTGACTAGGCTCTGGACGGACAGACGAGGCATGACCTGGCTCTGGACGGACAGACGAGACGTGACCTGGCTCTGGACGGACAGACAAGACGTGACCTGGCTCTGGGCCGACAGACGGGACATGACTTGGTTTGTGAAGTTCACTAGTGACTTGACCAGACATGTGAAGACCTGCAGTGACTTGACTTGACTTGTGAAGATCAGTAATGACTTGACCTGGCTCAAGGAGATCAATGGTGACTTGACTTGATTCATGGGGAACAGCAGTGACTTGACTTGGCTTGCGAAGATCGACTGTGACTTGACTTGGCTCACGAAAAGCTGTTTTGACTGTGCTTGATGCAGGAATGACATCTTTGACGTTGCTTGACGCAGGAACGACAGCTTTGACGTTGCTTGACGCAGGGAATGCAACCGTGACACGACTTGACAGAGGAAATAAAGCTGTAACTTGACTTGACACAGGAACGACTGCTTTGACGTTGCTTGACGCAGAAACGACAGCCTTGACATTGCTTGTCGCAGGAAATACCGCCTTGACTTGACACAGGAACAATAGTTGTGTCTCGACTTGACAGAGGAATGACAGCTGTAACTTGACTTGACTTAGGAAGAGCAGCTCTGACTTGACTTGACACAGGAACAATAGCTGTGACTCGACTTGACAGAGGAATAACAGCTGTAAATTGACTTGACTTAGGAAGAGCAGCTCTGACTAGACTTGATGCAGGAAACACAGCTTTAACTTGACTTGACACTGGAACAACAGCTGTAACTTGACTTGCCTTAGGACCAGCAGCTCTGACTTGACTCTCGACTTGACCAACGGTAGCTTGACTTGACTCTGGTGCAGCAATTGTAGCTTGACTTGACTCTGGAGCAGCAGCTGGAGCTTGACTTGTCTCTGGAGCAGCAGCTGGAGCTTGACTTGACTCTGGAGCAGCGGCTGTAGCTTGATTTGAGACAGGAGCGGCAGCTGTAATTTGACTTGATGCAGGAGCCGCATCTGGAAGGGCGGCCATGACGGGTGCAGACTCAGGAGCAGAAAACATAACATAAACAGGCTGTGGCTTGGCTAATGTGGCGTTAGTGGGCGCTGGCTTGGCTGATGTGGCATTAGCGGGCGCTGGCTTGGCTGACGTGGCGTTAGCGGGTGCTGGCTTGGCTGACGTGGCGTTAGCGGGCGCTGGCTTGGCTGCCATCTTGTGCAGTGGCTCGGAGCGCTCGGGTGAGACCTCGCTTGGCCTTGAAGGAACAACGGCTTTGGCTTGACTGGACTTGGAAGCTTGACTGGACTGGGAAGCTACAGCTGTAACTTTATTTGACTCAGGAAACACAGCTGCAACTTGGTTGGACTCGGAAACTTGACTTGACTCAGGAAACGCAGCTGTAACTTGACTGGACTTGGAAACTTGACTTGACCTGGGAACAACAGCTGCAACTTGACTGGACTCGGAAACTTGACTTGACTCGGGAAACACAGCTGCAACTTGACTGGACTCGGAAACTTGACTTGACTCAGGAAACACAGCTGCAACTTGACTTGGCTCAGGAAACGCAGCTGCAACTTTATATGGCTCTGGTATTGCAGCTGTGAAAGAACTAGACTAGACTAGGAAACTAACAGACTTAGGGCTCCGTACAGTTGCTAACACGACTAGTGCTAAGTGCAAACCAATACTCGGCAGTGCGTAACAGGAAGATCGGGGTATAAATAGTGTCTCTGATTGGACGCGGGTGAAGTGCAATGGCTGATGGGGAATGTAGTCCAGGGTGTGGTGAAACAATCAGTGAGGTACAAGGTGAGAGCGACATCTGGTGGTGAGCAGTCCGCAGAACACCGACCAGATTCGTAACAGTTATACAGTATGTTTTTATAACAATACTATACACATTGTAGAAGTTAATGATGTGTTTACATTGTTAGACAGTGTGTGTATTTGTATGCGGATACTGTACACATTGCAAAAAAGTTTGTATTATGACAAAATAAATTGTCAAAAGTTTGATGCTTGAAATCGTTCATCTTAGATGATAAAATTACACATTCTGAAAGTAAATAAATTTCTTTATATTACATTAATATTTTAAATTGTATTTGGTTGGATATTTAGTTAGATGTAAAGTAAAAGAATTAAGTTAATACAAAGAGAAAACATTATGACAAAGTATAATTTGAGATTTCCTTAAACCTAAAAACTTTATTTGATTCAAAGATACTTTTTGCTTTGGCTAAGTGATGGATAGTTAATTCTTTTCAAAGTAAAAATTTAAAGTTGATAAAAAGTAAACTAATTAGATGTAACAAGTTGATGCAAAATTTTTACTTTGATCCAATGAAACACTTTTCTCAGTGTGTTATATCACCTGTGCACCTCACTACCCTCTTGTATCAGTCTGTTTTGTCAATAAACCCTTGTCATTCACTCTGTATTTGGGTCCTCCTTTCAGATCCCTGACATTACGAACTGGCCAAGTCCCCGGGAGCCTTTTTCCCACTGGTCACCCCGTATCGACTGGCTGCCTCGTCTCGGACTTCCAGGGGCCCCTGCCGCCCCGTCCCGCTCTGCCCACCTTCACCTCTGACCCTCCCAGGGACGCCTCTGCAGGGCTTCACCCCAGTCCTCACCTCCCATTGGTCGCCCCGTTTTGACTTAGGTTTTGGCCGGGGCCTTGGGCCACTGGTCACCCTGGGCCTGGGCAGGGGGGTCGAACCGAGGCCGCCCGGGCAGGCCTCCTCCTCGGCCGACAAAAACTTGGAACTGAGAATGAGTTTCAACTGATCACAGCAATGAGCTGCTCTGTCACGCACAATACCCCAACCCAGAATCAGGTCGTCTACGAGTCATTTAGCACCAGTTTCTCCACAAAATTGAGGTGCTTGCTTGGGGTGGTGAACGGCACTTGTTCGTCCGCCCCCACGGTAAATTCTGACTTAGAGGCGTTCAGTCATAATCAAGCAGATGGTAGCTTTGCACCGTTGGCTCCTCAGCCAAGCACACACACCAAATGTCTGAATGTACACATCCCAAGCCTCCCCTCTGGGGGGCAGGCAAGGTTGGTGCCTGTTTGCATGTATTAGCTCTGGAATTGCCACAGTTATCCAAGTACTTGGGGTGTAGTGTTCAAAGGCACCATAACTGATTTAATAAGCCATTTGCAGTTTCACTGTACAGTTATCCAAGTACTTGAGGTGTTGTGTTCAAAGGCACCATAACTGATTTAAAAAGCCATTTGCAGTTCCACTGTACTGACCGTGTGCACCTTTCGGAGACCCCAGCGTATTCAGTGCGGCCACAGCTGAGTTCACTGGCCATAACAGGGAAAAGTGTGCTTTACGGGGGTCGGCTGAAGACACCGGCAGCAGCAGAGGAACACCGTCCCCACCGGCCGCACGCCTTGCACCGCTCACCGGTGCCAGACCTCTCAAGATAGACTGGTCATCTGTGCCTCCCACGAAAGTGTGGGGCCCAATGGGCCATCTCATGCATGTTCATACAATCACCTCTTAGGAGCACCCAACCCAAAACGGCCACACCATATGAGAAAGGGAAAGCGCCATGGCGTTGCTGGTTCCCACACACGGGTCTCGCTACGCAAGCCGGCCAGTATGGCCCCCTGCGATACGGCCGCTCATGGGGCAACAGACGGCAGCCCCCCACTCCATCAGGGCAGCCAGGCGGAGCCCTAGATCAGGGACGCAACATGTTCCAGTCAGTCAACGGTGGCCTGGCAGCCAAGGCATACTGGTCATCTGTGCCTCCCATGAACATTTGGGGCCCAATAGGCCATTTCATGCATGCTCATACCGGACATTTGCCTCTTAGGAGCACCTGACCCAAAGAGGCCACACCGTACAAGAACAGGAAAACACTGCAGTGTAGCTGGTTCCCACACACGGGTCTCGCTACGTGAGCCGGCCAGTATGGCCCCCCACGATACGGCCGCTCATGGGGCAACACGCAGCAGCCCCCCACTCCACCGGGGCAGCTGGGCAGGGCCCTAGCACAGGCATGCAACGCGCTCCAATCGGTCAGCGGCGGCCTGGCCCACCAAGGCACATGCCTCAGGGGCCAACAGGTGGGGTCATAGGATGCCCCCCTGGTCCTCAGTCTGTGTTGGTAGTGGAGGTCCATGGCCCATGTTTTTCAGGCAAGTGCTCAAAACCTAATCCACAAATCTACGCTTTCACCAAAATTGCGACTGCAGGTAAAAGGACCTTTGCCCCTGGGATCTTCTCAAGGGTTGCGGCCCGATCCACGTACACACAGGGAAGATGCGCCCTGCCCAGTATCAAAACATAGCTACCAGCATATGCTGTTTTTTTCACCAGGGTTACACATACAGTGTAATTATAGTACAGTACCAGTATATTAGATGATGGAAATATCTATATGTACTATATCTATTCTATATGTACAGTAAACTGTAGCACATGTTGTACACCTTCAGAAGTGTGACTGTCAAATTTTATTTGTAACAATTTTTTTTATGTGTAGCCTCCTGCATTTTTGCAGAGCTGAGAAATGACTACCTAGAGATAGTCTTGTGTCAGGAGACCAAATAGTACTGTATACTCTAATGACATTTAGCCAAATGTGCAGAGGATGCTGAATTTAATTTTTAATTTTATTTTTTACTGTACTGTATTGTGGTGCATACCAAGTTTATATACAGTTCTTTGTTATTTGAACTTTTCTAGTGCTTTTCATCTGCTGCAAGATTACTTTAGAGTAGTAAAATGATTTTTTTTCCCCCAAATGTTAATTGCTGAATTAGCAATCTGTAATTTAATTGATGTTGTATACTGTAATAGACATTGAGTTGCAAATTAATTCCTAATAAGACTTTTTTGTTAGTGTTATTGATCTCATGAGTGTTCACTGGGCAGGAGAGTCATCGTTGTATTTGAATTGTGTGTAGTCATTTAAGAATGCCTGTAATAACTAGATTGAAACATTTGAAAGACATATTTATGCTGGCTTGTCTTAAGACTTGTTCAAAAACATAAATAGTTTGGTTAGTTACATGTTATAGATGTTTGCTAAAATGTTGCTAGTTGGTTGCTAGGATATTCTGGGTGGTTGCTAGGCTCTTGCTATGCAGTTGCTGGGGTGTTGCTAGATTTTATGGTTGATTGTGTGTTATGAGTGATTACAGACATTCCCACCTCTGTTAATAACAGAAAATCAAACATTGCTTCCAAAACTGATCCAGTTTCAGTGCTTTGATATTATAATTAGAATTGTAATAAATTTCTTTCTAATGTTAGTAAATGAACATTAAATCATCGACATTAACATCTTAAACTTGCACTAAAATGTGATTTATACCATCTAAGTAGTAATTTAATACAATCGCTCAGAAACATTTACTGTACAACCTGTTGAAGTTTTATATATATATATATATATATATATATATATATTGTTTATTGACTTGGTGCCATGATGGACATTGCAATCTTGTTATTTATTTTTTATTTTAAACATTATATAGATTACTTAATGGTAATGCAATATTTATGAACACAACTGTGTATGTCAGACTATAAATCCCCAAAAACTATGCATGGGGGCTTTCTTTGGAGTTGCCACCCCTCATAGACCCCATGCCACCCCTTTGCCACCCTAAAAATTATTTTCTAGATCCGCCCCTGATAATATCTCATATCAAAGCACATTTGTGTTTCATAAGGTTTCAAAGTTGTGTCCTCCCTGTTTGTCAACACCGTCAGACATTTACTAAATGTTAAAAAAAAAAAAAAAGGGACAGGAAAAAATGTAACCACATATCATTTAGTCAAAGTGTTTTTATTACCATTGAAGGTTGTTAAATATGTGAAGGTTAATGTGAGGTTTTAAGGTCAAATAATAGCATTTGTACATACAGTAGCCTATATGTACTGTTAATTATTTTAGAATACGTTTACTACTCTTTTAACATTGTCTTGTAAATATATAGTCATTTTAATCAAATTTGGTGTTGTTTTCTGTCATGGTAGGTTTAAACAGCACAATCCGCTCATGAACGCAGATTAAAATGTGCCGCTAGTTTAGCTCTGCCCACGACGGTTGAGTTGTTTCTGTATTGGACAACAAGGATGGAACGGCGCGCGGGAATGATTTGAATTTATTTCAGGCCATCCATTCGGAAATGTGTGAGAAAATGAGGCGCTCTTTCTTCAGTGAGCCTGTTTCAACAACTACAACAAATTCGGACAATGCTACAGCAGACATCATGCCAACCACTGAGGTGAGTCTTTCATACAACATGTAAACGATATTTTTATAATGTAGCTGCACATTTGTGTTATTTAGTTTTGAAGCTAAAATGTAGCATTTCTAAACAAGCTTTAGTAAACTTATTATTCGTATCAAAATCCGTTCGAGTGTATATAACGTTCAATTTACATTTTGAAGCGCTGAACGTGGCTAACGTTACCTAAGTTATACCAAAAACATTTTTAGAGTGAATTCAGTAGGCTGTACACTTTACTGATTATGAATATGAACGCAGCATGATAACGTTAAATCGCAAGGTAGGCACTTCCCCCTTTCATATTCTCCTGTACATATATTTTTTTAAAAGTACTCAGAACTTGGTCCACAATTGTCACTAATGTGTTGAGCGTTTTGTAATAGCTTTCTATGGGAAAACACTCAATCTAACTTGCAATTATAAAGCGTTGCATTCATATTCTGGGCGCATTTGCTGGCTTACATCTATATTATGCACAAGTAAGTGCATTTTATTCTTATAAGTAATAATAATGGGTATCGTTTTTTGATACTTTTTAGGCACTCACCAAATTGCCTCAAAACTACTGAATATCAAAAAATGTCTTGTTGTTTGAAGTATTAAATGTCTTGAATTTAATACTTTAACGTCAATGAAACAGTAAGCATGCAGAATGCTTTATGTGCCCAAATCAAGTGTTGGTCATTGGCTGTGGCGTGGCATCAAGGGCTTTAAAAATCAGGGTATCATTATTGATATTGAACATTTTTGAATGTTTACATAAATTTTTGGGTTAACTGGGACCATGAAAACATGTCATTTGGGCTTAGAGTTAAAAATAATTGGGTCTGTCATTCAGAAACATGGCTTTTCATATTGCTGCTATTGTAGTGACACATATCTCTCCCTTTCATTCCAGCTGGATTTTCTGACAGTTACTGCTCGCATCTCTGCTTCCTGAACAGAAATGCCTTGTTGAATGTTGAATGACCATCAACTCAACCTTGCCAAGACAGACCTGCTCATGTTTTCAGCCAGCCCAACCTTGGTGTTACAGTGGACACATATGAACTTCATTGACCACATCGCAGTGGCCTGATCCTGCAGATTTGCCTTTATGGGGCATGCAACAGAACTCCTTGTCCAAGCTCTTATTCTCTCTAGACGGGACTACTGTAGTTCTCTCTTAGCAGACCTTCCAGCATGTCCTACCAAGCCTCTGCAACTAATCCAGCATATGGCACTGAGTGCAGTCTTTAATGAGTTGAAGAGAGTGACGTCACACAAATCATCACCTTGCACTGATTCCCAGTAGCCATTCACATCACATCGCAAAGAGGTACAAATTCACTTTCACAGACGTTTACTTTGACTGTTTGTTGCTGTTGTTGTCTGCCCATTTTCAAGAAATGGCTAAAAATTTCCTTTTTTTTTTCGTTCATTGTTCATGAACGCTTGACCAATTAAAGGGATAGTTCACCCAAAAATCAAAACGAGCCTACCCCAGCAGGCACAGGACGTCAATATAACGTCAGATTGACGATGGACCCCAACGTTGGACAGACGTGGTATTTTGGTTGAAAATGAAAATCGGGTTGACGTCAGATCCCAACGTCAGAATGACGTCAATGTCCAACGTTGGACAGACGTTGCATTTTGGTTGAAAATGAAAATCGGGTTGACGTCAGATCCCAACGTCGGATTGACATCAGTCTCCAACGTTGGCCAGACATTGCTTTTTGGTTGAAAATGAAAATCGGGTTGATGTCAGATCCCAACGTCAGATTGACGTCAATCTCAAACGTTGCATTTTGGTGGAAAATGAAAATCGTCAGATCCCAACGTCGCAGATCGTTTGGTCAGTGTTGCATTGCTTTTGGTTGAAAATGAAAATCGGGTTGACGTCAGAACCCGGCAGAATGATGTCAATGTCCAACGTTGGACAGACGTTGCATTTTGGCTGAAAATGAAAATCGGGTTGACGCAGATCCCAACGTCAGACTGCCGTCAATGTCCAACGTTGGACAGGCGTTGCATTTTGGTTGAAAATGAAAATCGGGTTGACGTCAGATCCCAACGTCAGAATGCCGTCAATGTCCAACGTTGGACAGACGTTGCATTTTGGTTGAAAATGAAAATCGGGTTGACGTCTGTCACGGATTGGCCAGGCTCTAACCCCAGTTACACCCAGCGATCTCAATCACCAGAGTATTAATCATCACACACCTGCACCTCATTACCAGCACCCTTTATAAGCACACACCGTACAACAGTCATTGTCCGGGCTCGTCCTTACGATACGGACACATTGTGCTTCTCTCTACGAGTTCACAAACCTGTTACTTACCTGTCGTTACTTACCTGTATCTCTTGTGTTCCAGTCCAGTAGTCCTTGTCCTCCAGCGGTGTGTGTGTGTTCAGCCTTCCCCGTCTTCCTGGATCATCTATAAAAGGAAAAGATCTTTCATCAGCGCTGTATCCAAACGATAACAATCAAGACTTCAACTGTTTACTCACCCGTCAAACATCTCCCGTCTTCATTTCTCATCTGTGTTATCTCAATAAACTGTTTAACCAATTACTTACCTGGTGTTCCGTCGGCTTCTGTGACAGAAGCCCGGACCAAAAGACATTGCAGCATGAGCACGGAGGATCCCTTTCAAGAACTGGTGGACTCGCTTCGCAGGGTTTTGCGCCCAGCCGTCACCGTGTCACCTCCGACAGCCGACGAATCATCACCTTCGCAGAGCACTTCTTCACCACCAGTTCCGTCTAGTCCCATGGCTCGACCAGTGCCCTACTCTGGCCGGGAGGAGGAGTGCAACGGATTTCTGCTACAATGCTCACTAATTTTCACCATGCAGCCAATGCAATATCCTACCGACCAATCTAAAATTGCTTTCATCATTTCTCTACTCTCAGGTTCAGCATTACAATGGGCAGAAACTCTTTGGCTCCAAGCCGGGCCGGCCACTCAATCCATCCAGTCATTCATCGCGCATTTCAAGGAGGTTTTCGGTCAGTCTAACTCGGCCATTTCAGCGGGAGAACAACTCTACCATATCAAGCAAGGTACTATGTCAATTCACGAATATTCCCTGAAATTCAGAACATTGGCTGCTGCGAGTGGTTGGAACGAGCGATCTCTATTAACAACCTACCGGCTAGGCTTGGAGCCCAAACTTCGTTTGCAACTGGCAGCTCTTGATGATCATCTAGGATTGGAAAGATTCATCCAACACTCCATTCGATGTTCAGATCGTATGACATCCTATCTCTCCGAAGATACCGCACTCCTCCGTCGACCAGAGCAGAATTCCCCTCCAGAACCAGCCACCGAACCCATGATCCTCGATTCTGGGAAACTATCATCCACTGAGCGGCAGAGGAGGCTGACCCGGGGTCTCTGCATATATTGTGGGGGTAGTGGTCATATGAGATTGAACTGTCCCTCACGACCAAGACGAACTTGGGTGAGTGTTCTTCAGTCAGAAACTGAAAAATTGCTTCCACTGACCACTAATGTTATAGTAACTACTGCCTTGAACTCTGTTACAGTCACAGCCCTCATTGACTCCGGGTCAGCTGGCAATTTCATCTCGGGAACCCTCTGCCGCCAGCTCAAGCTCCGCACTTTTGCCACGTCAACCAAGTACCAGATTCATTCAATAACTGGAGAACTACTTTCTCGGAAGCAAGTACAACGCCAATGTGACATCATTCAACTCCAACTCGGCTTACTTCATAAAGAGAAAATACAGCTGCTGGTTCTGGAGAGCACTACTGTTGACATCATCCTAGGGTGCCCGTGGCTGGCGAAGCATGATCCCATCTTCTCTTGGGGCACTGGAGAAGTATTACAATGGGGAAAGGATTGCACCCTCAATTGCTTCCCAGACCTACCTCAACCAGTCAAGAATATCATTCTTGTCTATGTCACGTTTGTCGAAAGTCCAGTGAGTAACCAGTCTGTCAACATTCCTGCCATATACTCTGACTTTGAGGATGTATTTTGCCCCAAGAGAGCTTCCCAGCTACCACCTCATCGGCTATGGGACTGCACGATTGACCTTGTTCCGAATGCCTCGTTGCCCAAGGGGAAGATTTACCCGTTATCGCTTCCTGAGAGTAAGGCCATGGAGGAGTACATCCGGGAGGCTCTGAGTCAGGGGTATATTCGTCCATCAACGTCACCTGCAGATTCAAGTTTCTTCGTTTCCAAGAAGGATGGAGGGCTGCGCCCTTGTATCGACTACCGTGTTCTCAACCATCAAACCATCAAGTTCCGTTATCCCCTTCCTCTCGTCCTGGCGGCCCTGCAACAACTCCGTTCAGCTGTAATCTTCACTAAATTGGACCTCCGCAGCGCATACAACCTGATCAGAATACGTGAAGGGGATGAATGGAAGACGGCATTCGTGACCCCTACTGGCCACTATGAGTATCAGGTCATGCCCTATGGGTTAGTAAACGCCCCCTCTGTCTTTCAAAGCTTCATTCATGAAGTCCTCCGGGAATTCCTTCACCACTTCGTCATCATCTACATAGACGACATTTTGATCTACTCAAAGAGTGAGGCCGAACATCACCATCACGTTGCGGAGGTCCTTCAAAGACTACGAGAGCACCAACTATATTTGAAGGCTGAGAAATGCTCATTCCACCAAAGATCTGTTCAGTTCCTGGGATACGTCATCGATTACATGGAGTTCGTATGGATGAGGGGAAGGTGGATGCTGTTGTCTCCTGGCCCAAACCTAACTCAATCAAAGAGCTTCAGAGATTCCTGGGATTTGCAAAATTTTATTGCAGATTTATTCAAGGTTTCAGTCACATCACGAATCCACTCACCAATCTCCTGAAAGGACATCCTAAAACCCTCATCTGGACAACCGAAGCATCAACAGCCTTCGAAACACTGAAGAAAGCCTTTACTCAAGCCCCACTCCTGACTCATCCTGACCCAGATCTACCTTTCGTTGTGGAGGTAGATGCATCCACCACTGGAGTCGGCGCTGTTCTCTCACAACATCATGGAGCTCCTCCACGACTCCATCCATGTGCTTACTTCTCCAGGAAGCTCAGCCTGGCGGAGAGAAATTATGACATTGGAAACAGGGAGTTGCTGGCCATCAAGCTTGCCCTAGAGGAGTGGCGACATTGGTTGGAGGGAGCCAACCATCCGTTCCAGGTAATCACGGATCATAAAAATCTACAGTACCTCCGCGATGCTAAACGACTCTGTGCCCGACAAGCCAGATGGGCTCTCTTTTTCACCAGGTTCAATTTCTCCATAACTTACCGTCCAGGATCAAAGAATGTCCGAGCAGATGCCCTCTCTCGTCTCTCTGAAGGTGAAACCAATATTGAAACTCCTTCCCATATAATTCCTAACCATCTAATCGTTAGTCCAATAGATTGGACGGAACCTCCAGCCGTCGCCACTCCCGAACCCAGAATTCCGCCGGGCTGTCCTCCAGGACGCCAGTTCATCCCTCCAGCTCAACGGGTAAATCTGATCCATACCACTCACGTATCCCTGGGCACGGGGCATCCAGGGGCCAATTACACTCTCTCACTGCTATCCGACCGCTTCTGGTGGCCCGACATGGCAAGGGATGTGAGGAGGTATGTCCAGGGGTGTAAGGAGTGCGCCATGTTCAAGAGTCCACGTCACCTTCCAGCTGGTAAGCTTCATCCCTTGCCTATACCGAACCGCCCCTGGTCACACCTAGGAGTCGATTTTATGACGGATCTCCCCGCTTCTGATGAGAACACCTGTATACTGGTCATAGTCAATCGTTTTTCCAAGTTCTGTCGTCTGACACCACTCAAAAGATTACCCACAGCCCTGGAAACAGCAGAATGCCTCTTCAACCATGTCTTCCGTTATTATGGACTCCCTGAGGACATCGTATCAGATAGGGGTCCTCAATTCATATCCCGAGTCTGGAAGGCGTTCTTTAAACTCCTAGGTGTGACCGTCAGCCTCTCGTCTGGATACCATCCTCAGACCAACGGACAGACAGAGAGGAAAATTCAAGAGGTGGGGCGGTTCCTTCGAACCTTCTGTCATGGTCACCAGAACTCCTGGAACCAGTTCTTGGGTTGGGCGGAATACGCCCAAAATTCACTGCGGCAACCTTCCACGGGCCTCACACCATTCCAATGTGTTTTAGGTTTCCAGCCACCTCTCTTCCCATGGAACGGTGAACCATCGGATGTCCCCGCAGTGGATCACTGGTTCCGGGAGAGCGAGAGAGTCTGGGACGTCGCTCACCACCATCTGCAGAGGGCAGTGAACAGATCCAAAGCTGTCACCGACTGAAGGAGAATCCCAGGTCCAAACTTTACTCCTGGTCAGAAGGTCTGGCTCTCCACTCGAGACATCCGCTTACGCTTGCCCTCCAAGAAGCTAAGTCCCAGATTCATTGGTCCCTTTACCATCCTCGAACAGGTCAATCCCGTCACATACAAACTACAACTCCCACCACAATACAGGATTCATCCCACTTTCCACGTTTCACTATTAAAACCCTGTCACGAACCTCTGCTTCCCTCCACAAAGCCTGGCCATGAAGAAGAACCCCCTCCTCCAATGGTGCTAGAGGAAGGATCGATATACTCTGTCAAAGAGATTCTGCAGTCCCGGCGTTGTGGTGGTCGCCTTGAGTACTTGGTCGACTGGGAGGGTTATGGACCAGAGGAAAGGTCATGGGTTCCACGTGATGACATCCTAGATCCCACTCTCATCCTGGAATTTCATGCAGCTTATCCTGAATATCCGGCACCTCGAAGTAGAGGTAGACCACCTCAGCGCCGGAGGTTTCGGCCCTCAGGAGCGGGCCGTGGGGAGGGGGGTAATGTCACAGATTGGCCAGGCTCTAACCCCAGTCACACCCAGAGATCTCAATCACCAGAGTATTAATCATCACACACCTGCACCTCATTACCAGCACCCTTTATAAGCACACACCGCACAACAGTCATTGTCCGGGCTCGTCCTTACGATACGGACACATCGTGCTTCTCTCTACGAGTTCACAAACCTGTTACTTACCTGTCGTTACTTACCTGTATCTCTTGTGTTCCAGTCCAGTAGTCCTTGTCTGTCGCCTCTGGCTTGTTTAGTTGGGGACAATTTCTCTTAACACAATATTGCATTTTATTTTATTATTTTTGATTAACTACCTTTACCTAAAATGTGAGTGTTTACTGTTGCCTTTGGCATTGTTGATGTACTGTTTCCTATTTAATACTGTACAGCCGCCTTGTCACAATTCTGTATTGTTAAAGGCGGTATATAAATAAAGGTGACTTGACTTGACTTGACTATAAAAGGAAAAGATCTTTCATCAGCGCTGTATCCAAACGATAACAATCAAGACTTCAACTGTTTACTCACCCGTCAAACATGTCCCGTCTTCATTTCTCATCTGTGTTATCTCAATAAACTGTTTAACCAATTACTTACCTGGTGTTCCGTCTGCTTCTGTGACAACGTCAGATCCCAACGTCAGATTGACGTCAATGTCCAACGTTGGACAGACTTTGCATTTTGGTTGAAAATGAAAATCGGGTTGACGTCAGATCCCAACGTCAGATTGACGTCAATCTCCAACGTTGGACAGACGTTGCATTTTTGGACCAGCGTTGGATGTTGCATTTTGGTTGAAAATGAAAATCAGGTTGACTTCAGAACCCAACATTAAATTTATTTCAACCTCCAACATTGGTCAGACGTTGCATTACATTCCTACTGAAACTGGCCATTACCACATTTGTCATCAACCTATGAATACAAAAAGAAAAGGAGCTAAATGTCCAAATAATTTATTTATAGATAACACATTATGAACCGCTTGTTATAGTTTGTGTTAGGTTCGTCATATCTAATGTAGATGTCACACTGGTTCTACTGTGGTGCTAGATGGAAGATTATGGGTCTACCCAAACTGCTAGATTTTTGTCTTCTGGAAACACAACTGATACTGTATCATACAATTTCAAAACCTAAAACCTTCCTGGTGTTGATTCTACAATGCAGTGAGAATGTGAACATGTAGAAAAATCTCTAAACATTTACCTAGAAAGAACAACCAACAACTGATTGAGAAATTTATGACACTTATATGGTATCAAAAGCAATGTTTCGGGATGTTTCACACTATGAATTCAGAAATATCACCAGTCTGTCATAATTTTGCAAGGAGTAACACTGTCATTTTACAGATTTTTTTCTAGATTATTATGATCAAACGCATTCAATAAAGTACTTAAGGTTCTGCAGAGAAACACTTCTTATTTTAAGGTTATTTAAAAAAAAATAAACCAAAAATTAAAGTGTTGAAGCATGCTCAAGATGTTAAATTAAAAGTTTTATTTTTAAAAGTCAAAATACAAAGTCTGTATACTGTACAAAACTGAAAATGTAATCATTCAGTTTTTGAAGAAAAACTGTATACATTTTAAATGAAATACATTTCAAATACATTTCAACATTTAAAATACTTTACCAATGAAAGGAGAAGTCCACTTCCAAAACAAAGATTCACATATAATGTACTCACCCCCTTGTCATCCAAGATGTTTATGTCTTTCTTTCTTCAGTTCTAAAGAAATTATGTTATTTGAGTAAAACATTTAAGCATTTTTCTCCATATAATGGACTGCTATAGTGCCCCGAGTTTAAATGCAGCTTCAAACGATCACAAATGTGGTTGTAAAACGATCCCAGCCGAGAAAGAAGGGTCTTATCTAGCGAAACGATCGGTTATTTTCAGAAAAATAGTACAATTTATATACTTTTTTAATATCAAACCCTCATCCTGACTTACTCTGCCTGGACTGTTTTTTTCCGGTTCATGACAGTTAGGGTATGTCGAAAAATTCCCATCTCATGTTCTCCCTCAACTTCAAAATTGTCCTATATCGCTGCTTTTTTACCTTTTTGGTTGAGGGTGTTTGATCTTCTTTGCATGTTCACTTTGCAAAGACTGAGTCGGTACTTCTGCAGTGATGTAGGATGATTTTGAAATGATTTTAGAAGTTGAGGGAGAAAATACTTTTGGAGTTTTTCGCATACCCTAACTGTCTTGAGCCAGAATACACAGAGTTCAAGGAGAGTGAGGCAAGACGAGCGTTTGAGATAACCGATCGTTTCGCTACATAAGACCCTTCTTCCTCGGATGGGATCATTTACAACCACATTTAGGATCGTTTGAAGCCGCATTTAAACTGCATTTTGGAAGTTAAAAATCGGGGCACCATATCAGTCCATTATATGGAGATCCTGAAATCCTGAAACGTTTTCCTCAAAAAACAATTTCTTTATGACTGAAGAAAGAAAGACATGAACATCCTGGATGACAAGGGGGTGAGTACATTATATGTGAATCTTTGTTTTGGAAGTGGACTTTACCTTTAACAGAACAATTTGAAGTTGATCAAAGAAGTTGAATTAAATATTCTGAACTGAAGAAATACAAAATATCTACAAGATTTACACTGTTTAAAATGACTATTGATTCTAAAACTTTCATTATTCATAAATGTAAATTAATGTAACCAGATTCCTCACAAACAGTTCTTAAGGAGGAACTAAAAAACTAAAAATTGCATTTTTATCCTACAAGTTAGGGTTAGTATTGTTACGGAGGAGACTCCCGCTCCTCCTCCTCACCACCAGAGGGAGACTTCCCCTGAATATTGATCTGATTCCACTCGGACTCCATTTCCCATAGGCCCGCTTCCCTGGGACTGACACACCCACACACACACACCTGCACCTCATTTACACGTCCATATTAACCACACGCGCACACTTCATCCTCGCGAAGTCTTGATTTGCCACGGCCATCATTACTGAGCGTTTTTCCTGTTACCCTTCCTATCGTTGCCGACCCTTGCCTGTCTCTCGCTTCGGATTATTCTCTGGACTATTGACTTGGACTGTTTTGTGGATTGTGTTTGCTAGCTGCCTGCCTCGACCCCAGCCTGTCTAACGTTTATGCTTCTGCCCCGCCTCTGTGGATATTGTTTGCTGTTGTTTACCTTGGACTGTCTGATTACGTTAATAAAGTGCTGCATATGGATCCCAGCCTCTCTGACGATTCATTACAGAAGACTTCGCCTAGCAGCGATCCAGCAGCCGTCGCTCAGCTATCCACCAAATTATCAGCACAAGCCTCCCAGCTCGTCATGCATCAGCAACAGCTCCACCGTTTAACCACTCTTACGGAAGAGCTGGTTAAAGCTTTACAGTGCTTGCAGGTGACGCCGCCCTCACCAGCCGCCATTCCGGTTACGGCACAAGCAGCCTCTGTCGACTCGTCTGCGCCCATCCCACCAGCCGCCATTAGCCCTCGCCTCGCCTTTCCCGAAAAGTTCGATGGAGATCCCGCAAAATGTAAGGGTTTCCTCCTTCAGTGTTCTCTCTTTGTAAATCAACAACCGGCACTGTACCCCACTGACTCGAGCCGGATCGCATTTGTGTGTTCGTTGCTTACCGGAAGAGCACTGGATTGGGCTACAGCTGTCTGGCGACCCGAGGGCTCCACTTTTCCCACTTTTGGAGCTTTTCTTCAGCACTTTCGAGAGGTATTCGAACATCCCGCGGGAGGTATGAGCGCTGGTGAGCAGCTGCTAGCTCTCTCGCAGGGAGGAAAGACGGCCGCCGACTATGCTTTAACATTTCGCACCCTGGCCGCTCAAACATCATGGGTTGAGGACACACTAAAGCTGCTATTTCGTCGAGGATTGAATGCCGAACTGCAGTCGGAATTAGCCTGTCACGATGAGGGACGCCCCCTCGGTGAATACATTGAGCTGGCTATTCAAATTGACAATTTGATCCGCTCACGGCGTCACACTCGTCCGATCGCTTACCTACCATCCGAGAGCGCTGTTGAACCCATGCAGATCGGATCGACTCATCTCTCCCCTGAGGAGCGAGCACGACGCATTCAAAACCAGTTATGCCTATACTGTGGTCAGGCCGGCCATCTAAAATCAACCTGTCCTGTCCGACCGGCTAACCCCCCACGAGCGGTGAGTGCGAATCCTTCTATTCTCCCTAGCAACTCTAGTATACGATTATCTGTTAATGTTCGTACTGCTGAACAAACAATTCCTGCTACTGCGTTGATTGATTCGGGCGCTGCTGGAAATTTTATGTCTGATGAATTTGCTCGTCATTGCAACCTGACTCTCACTTCATGTAATTCTTCCTTGGCAGTGGAAGCGCTAGATGGCAGACCTCTCGGAGATGGACTGATTCAAAAGATAACCGAGGAAGTTAGTCTACAGATTGGAGCTTTACACTCAGAACGCATTCAATTCTACGTCATTCATTCACCTCACCATGCCATAATTTTGGGTCTCCCTTGGCTACGAACGCACGAACCACTCATTTCCTGGAGAGAGGGGGAGATTATTCGTTGGGGCAAAACCTGTCAGGATCGGTGCCTAGGCTCACTCCAACACCCAGCTCCGGAGCCCTCCGCACTCACTGATTCCGATAGCATGACTGACAAACTACCACCTGAATACAGGGATCTCTCTGTGGCCTTCAGTAAGATGAGGGCCTCCCAATTACCTCCCCATCGCTCCATGGACTGCGCCATAGAATTGCTACCTGGTAAATCACCTCCTAAAGGAAGGATATTTCCCTTGTCACAGCCAGAGTCTGAAGCCATAAGGAAATACATCGATGAGGAACTGGCTAAGGGCTTCATTCGTCCCTCCACCTCATCGGCTTCAGCGGGATTCTTCTTCGTTAAGAAGAAAGACGGGGGCTTACGACCTTACATCGACTATCGTGGACTCAATGAGGTAACCGTAAAGTTTCGCTACCCCTTACCCTTAGTACCTGCAGCCTTAGAACAACTCCGTCAAGTGAGATATTATACCAAGTTGGACTTGAGAAATGCTTACAACCTCATTCGTATAAGAGAGGGGGATGAGTGGAAAACGGCCTTCTCCACCACTAGTGGGCACTATGAGTACCTAGTTATGCCCTTCGGCCTAGCCAATAGTCCCTCGGTCTTTCAGTCATTCATGAACGAGGTCTTCCGAGACATGCTGGAGAAGTGGGTGATCATCTACATTGACGATATCCTGATTTATTCTAATTCCCTACCTGAACACATCCGTCACGTTAGATCTGTATTACAACGGCTTATCCAGTACCAATTGTACGCGAAGGCTGAGAAATGCGAATTCCACCGTACTTCCACATCCTTCCTCGGTTACGTCATCAGTCAGGATGGAGTGGCTATGGAGGAGAAGAAGGTGGAGGCGGTATTAAGATGGCCACAACCCCAAACTCTCAAAGAACTACAACGTTTTCTAGGATTTGCCAATTTTTACAGGCGGTTTATTCGTAATTTCAGCTCCGTAGCCGCTCCCTTAACCGCTATGACCAAGCGTCAGTCCGCCCGCCTTAATTGGACCCCAGAGGCCTCGCAGGCTTTTGATGAGCTACGTAAGCGATTTACCACAGCACCAATCCTTCGACACCCAGACCCTAGCAAGCCCTTCATCGTCGAAGTCGATGCTTCCAACACTGGGGTAGGAGCTATACTCTCGCAGCGACATGGTATCCCCGCCAAGATGTATCCCTGTGCCTTCTTTTCTCGTAAACTGTCAGCCGCTGAAAGAAACTACGATGTGGGAAATCGCGAGCTCCTCGCCATGAAACTAGCTCTGGAAGAATGGCGTCACTGGCTTGAGGGTGCGACCCATCCTTTTATTATACTCACAGATCACAAGAACCTCGAGTATCTCCGCTCAGCCAAACGTTTGAATACCAGGCAGGCCAGATGGGCACTTTTCTTCACCAGATTTCAATTCACAGTCACCTATCGACCCGGTTCAAGAAACACCAAAGCTGACGCTCTCTCCCGACAGACTGAGAACACTCCCCATCTTGATTCTCAGGAGAATATCATCCCTGAAACACTGCTTGTTGCTCCCATCCACTGGGACATAATTACTGAGATCAGGAACACCAACCAGGAACAACCACCACCTCCAGAGTGCCCCACCGAGCTGCTGTTCGTCCCTGAACCCCTAAGGGAAAGACTCATTACTCAGGTTCACGGGACTCCCAGTTCCGGCCACCCTGGAATTAATGCTACCATCCAGCTCTTGAGAAACTGATTCTGGTGGTCCACATTAGCCACAGACACCATACACTTCATACAGAACTGCTCAGTATGCCAAACCACCAAGTCATCCAAACAATTACCAGCAGGGTTACTTCAACCTTTGCCGCTCCCTCAACGTCCATGGTCGCACATCGCCATCGATTTTATCACGGACCTACCCAACTCTCAGGGTAACACTGTCATCCTTACCATCATTGACAGATTTTCCAAAGCCTGCCGTCTTCTGCCCATATCCAAACTGCCCTCGGCTTTTAAGACAGCAGAACTCCTCTGCAATCAGGTGTTTCGCTTTTATGGACTACCGGACGACATTGTGTCCGACCGAGGACCTCAGTTCACTTCCCGGGTGTGGTCATCCTTCTTTAAGCTTCTCAATGTCAATGTCAGCCTCACGTCGGGGTACCACCCACAAGCCAACGGACAGACGGAACGTCTTAACCAAGAGATTATCCGCTTCCTCCGTTCATACTGCCATCAACATCAGACTGACTGGAGCCGCTTCCTAATGTGGGCCGAATACGCCCAGAACTCCCTCATCAAACCAGCTACCGCCATGACTCCATTCAAATGCATCTTAGGTTATCAACCACCAATGTTCCCCTGGTCAAGAGAACCGTCTAAACTACCCTCCGTCACAGACTGGTTACGATGCAGCGAGGAGACTTGGAATCAGGCCCACACCCATCTGTCGCAAGCCATCCAGAGACAAACCCAACAAGCCAATCAACGTTGGCGCTCAGGACCTAATTACGCTCCTGGACAATGGGTCTGGCTGTCAACCAGAGACTTACGCCTTAAACTTCCATGCCGCAAGCTCAGTCCCAGGTATGTCGGTCCTTTCCAAATTCAAAGACAAATTACTCCTGTATCGTTCCGTTTGAATTTACCTGCTAATTATCGTATTTCTCCTACTTTCCATATGTCACTCCTGAAACCCGCTGGTGGTCCGAGAGGAGAGTCGGAGTCGGGAGTCGAGCCGCAAACCTCCCCCATAGTTGTGGATGGCGAGGAGGCCTACCAAGTGCACAAACTGCTCGACTCTAGACGCCGGGGCGGCACACTGCAATACCTGGTCCACTGGGAGGGGTACGGTCCGGAGGAACGCTCCTGGGTCGACGCTAAGGATATTCTCGAGCCCACACTCACTGACGAGTTCCATCGGAGGTATCCGGACAAACCGGTCCCTCGACCTCGTGGTAGACCCCGGCGTCGCTTGCTTCCTCGCGTCAGGAGCCGCTCGCAGGGGGAGGGCTCTGTTACGGAGGAGACTCCCGCTCCTCCTCCTCACCACCAGAGGGAGACTTCCCCTGAATATTGATCTGATTCCACTCGGACTCCATTTCCCATAGGCCCGCTTCCCTGGGACTGACACACCCACACACACACACCTGCACCTCATTTACACGTCCATATTAACCACACACCAGCGCACACTTCATCCTCGCGAAGTCTTGATTTGCCACGGCCATTATTACTGAGCGTTTTTCCTGTTACCCTTCCTATCGTTGCCGACCCTTGCCTGTCTCTCGCTTCGGATTATTCTCTGGACTACTGACTTGGACTGTTTTGTGGATTGTGTTTGCTAGCTGCCTGCCTCGACCCCAGCCTGTCTAACGTTTATGCTTCTGCCCCGCCTCTGTGGATATTGTTTGCTGTTGTTTACCTTGGACTGTCTGATTACGTTAATAAAGTGCTGCATATGGATCCCAGCCTCTCTGACGATTCATTACAAGTATCATGATAAGGTCATGATTTTACCTTTTTTTTAAAAACCTATTTTAGCTTGTATTTTCACAATATTTTCCCATATTTAACTAGCTCTGATAATACATGTGGACAAACATTACGTTATTAAAGTATTTCATTAAAATTTATTCACCCCCTTTGTCATTTCAGATGTTCATGTCCTTCTTTCCTCAGTCGTAAGAAATTATGTTTTTTTTGAGGAAAAAAATTGGGAATTATCTTTATATAGTGGAGTTCAATGGTGCCCCCAATGGTGAACTTCCAAAATGCAGTTAAAATGCAACTTTAAATGTCTCTAAACCAGGGCCCCTGGAGGCCCGGTGTCCTGCAGAGTTTACCTCCAACTTTCCTCAACACACCTGCCTGGAAGTTTCAAGTATACCTAGTAAGACCTTGATTAGATGGTTCAGGTGTGTTTGATTAGGGTTGGAGCTAAACTCTGCAGGGACACCGGCCCTCCAGGACTGGATCTGGTGACCCCTGCTCTAAACGATTCCAGCCGAGGACGAAGGGTCTTATCTAGCAAAACAATTAGTCATTTTTGTAACAAATTGATAATTTATATACTTTTTAACCTCAAACTCAACTCCCATCCCATTTTCTTCCCCAACTTCAAAATCATCCTACATTGCTGCAGAAGTACCAACCCAGTGTTTACAAAGTGAACATGCAAAGAAGATCAAACGTTCTTTACAGAAAAAAAAAAAGGTAAAACAGCGATGCAGGATGATTTTGATGTTGAAGAATAAAACAAGATGGGAATTTTTTGGCATATCCTAACCGTATTGACATGGATTACACAGACTATGCATGTGCATCACAGAGATGAGACAAGACGAGCATTTGAGGTTAAAAAGTAAAATAAATTGTCAGTTTGTTTAAAAAAAATAATAGACCGTTTCGCTAGATAAGACCCTTCTTCGTCGTCTGGGTTTAGAACCATTTGAAGCTCCATTTTGGTTCAAAGTTCAAACTTGGGGGCACCATTGAAGTCCACTATATGAAAATAATCCCTGAAATGTTTTTTTTCAAGAAACATAATTTCTTATCGACTAAAGAAAGAATGACATGAACCTCTTGGATGACAAGGGGGTAAGTAAATTATCTATAATTATTTTTTTTTCTAAAAGTGAACTTCTCCTTTAATCCTGAGTCCTAGCTACAAAAGTGTAATGATAAGTGTAATGATAAATCAAAACATACAAATAAAGGTCCATGATTCTGCACCAGACATGACAGACACAGCAGATAAAGAGCAGTCCTTCAAATCTGAAGTAATCAGCTGGATCCTTGGTGCATCTGGAGGTTAAAAAAATAATAAGAAAAAAAAGATGATTTATTTAAAAGTCTGTAAAAATGAGAATTTCATTTATGTACCTTTTCTTTAAAAAACTGTTGACATTATGAGACATTCTGGCTAATTTAATGATCTAGTTGTAATCTAGTAGCAATCTGAATGTCACTGGTTTGAGTCTCAGTACTGGAAATGTAGGTGAGTGAATGAACAGTGCTCTCTTCCACCCTCACTACCCATAACTGAAGTGTCCTTTGAGAAAGGCACGTAACTCCCACAGGCCCCGCAGCAAAAAGGCTGACCACTGCTGTAGGTGTGTGTTCTCTACTCACTGCTGTCTGTGTACTCTACTTTGAGATGGTTTTTATAAGGAATATGAGTATTCACAACAATGAACACATTTTTCCAGATGTATCATAACAAAGTTAACAAATGTTGTACCCAGAAAAATATAAAAAACCAAAAATAGCAAACCAAAAATTAAAAACAACTAATATTTTTTATTAATTGCTAATTGCATGTATAATAATACCTGTATATTTATAACTAATATTATTATTAATAAGTTTACACTGTTTTTCTATCACAAGTGGGTGAAATGTCTAACAAATGTACTTGAGAAGATCATTAAATTTCTCATAATATCACACTTATCCACCTTATTTCTAAACGCGGAAGTAAGCCAATAGCCGCTGTAGGTTAATAACGAGAAGAACAACAACGTGCTGCAAACAGTAAAACTGTGTGTTCATAATTAAGGGTGTGTTTACACTTGTCATGTTTGGTTTGATTAAAACAAACTTTGATGTGATTGCTCTGTTAGTGCAGTTCATTTGAGTAAGTGTGAACATTGCCATGCAAACCTTGGTGCGCACTAGGGACGTCACAATACTCAATATAATATCAAACTGTACAACATCCACGGTTCAATACACGCTTGTGAATTGCGGTTTTTCAGTTTTGCATTTAAAGAATTTCCTTGTTTTACAGTACTGTGCGAAAGTCTTAGGCCACTAGTATTTTCATCAGCTACAAAATGGTTTAAAGTCAGTTAAAGTCTGTCTTTTGCTGTAGTGTGTCAGTAGGAAATATCAGATTACATTTCCAAACATTCATTTTGCCATTAATCGTAATAATCCAGTGAGATTTTTGTTTACACAAGGAGTCTGACAACAGCGAGTGCTCTGCACAGAGATCTGATCTCATCATCATCCAGTCTGTCTGGAATGACATGAAGAAACAGAACAAACTCAGACAGACTAAATCCAGAAGAACTGTGACAAAGTCTCCAGGATGCTTCAAGAAACCTACCTGCAAAGCTGCAGCACTTTGTAAAACAAAGTTTTAGGCACTTGTGTAAAAATGCTGTAAAATGAGGATGCTGTCATAAATAGATTTTATTTATCAATTACCTTCTATTAACTAAATGAAATCAACATTTGGTGCGATCATTCTTTGCGTTTAAAGTAGCTTTTCCCCTAGGTGCACTTTTGCAAAATTTTTCAGGTAGCTTTGCAGGTAGGTCTCTTGAAGCATCTTGGAGATGTTGCCACAGTTCTTCTGGATTTACTCTGTTTCAGTTTGTTCTGTGTCTTCATGTCATTCCAGAGACAGACTGGATGATGATGAGATCAGATCAGTGTGGAGCACTGGCTGTTGTCAGACTCCTTGTGCAAACAAAAATCTCACTAGATTATTACAATTAATGGCAAACAGAATGTTTGGAAATGTAAACCGATATTTTTTACTGACACACTACAGCAAAAGATAGAAATAACTTACTTTAAACCATTTTTTAGCTGGTGAAAATACTAGTGGCCTAAAACTTGGATGCCCTGGGGATAACCAGATAAACATCAAATTTTCATTTTTGGGTGAACTATCCCTTTAAAGCAGTGCTGAGCAGACCGATCAGTGAATGAGCACTTTGATGCTATATACCTGCAATGCCGCTTTAAGTCGAATGCACATTTTCCTTATGTTTGGAGTGTTCAGTGAGTTCTGTAACGAAATATACGTCATTCAATCTGACCAATCAGGTCGTGAATGTATCACTATGCCTTTAGGTTCTGTATCTTTAGGTTCGCTGTGAAAAATGCCAGTGTGAACGCTAAGCGGACTAGCACCAAATGTATTATTTTCCTTTTTGCTCCAGACCAAATGACACAAACAAATCAAACTACAAGTGTGAACACACCATAAGATAATACACTAAAAAAATATGGTAAGACACAACAATTTGAAATATCAAGCAGCAAATCGATCGGTTCTGTACAGCTAAAATTAGAGACCCGGAAGCAAGACCAATAAAATTTACAAATGGCCATGCCCATTTTTACATTTAAGGTGGATAAGATGAAGATTTACCTAGAAGATTAGATTAGATTAGAAGATTTACCTACCCATGTCTTTTCCAACCTGTATAACTGACTTTCTTCTGTGGAACACAAAAAAAAGATTAAAAAAAGACATGAGAGTGAGAAAATGATGAGTGAGTTTTCATTCTGAGTGAGCTAAATTTAAGAAGCAAGTTTGAGAAATCAGAGTGGTGCCCTGGTGCAGTTTTGCTGCTTTGCCTGTTCACATTTTCACACTATAACGGCACACAATCATTTAAAGTATTAATGTTAAAATTACATGAATACTCACTTTTACGGGAAATCGTGGCAAATTTCCAATCCCAAAACCTCTGGACCATTAGGGGGAAAACACACACACACACACACACACACAAATGAATATTAACAGGATTAATAAAACAATATTAACTACTGACAGAGACATGGGCTTACAAAAATTTAGCCTACTCACCAGCTTTATACAAAAACTTCACAGTAGATCCAAAAGCATGATTTGCATGTATTCTTCAGAGTCCAAGAATGATGGTTTCATGTCCTCTCTGTTAAACGAGTGTACATGCCAGTTTTTCATATTCCAGTCAGACATTTTCTTTTACAGTAACATCACAATAGTTATTTTTACCATTTTATTTTGTTAATAAAAATAAGATAGCAAAAGGCAGCCTTCTGTACTTAACTCATATTAACATCATACATGTCCCGCTATTTATTCTGTCATGTTATGTTATGCCTGTTTCTTTATTAAAACATCAATAACTTGTAAAAACATATTTACCTACATTCCGCGATATAAAAATGATTTCAAAGAATCTAACCAGTTACTTCATATCATGACCACGACATCGTCATTGCACACATCATTATCTCGACAGTATTAAAGTATTAACATAATAACAAAACACGGTAACAGATTGTCATCGCGACAAGTATATCGATTTAACAGTAACAGTAACTTAGAAAAATTATTAAAATAAATGTTTACCATCTGCCGTTTGCAATGTGTCCATTGGCCATTGGTCACATTAAGTGTCTGTGTTCATATTCGCACGTTTTCGTTTTCAATCGAACTCAAAAAAGAATTCATCTGTCAGATCTGTGATAATCCATGTAATTACTAGTGCACCGAGCGAAGCAGGACTCCAGTTAAACCGAGCGAGCAGCAACGGAACTGATGTGTATCTTCAAATTTGTTCGGTAGAAGGCGCGCACAATTGTCATTGGCCAGATTCCTGGATGACATTCAGTTTAACCAATCACGACCAAAGCAACACGGAGAGACATCAAATAACGTTGCAACTGTAGAAAAATAAACTCGTTTTAAACGAAAGTTTGCAAATATATATGTATGTTGATTTTTATTTTTAGGCTGTTACATTTAATTAATTGGTCCAATGGCGTTCACATTTGCTTACAAGCAGGGTTTGGTACATCTGTGCTATTTACTGTTTGAACTTTAATAAATCCCTTGGCTTAATTTCCTTTATAACCACTCTTATGTCTAAATGCAGCTGTGCAACTGTGGCATTTTCTGTATCTGACCCTTTGTTGTATTGCAGTGTTACACCACCTGTTAGTTTTGGTTTACAGTAGTCAACATTTGAAGTGGGTCAAAAATGTTGATCAAAGTTGTCCTAAAACAAGAACAGGTTTTGTTTAGGTTGTTTTGGACAGCTTAGATGAAAGGTTTTGATTCACTTCAAATGTTCACTACAATATTCTTCTGTCCACAGTAACACAGCCTTAATTGCAGCAAACACTGCCATAATTTCATACAAGTTACATTTGTCTACAGCTTGCATGTTGACTGCAGTGGTAATGCTGTTACAGCGTTCATGGAATGGGAAAATGTAAACTGTAAATGCTGAAATGCTGTCCAACTACTTCAACAATAATTGAGGACTTTGATAATGAATGTCATTCATTTCAACACTGTATTGCTTGCAGCAGCAAGATGACACAGTTAAGCTGTCACCTTACAGCAAGGTGTTTCCATAATGCAGACATGAACATTTGACAAACTGAGGATTCTAAATTTTCCATATTTTTTATTGTGTGTTTTCTACACATTGCATGCTTGTATGCATTTCCAGTCCTTTCAGACCCTATTTCTCCATGCTCTGTTCTGGTGAAAAAAACAGCATATGCTGGTAGGCATGTTTTGATGCTGGTTCGGTATGTTTTGGAGTTGGTTTAAGCTGGTCCTTTGCTGGTTTATGCTGGTCCTTGACCAGCTTAAACCAGCACCAAAACATACCTAACCAGCATTCCAGCTTCAAAACATACCTACCAGCATATGCTGTTTTTTTCACCAGGGTCATTGGGGATAGGGTTTCTCTCACACAAATAACAAATACATATTCTGATCAGACAACATATACCAATACTTTTTACGATGGCTGTATGCCCTGTGTTTGTGAAAGTCAAAGTGTGTTTTTTTTTGGAGAGTATGAGCTTGTAAGGATTATGTGTACTTTTCTCTGTTCACAATTTCCTTTGCAACACAATTTGGATCAACTGGTGAGTGGACAGAGGCCTGAAAGTTTCAACCTGGAGAGTAGTGCAGCTTTACTCTATAACAACAAACTGTGCATTATTTGGTGTAATAAAATAAGTCAGCTATGTTTGTGTTTAGATTTGCAGTGTTTGAATGTAAAAACAACTAAACATTAAAAAATATGATGTACTTTGTATTTTACAGAATTTAGGGTAATTTAAAATGACAGAAAAATGCTGTAAATATATACAGTTATATACAAAAAAAAATTGTACTGTGTTCCTTATGACTAAATGTTAGTTTTAGTAAATGCTACAACCTAAAACTAACGAAAGATCAATGTCTAATGATGACCATACCTGACGACTAAATGTCAGTATTTGACATCAATATGACGTTGGCTTGAGACGTTGGCTCAACGTTAGATGTTGGTTAGTTAATGCCACAACCTAAAACTAACAAAAGATCAACGTCTAATGATGTCAGAATTTGACGTTGGGTGGATGTTACAGTTATGACCTCTAGGAGACGTTAGGTTTTGGTTGCCATACCTGACTAATAAATGTCAGTATTTGACATCAATATGACGTTGGCTTGAGACGTTGGCTCGACGTTGGATGTTGGTTAGTTAATGCCACAACCTAAAACTAACAAAAGATCAACGTCTAATGATGTCAGGATTTGATGTTGGGTGGACGTTACAATTATGACATCTAGGAGACGTTGGGTTTTGGTTTCCATACCCGACGACTAAATATCAGTATTTGACATCAATATGACGTTGACTTCAGACGCTGGCTTGACGTTGGATTTTAGTTAGTTAATGCCACAACCTGAAACTAACAAAAGATCAATGTCTAATGATGTCAGAATTTGACGTTGGGTGGACGTTACAATTATGACATCTAGGAGACGTTGGGTTTTGGTTGCCATACCTGACGACTAAATGTCAGTATTTGACATCAATATGACGTTGGCTTGAGACATTGGCTCGATGTTGGATTTTGGTTAGTTAATGCCACAACCTGAAACTAATGAAAGATCAACGTCTAATGATGTCAGAATTTGACGTTGGGTGGACGTTACAATTATGACGTCTAGAAGACGTTGGGTTTTGGTTGCCATACCTGACGACTAAATGTCAGTATTTGACATCAGTATGACGTTGTCTTAAGACGTTGACTCAACATTGGATTTTGGTCACTTTGCAACACAACCTAAAAACAACAAAATATCAACGTCAGCTGATATCAGTGTTAGACGTCAATCTAACATTGTCATTAGACGTTGGCTCGACATTGAATTTTGGTCACCCGACGTCGCAACCTAAATCTAACCAAATACCAACGTCATATGACGTTGTGTGCCTGCTGGGACGATTTACTCACCCTCAATCCATTGTATGTGTACATGACTTTCTTCTTTCAGACAAACACAATCAGAGTTATATCAATAAACATCCTGGCTGTTTTAGGCTTTAAATTGGCAGTGAATGGCTGCTATGAGTTTGAAGCTCAAAGTGCATCCATCCATCATATACATACTCAACATGGCTCTGGTGGGTTAATAAAGGCCTTCTGAAGCGAAGCATATTTTACACCTTGCCGGGAGCAAGTTTTTTTTTTTTTTTTAAAAAGTGTAAAATATGCTTCGCTTCAGAAGGCCTTTATTAACCCCCTGGAACTATGTAGAGTACGTTTTGAGCTTCAAAGTCATGGCAGCGATTTACTGTCATTATAAAGCCTGGAAGAGCCATATACACAGAAACTATCCCTTTAATACTAACACTTTTAAAAAAAAACTGCTATGTCTACTGTGTTAGACTAACTGGGACTTTGTATGTTGCTTTGGATAAAATGTCATTTTAAATGTATACAGATATACAGTAGTTGTCTCCTGTATGTAAGTATTTTTGCATGTTCTAAATTATGTACTAAAGGTGTTTCCTATAATTTTATTATTCATTTAACTTGACATACAGTGCTTCTGTACAATGACTAATACTGTGACTGTAGAATACGTTGTTAATTTTACAGAAATTGGCTGAAAATGTTGCTGTTTTTATGTATTTCTAAGTACTTTGCTCTTTTCTCTACTGTCCAAACATTTGAAACTGTAATATTTCAGGCTTCCAGTGCACAGAGGAATTTTTTTTCTTATAATGAAATAATTAGAAATAATGAATGGGGTGCCTCGCATACATGAATTTTTTTTTTACAGAAAGCTTGAAATGTTGACTTGTAAACGATCCAATTCAAAACGAAAGTAAATGCTCCCTGATAATGTAATCTGTGTGGCAGTTGCATTTCTCTCTAAAGGCGCGTCCAGCACTATGGAGATGAGAGTCAGCACCGTGAATTTAATCTTGCAGCCGACAAGAAAACATTAGTTTATTATTAAATAATTAAAATGTCTCATTTTGTTCATAATTATTCTGCAAACTTAATGCGTGTGCTTGAGCGCGGAATATAGTAATGCTTAAGTAAGTAAACAAAGACAAAACTACAGCAGTAGTTCTATAATATAAACTGAACTAAATTACTATCATCTCTCAAAATACTCTGTGCTAAAGGATATTATTATCTACTGTAAAGTTACAGTAGTAATTTAGCAAACAAATGTTATAGAAACATTGTTTTGTAATGCGTTCAGAAGGACCTAGGGCAGATAACAACACAACCCTCATGAAAATTAAAACCAAAATCCATGGTTACTATAGTTAAACCATGATAACCACAAATCAACCGTGGTTTTGCTACACTAACCATAGTCTAATCATGAGATGTATAGTAAACTATGGTTGTAGTTAAATTAAAACAGATTGTAATCTGTCACGAACGCGGTCTCTGTGGCTCCCTCTGTCCCGCGCCAGCGGGAACCTTCGCCCGAATTCTGACTACATTACCCACAATCCCGTGCCTGGGGACTCTCGCTTCCAGTTCCGGGTCTCTCTGTTCACTTCCCCCTTGGCGCCCATTTCAGCGTGCCTCGCCGGCTCGCTCGTCGCGAAGTTTTGTCGGCTATGTCCCCAACTCTGAGCGTTTTTCTATCGGACTGCTTTACTGTTGCCAACCGGACTGTCTTTATCGTGTGTGAACTCTTGCTGCCTGCCCTTTATCGACCTACGCTATTCCCACGGATTATTACCTTTGATCGCTGCCGGCCCCGACCCTTTGCATGGACTTATACTACTCTTTTGGTTTTGCCTTCACCACGATTGTTTGCCGTTGTTGACCACAGCCTGTTTAAACTGTCCGAATTAATAAAACTGTTGCGAATGGATCCAACGTCTCACGACCCCTCTGTAGCCTCGTCACAGAAAACTTCGCCAAACACGGATCCAGCGACAGTCTCCCAGATCGCGACCGCTATGTCAGCCCAGGCGTCGATGCTGACCCAACATCAACAGCAACTCAATCGTCTAACCACCCTCACGGAGCAGCTGGTTCAAGCCATCCAAGGAATGCGGGCCGCCCCGCCTCCCGTCCCAGTGCCTCCACCTGCACCACTCCCGGCGGCTCAACCAGTTACAGCCAGCCCGAAGCTCGCCTTCCCGGAAAAATTCGACGGCACCGCTGCTAAGTGTAAGGGGTTTCTTTTACAATGCACTCTTTTTGTGAATCAGCAGCCTAACTTGTATGCCTCCGACGAGAGTAAAATCGCTTTTGTCTGCTCCCTCCTCACGGGGAAGGCTTTAGAATGGGCTACCGCGGTCTGGGATCTGGGCCACTCTACTTACCCCACGTTTGCCACGTTCCTTCGGAGCTTTAAGGAGGTTTTTCAACCGACTCCTGACAGCAGCGAGGCGGAGAAGCAAATTGTTTCGTTGTGCCAGGGCCGTCGTCCAGCCGCGGATTACGCGTTGGAATTCCGTGCGCTGGCCACTCAAAGAGGATGGAACGATGCTCCCCTGAAGCTCCATTACCGAAAGGGACTCAATCCTGATCTGCAAGTGGAGTTGGCGTGCCGCGATGAAAGTCTGAGCGTGTACATAATGTGCTTAATAATAATTTAGTTTCTTAGATGTTGTTTTTATACTGTATAATAATAAATACAAAACATGTGAGCATATGATAGCTATAAAAATCAAATGGGCAATATTAGTGATTGCTAATATAACAATATTGCTCCAGGCCTATCAACATGCACACTGATTTATTCATTTATTTTAGTGTTTTTCGGATAGAAATTATAGAACTAATGATTTTATTTAGCAAAGATTCTTTAAATTGCTCCTGATATGAACATGCTCACAGATGTTTTTTGTTTTGCTTTAGCTGTTTGTGATTTGATACCTGCACAACAGATGAATCCTGCAAACTTTTCCTCTGAAAGCGTCGTACCAACATCACATCTTCAACTACATGGATATTCTATTGGTAAAACAAGTTCCTTGACTACTGATGATGAGTTTTGCAAGCACTTAAATATCAGGTATGATTTGCTTGTGCTACTTGTTGAACAGAATTCAGAAAACAGTTTTCAGGAATTACACAACGTCTGTTCACATCTCTGTGGTTAGATCAGTGTGCTTAATAATGTGTCTTTGACCTTCATAATGTATGTTTATATTATACTGTGTTGTAAATAAAATACAAATAATCTAAAACCCCAATCTCTGAATCTTCTCACATTGTTTCTTACCTGACAGTCACAGTCTCATTGATGGCCCATTAGGGGAGGGCCTTTTGTCTCTCAGGTGTGAATCTCTAAATATTCAGTGCCCATTGTCACTCCCTCGCATATTCCCTTTCGATCACAAAACACGTCTTAGAAAATGTAAATAAGTATATTGTTTTTTGTGAACGACTGAACGAGATGATTTTCACATCATTTTGTAGAAAAAACTCTAGCCTACCACATCCAGTTCTCAAAAGTCTTGAGCACGAATGTTCTGAATGTGTTTCATGGCCTTATTTCAGTGACTTAAAAATGTTAGATTTTTATTAACCACGCATAAATGGTGTTTTCTCAAAAACACAAACATGTACATTCATGTTGCTTACATATTATTGTAGCCTAGTTTGTGCTGATTACAGTGTATCCAGACTTTAGCCATTAATATGTTTTTAAGATACTGAAAAAAGCACAAATGTCAGGGCATGTCAAAACTTCTCCAGGGCCCCAAAACACCCTCAGACCCCAGAGGGTTAAACCAAGAACTGACCCGTTTCCTGCGCTCGTACTGTCAGGACCGCCAGGGAGATTGGAGTCGTTTTCTCCTCTGGGCTGAATATGCTTAAAACTCCATCCAGAAACCATCCACGAACATGACGCCCTTTCAATGTGTGCTGGGCTTTCAGCCGCCCTTGTTCCCCTGGTCCGGAGAACCCTCTGATCTGCCCGCTGTTGACTCATGGTTCCGACAAAGTGAAGCCACCTGGAACCTGGCGCACGTCCACCTCCAGAGAGCCGTCCGGCGCACCCAGACCCAGGCCAACCGTCGCCGCCGACCGAACCCCCCCTATGAGCCAGGACAGTGGGTCTGGCTGTCGACCCGGGACTTACGTCTCCGTCTGCCCTGCAAGAAGTTGAGCCCCAGGTACGTGGGTCCTTTTCAAATAACCCGTCAGGTCACACCAGTATCCTTTAGACTTGATTTACCCAGCCAATACCGTGTCTCACCAACTTTTCATGTGTCTCTGTTAAAGCCCGCTGGTCGCCCAGGAGGGACAGAGGTCCTAGACGAGACCGCTCCGCAGAGGCCTGCCCCCCTGATCATCGACGGTGAGGAGGCGTATCGAGTCAATCTCATCCTGGACTCCCGACGCCGGAGCGGTCGTCTACAGTACCTGGTCGACTGGGAGGATTACGGTCCCGAGGAGAGGTCATGGGTGCCCGCAGAGGACATCCTGGATCCGTCGCTCACTGCTGAGTTCCACTCTACCCACCCAAATCGGCCAGGGCCCCGAGGAAGGGGTAGACCCCGGCGTCGGTTGCCTCCTCGTGCCAGGAGGCACTCGCAGGGGGGGGCTCTGTCACGAACGCGGTCTCTGTGGCTTCCTCTGTCCCGCACCAGCGGGAACCTTTGCCCAAATTTTGACTACATTACCCACAATCCCGTGCCTGGGGACTCTCGCTTCCAGTTCCGGGTCTCTCTGTTCACTTCCCCCTTGGCGCCCATTTCAGCGTGCCTCGCCGGCTCGCTCGTCGCGAAGTTTTGTCGGCTATGTCCCCAACTCTGAGCGTTTTTCTATCGGACTGCTTTACTGTTGCCAACCGGACTGTCTTTATCGTGTGTGAACTCTTGCTGCCTGCCCTTTATCGACCTACGCTATTCCCACGGATTATTACCTTTGATCGCTGCCGGCCCCGACCCTTTGCATGGACTTATACTATTCTTTTGGTTTTGCCTTCACCACGATTGTTTGCCGTTGTTGACCACAGCCTGTTTAAACTGTCCGAATTAATAAAACTGTTGCGAATGGATCCAACGTCTCACGACCCCTCTGTAGCCTCGTCACATAATCAATCTGCCAAAAAAAAAAACATTGTTGCTATACTTCTACTGTAATAAACCATAGTTAATTTAAAAAGAAAGGTAAAAGAAAAATATGACTCATGATCCTGCAATAACATGTTCAGTATTAGGAATTTTTCTGTAAAGATATTGTCATGATGTAATTGTTATTGTACTAATTTTGACATTTAGGCAATTTAGAAAATATAGTTTTCTTAAATCTATAGTATTTAAGCCTTTTTAAAATAAAACAAGAACACCTGGTTATAATGTGATACTTTACATTAAATTTAAATAAAATTGTTACTGTAAGTAGAATATAATGAGGTGGTTGTTCTGCAACAAGGTGGAGACAGTTGTGCTCATAACAGTAAATAAAGCAAGTGAAAAAAGCAAACACACACAAAGTGAGATGCAGAAAGATATCATGGAAAATTAAGAGACTGAAAAGGAAAATTGAAGTTCAAGAGAGAGCCTTTTTCTTATTTTTCACGGCCCCAGCCTAAGGTTTTAAACATTTATTTAAATGTGATGGCCATACAAAAAAATAGGGTTGTCCATGGTTTCAGAATTTGTTGTGGGTGTATGGGTGTATGCCTGGATGAGTGTGAGATTTCACGGCCTTTTGTCATTTTGTCCCAGTCTGGCCCTGTTTTACATGGTGGTTGTTTAGCCCAGGGTTTCCGCGGGTCTTAAAAAAGTCTTAAAAAGTCTTAAATCAATTTCCCGTGAATTAAGGCCTTGAAAAGGTCTTAAATCAGAACAGAAAGTCTTAAATTCATATGATCATGGCATTAATTTTCGTGAGGGATTGTTTCCTCGTGTTTCATTTTAAAATGAAGCGAAAGCGTAATTTCTGTGCTACATGGTTTAGATCGCTTAATATTCATTAAACAATACGCGGTAGATGGCGGTATGAGCCACTTCATCTGTCAGTCACACTGTCATTTTAATTTTTTTATAGTAATAAAAATCCTTTAGTTTAGTTAGTGAACAGACAATATAATTAATACTGAACGCGGCTGCTCAATGCAGTGTGACAGTCACATTACAGATCAGATTTTATTTATCACGTAGAGTGAGTCGAGCTGACTGACAAGAAGAGAGAGGTCAGAAAGACAAGACTATGGCGGAAGAGTTTCAAAAAGAAATGCAAAAGCGCCTGTTTTAAAAATATTTTGGATTTTGAAAAGCCTTTTCACTGATGCCATTTATCTAAGGTGATAGTGGAAGTTTCATATTTGTTTCGTGTTTACAGATTTTTATTTATTTAAACTGTATGTGTTTTTTTTTTTATTTATATTAAGCGTGCAAGGTGTATACCGTGCTTCCAAGCTTTCTTATTCGTTTTGCTATAAACATTCTACGTTTCTTATTTATTTGGTTACACAGTGTTTTTCATTTTTGTATACCCATTTAAACTCTGTGTAAAGTTATTATTTTATATTAGGCATATAACATGGTATATTATTATTTGTTTTGTTAATAAAAGTTCGTTACGTTATGTTAATGCCCCTAATTTAAAAGTGAAAGTAAAACGTAACGCGCCACTCCTCCCGCATTCGCGCCCGCGCCCGCGGCTGCATTTTAAAATTACGGTCATGTTTTTTACTGCTACTTTAATAAATCACCATAAATCAACCATTCAAGATATCCCAAATCTGCTCGCAATTTAACATCTTCAGTATGTTGGCATCATGTTGACAAAGTTTGGTGTAAATTCATTGTTTTTTGTAGGAGTAGTATTCATTCATTCACAGCTATATTTTTCAAAAATCCACATTCAAATCAAAATAGCAGACTTCCTGTTGGTCGTAGCTCATGGATGTAAATTAGAAAGTTGTCTGGCTTGATGAGAACAATATACATACCGAGTTTGGCATCTGTAGCTTAAACTAACCCCCCCACTTTTGACAAAAGGTGGCGCTATAGAGCGCCTCCTCCACACCATTGATGAGCTTTTCCAGTGTCTAACTATTATTAATACTGATGTGTGTCTTGAGTTTCATGAAAATCTAAGCTTATTAAGTGGCCCAAAAACACAGGAAACAAATGTTAAAGTTTGACACGTTGCCATGGCAACAGCATTTAATGTATCAACGACCCCTTTACAGATTCTTATCGGCCGTGTTTTGACATTATTCTGATGAAGTTTGAAGCAAATCGGGTAAAAATAACCATGTGATATCAAAGCATTTTTAAAAGAGACACACTTCCTGTTGCCAGTTGGTGGCGCTATAACTTTGACTCCTAATAGTCACATCTATGTGATCGGCATCATACAACGAACAAACCGCTGAAGTTTCATCCAAATCAGACAATGTGTGCAGTAGTTATTAGTCATTTCCTGTTTCTCATTTCTTGCCATAATTTCAACGCCTAGCCACGGCCAAACGGTTCGAGATATCAAAAATCCCCTCACAATTTTTCATCCCCAATGTCTTGAGATCAGGTTGACCGAGTTTGGTGGCAATTGGGTAAAAAACCTAGGACTAGTATATCAAATTCCAGAGCATGCGTTTTTGACAAAAGAGTGCGAAAGTTGTTCAACTTGATGAGTTCTATATTTGTACCGAGTTTCATATGTGTACGTGCAAGTATGTGTGCTACATGACCCTCCAAATTCCAGGGGGCGCTGTAGAGTTCCCTTGCCACGCCCATATACCAGTCTCTGCCCGGCCCTAATGGCCGCAGATTCCAAGGTGTGTGCCAATTTTCAAGAGTTTTTGAGCATATTAAGGGCCCCAAAACCCCCCAAAACCTTGAAGAAAAATAATAATAAGAAGAAGAAATATAGCTGCAAGCAGCGATGACGGGCCCTCGCCCCCAGCGCAATCGCCATGCCGGTACCATCAGGAAAATGGTGCCCAGCGGGCACATGCATAGACAGTAATCCTGTGGCAGTTTGGATTGAAGGGTTACAGCAATGAAAGGGTTAAAAGCAAACTGCGGCAACACTTTCTATGAAGCCCGTATTTATAATACTCTAAGGAGTGTTAGTTCACATGTATTTGGACAACTGCTTATTGTCAATAGACTAGGGGGACCATCAAAATAAAACATAATATAAAATGTAAAAAATAAATGTAATATGATATAGTCCATTATAAATTAAGTAGATTTGATATGTTGTCTATTGTGTTATAAAATATCATAATCTTAAAAGTTATAACCTCAAATACTCAAGTATTTTAATGTATTATAATTGTTATGATTATTCATGAGATGATATAACATATTATAAGGTTTTTATAATGCATTATGCATTCATTATAATCCCTTATAAATACCATTATAATGTATTGGGCTTCATAGAAAGTGTTACCCAAAATGCTTTTACATCATTCTGATAGACTGAGAATGAGCTGAAAAAGATTCCTTATCCTATGAGGTCATCTTGTGTTCATCCTTGGTATTATAGTCTTCATCTGCTAGTTTACATGTGTGATATTTGAAATGTTTTTGCGGTCTCTGAAAATATGATAAACATATTTCCTAAGAATGACTTGTTTTTCATATGTAAAAAGTTGTGAAGAGTTAGGATAATACACTTTAAATACACTCTGTCTCTCTCTGTCTCTCTGTCTCTGACAGCCACCCTCCCCCACTGTCAACACTCACACTTACACACACACTTAACACACACACACACACACAGAGTTAGAGCCTTATGAGCCTTTGCCAGTGTCTAACTGTCATTAATACTGATGTGTGTGTTGAGTTTCATGAAAATCTAAGCTTATTAAGTGCCCCAAAAACACAGGAAACAAGTTTGACACGTTGCCATGGCAACAGAATTTAATATATCAACAACCCCTTTACAGATTCTCATCGGCCGTGTTTTGACATTATTCTGATGAAGTTTGAAGCAAATCGAGTAAAATTAAGAGGCTGATTTAAAAGCATTTTGAAAACGACACACTTCCTGCTGCCAGTTGGTGGCGCTATAACTTTTACTTTCAATAGTCACATCTATGTGATCGGCATCATACAACGAACAAACTCCTGACGTTTCATCAGAATCAGACAATGTGTGCAATAGTTATTAGCCATTTCCTGTTTCTCATTTTTCGCCATAATTTCGTCGCCTCGCCACAGCCAAACCGTTCGAGATATCAAAAATCCCCTGGCAATTTTGCATCCCCAATGTCTTGAGATCATGCTGACCGAGTTTGGCTGCCGTCGGAATAAAGGCCTCTGAGGAGTATATCAAATTCCAGAGCATGCGCTTTTTAAACAGCCTTGAATAGCTCACTTCCTGTTGGGTGGAGCCTTTGACATGAGTGTGAAAGTTGTTCGGCTCAATGAGATCTATATGTGTACTGAGTTTCATATGAATACGTGCAAGTATGTGTGAGCTATACATCAAGATTTCTGACTGCGTTGCAGGGGGCGCCGTAGAGCCCCTGTGCCACGCCCGGGTCCCAGTCTCTGCGACGTCCTAATGGCCACAGATTCCAATGTGTGTGCCAATTTTTTCAAGAGTTTTTGAGCATGTTAAGGGCCCCAAAACCACCAAAAACATTGAAAAAAAAAATAAATAATAATAATAATCCTTAGAAAAACAATAGGGCCTTCGCCCTTTTAGGGCTCGGGCCCTAAATAATAAACAGAGCAATTCCAATAGGGTCCTCGCACTGCAGGGCTCGGGCCCTAATAATAATCCTTAGAAGAACAATAGGGCCTTCGCCCTTTTAGGGCTCGGGCCCTAATAAAGAAGAAGAATCCTTCGAAAAACAATAGGGCTCTCGCCCTTTCAGGGCTCGGGCCCTAATAATAATCCTTAGAAGAACAATAGGGCCTTCGCCCTTTTAGGGCTCGGGCCCTAATAAACAGAGCAATTCCAATAGGGTCCTCGCACTGCAGTGCTCGGGCCCTAATAATCCTTAGAAGAACAATAGGGCCCTAATAACAAAGAATCCTAAGGAAAACAATAGGGTTCTCGCCCTTTCAGGGCTCGGGCCCTAATAATTAGAATAATCCTAAGAAAAACAATAGGGCTCTCACCCTTTCAGGGCTTGGGCCCTAATAAGCGGTCCAGCGCTGAGAAAAGAAAACGAAAAAAAAAAAGCCAAAATGACGCCCGTGTATCACTTTCAGGTGCGTTCATAATCTTGAGAAACTTTTTTGGCTATTAACGTTAATAACGTGTTTTAATGTCGGTAATAATTTTACCACCACCAACGCACCTGCCTTACTAGTTTCCATGGCTTAAAATGCATTCACCGATATAAAGACAATGAGGCAATAATGATCGGTTAAAATAAAGTAATCATATGGTTTCATTAAATAACACTGTTAAAATACATAATGTGGGCTAATATGGAATAAACTATTTATGTACATTACATATTGTTACAAATGCCTGCAAAGGGCGCCAATAATTGTTGTTGTTACACTTACAGGACGAACAAATCCTTGTTTAATAGTGACCAAATATTTAATTCAAATATCCACTTAATCTTGTGATAGAAATGCTACAGCCTCTATAGTTTCTTCAACAAAAACATGTGGACATCACAACCCTTGCCAAAATTAACCATGGTTTTATCATAGTAAAACTGCTTTATTTTCTTTTGTGTGTTCTCTGAATGCTTGAGACAATAAAATCAATTAGACAACTGTATTAGGCCTAATATAATCATAGTCATAGGTAACTGTCAAGATCTACAACTGTAATTTATAAATAATACAACTGAATTGCAATTTATTCATTTACTTTTATATTTTATTAAAGTTCTATTTTGACCCTGTATAATAGGTGTGTTTTTGTTTTTTTGTTTTTGCTTCCATAATGAGGGAAGGGGCATAACGATACAATTCTGCTTAGGGCACCCATTTGGCCAGCAGCGGCCCTGTTTACAAGCTACTTAAAACTGAAGGAAAGTGAGGAAAAGAGGGAAAACTCAAACGAACTAATAACAAACAATTGCTAGACACTGAATTGGTGTCAATTTGAAAGTGAAAGTAACACTCGAACTATACTTAGAGAACATATTGCCGTATTGTCTTCCCTTCGATTATTTTTTTTTCCTTAAATTTTCTTTAGTTGGTCTTAAAAAGGTCTTGAAAAGGTCTTAAATTTACCCTCATAAAACCTGCAGAAACCCTGGTTTAGCCTTGCTACATTCATTAGTTAACACATTTTAAATGTGTTTTAAAGTTAACATTTTAAAGTTATTTTGTATTAATGTGTCAGTATGATGTGAGGTCCAGTTACCAGCATGACACTAACACAGGTAGTAGTAATGGGTACTTTTTACTTACGTACATGTGTGAACCCATACTTCTTTAACTTAAGTAAAAAAGTATACTCAGTACTTCTACTTTTACCAGAGTATTTTTAAACATGAGTATCTGTACTTCTGCTTGAGTGAAGGATGTGTGTATTTTTGCCATCTCTGCACCTAGGTTCCTAACTGATGACAAAGAATCGACAGAGGAGCCATCGAGTGTTAGACTAGGTAATTACATGTGGAGGATTTAGGTCTGACAATTAATTTTTTTGAATTTTTTTTTCAGAATTTAACAGTAAAAAATTACTCATCATCCAGATTTTTATATCGACAATGCATTCTGTTAGCTTAGCAAATTTTTATGTTTCACCGGGCTGCAAAGAAATATAGAGCTGAGTATCATCAGCAAAACAGTGAAAGCTAACACCATGTTTCCTGATGATATCTCCTAAGGGTAACATGTAAAGTGTGAAAAGTAATGGCCCTAGTACTGAGCCTTAAGGTCATCACATGATACCTCTTCATTCACCGCTACACATTGATGGCGGTCAGATAAGTGTGATTTGAACCATGTCAATGCACTACCACTAATGGCAAAAAGGTTTAGTCTATTCAGAAGAATGTTGTGGTCGATAGTGTCAAATGCAACACTAAGATCCAGTAGCGCTAATAGGGAGATACAACCATGATCGGATGATGAGAGCAGATCATTTGTAACTCTAATGAGAGCAGTCTCAGTACCAAGATACGGTTCTAAATCCAGATTGGAAATCCTCACAGATACTATTTTTCTCTACAAAGGAACATAACTGTGAGGATTTGTAGTATCTTTGACAGAAAAGGGAGATTCAAGATTGGTCTGCAATTAAATAATTCTTTATGTTTTTAATGAGAGGCTTAATAACAGCCAATTTGATGGTTCTGAGGACATATCCTAATGACAGTGACAAATTAATAATAGTTAGAAGAGGATCTATGACTTCTGGAAGCACCTCTTTCAGCAGGTGAGATGGAATAGGGTCTAACATACATGTTGTTGGTTTAGATGATTTAACAAGTTTATACAATTCTTCCTCTCCTATAGTAGAGAATGAGTGAAATTGTTCCTCAGGAGATCTATAGCGCACTAACTGATGCGATACTGTAGCTGACGGCTGCATGGTTACAAATTTATCTCTAATAGTATCAATCTTGGAAGTAAAGTAGTTCATAAAGTCATTACAGCTATGCTGTTGGAAAATGTCAATGCCTGTTGCTAGAAAAGAGAGAGTCTATAGTTTCTTTTACATCATCAAGTTTTTCTGAGCTGTGGATATGCTGTGGATTTTAGATAAATCAGGAAGATTACTCAATCATTCTTTCGTGGTAGACATGATGGTTTTACCATACTTTTAACAAGGAGTTAAATTTGCAGCTTTAGTTATCTGGAGTATACACAAGACTAGATAATGATCTGAGATATCATCGCTTTGTTGCAGAATTTCAACGCCGTTAACATCAATTCCATGTGACAGTATTAAATCTAGAGTATGATTTCGACAACGACTAGGCCCTGACACGTGTTTTTTAACCCCAATAGAGTTTAGAATATCTATATCCGAAGCATCTTTTTCATTATCAAAATGGATATTAAAATCACCTACAATTAAGACTTTATCTGCAGCCAGCACTAACTTGAATAGAAAAATCGGCAAATTCTTTTAATAAAGTCTATATGGTGCCCTTGGCCCTGTATGCAGTAGTCAGTACAAAAATCACAGGATTTATCATTAACACTTTCTTTTCTCTGGATGATGTTATATGAAGCACCATTACTTCAAACAAGTTATACTTGAAGCCCATTCTCTGAGAAATACTGAAAATATTGCTGTAAATTGTAGCTACACCCCCTCCCTTACCTTCTGGACATGGCTCATGTTTATAACAGTAATCTTGGGGGGTAGACTCATTTAAACAAATGTAATTAATTTGGTTTTAGCCAGGTTTCTGTCAAACAGAGCACATCTAGGTAATGATACATGATCATATCATTTACAAAAAGAGCTTTCATAGAAAGGGACCTGATATTTAATCAGACAAGCTTTATTATTTCTTTCTCTGTATTATATAAATTTTTTTATTTGTTGAACATCAATTAAATTGTTACTCTTAAAGTGGTTTGGGCGATTTTTGTATTTTGTAGTTCAGGAAACAGACACAGTCTCTATAGTATGAGATCTATGAGAAAGGGTCTCTATGTGCTGAGAATTAACTGATTTCTGTGACTAAGGCTCATACTTAACTGGCCACTTTGTATTTGATTTGCTCTTTCACTACTTTCTGATTTCTGGGCAATCCATGAGAACACTTGCATGCTTGTGCAGTCACAGAAAGGTGAAATAAATAAATAAAAATATCTCACAAATATGAATTTCTGAAGAACTAAGGCTCATACTTAACCAGTCACTTTGAATTAGTTTTACTCTTTCTCTACTTCGTGATTTCTGGGTGACCCATGGTTGCACGTGTATGCTTGTGAAATCTCACAAATATTAATTTCTGAAGCATTAAGGCTTATACTTGGCCTGTCACTTTGAAATTCTTTCCCCTCCTTTACTACCTTTTTATTTGTAAGTGACCCATAGGTACACTAAAGAGATGATACCAACTCTGAAACAACATCTGCAATGACCAATTTTTTTGCTATCAGTTTGATTGCAACATATAGTCATTACTGTTAAAAGCGTTCATCGTCTATTGGATTACGTCATTAACTGATTTGTACTATACGTCTCTGCCATATGTACATTAACTTGATATAGTCACCACTAGTAAGCTACTACTTGTCACACTATTACTGCTGTGAAGAAGCAATGAACGAGGAGATGTGGATATATCAAACACAACAATAATTTAATAATCCAAATAGAAAACCACAGGCAGGAACACACATAGCACACTAATTGACATTCAACACCAGCCAAAAAGCAAAAGGACAGACCACACTATAAATACACAACTGAACGAGATAATTACGGGAACACAGGTGAATGGAATGACTAATTAGACAAGGGAGAAACTAGGTCACAGGGAGCACATGGTGAGAAAAAGAAACACAATGACAGACCATGAGCATGACACTACTAAATATATTGTAGAAACTTTAAGTTTCTGTACAGCTACTTCGTAATGATTTGTATCCTGAAAAGCGTTATACAAATCAACTTGAATTTAACTTTAAATGTTTGTGCAGTCACAGAAAGGTGAGAAATTAATGTAAAGGAATCTAGGTAGTTGGTGGGAATTTTTCAGTTCAAATAACTTGCCATTGGACGAATAGTTGGAGCGAGGGATCGCGCTCACTTTGTGGACGACACGAGCCACTTGTTCTAATGGTGACGTGGACGTTTTACAAAAACACTGGTAAGTCTTCAGAATGGACCATTGGCTCTGTACGGACGCCTCTAGGGGCACCCACGTGCTGCGTGGCCACGAAGAGCCTGTGGAGCCCCCTGACCACCTGTTCCTCTTCCTCAGTGCCACAAAGTGCCTATTTGACCCCTAACCACCTAAACATCACCATAGCCTTCCTCAATGCCACGGAGCGCTAAACACGTCTTCCATCATACTCTTCATTACATACACCGAGTGACTATCGTGTTTAGGCGACTGTGCAGGTGCGGCCATGAGGTGCCTTATCATGTCCCCTAAACACCTGTTTTTTTGTCAAAGTGGAACATAACTTTAACTTGGCTTTGAAAGGTCGCAGATCCTCGTGATTCGATACGAGGGTAGCTGAGGGGGCCCCGAGGTGAGATCCAAAGTTTCGAGTTTCTACATTGTTCCTATGCGTTTCAGCGGTTCGGTATGATCCAGACGTGGTAGATGCTTGTCCGCTCAATATGGTATTTGGGGGCCCCTAGGCTACCAGCACGTGAAGTTTGGGGCCTCTAGTGCACAGGCAGCAAGTGAGGTCACAGAGAATTTTTTTTATAGCAAATATAAGGTAAATTAAACCGCCTTATTTTAAGAGTTGTGCTTGAGTGTCAAATAAAATATATTTTCATCTTTAAAATATTTTCAAGTTTTAAATCTTTAAATTTTTTTCATCCTAAATACAAGGTATATTAAACAGTCTTATTTTGAGAGTTGTGCATGATTGTTCATGCCAAGTGACGCATGTAACTTATTTGACACAGGTATTTGGTGGACAGACCTTTTTATAAGCTAACTATGAATGCTAATGTGTTAGGATATGCATTAGGCTGTTATAACACACTTACTATGCAGTGTCCTGTATGTTTTATTTAGTACAATAATAAATAAAATAGGACTTATTAATGCATTGTCCATGAAAAGCCTGTGTTGGACCCATCAAATAAGTTACAGGTGGTCAAGTGACATGTGGACAATGCATTAATAGGTCATAATTTATGATTATAATGAATTTATTATGTAAAACATGGTGTACTACACACAGGAAACACAGTGTGACAAGTTCATATACATTACAACATTCATAATTAGCTCAAAAATGGCCTGTCCACATAAAGCCTGAGGAGGTCCAATCAAATAAGTTAAAGGTGGTGGAGTTTCAAATGAAATATATATTTGTTCTTTAAATTATTTTCAAGCTTTTAAAACTGCAATTATTTTGAAAGTTGTGCATGTTTGTAGACATTCAAAGCTAACTAATTTTATTTGTATTGCTATTCTATTTTTAAGATGCAGCTAAAATGCCTGCTGTGCCCTGCAAAGGTTGCCCACTTGAGGCACCACCTGAGGTCACAGCACAACGTGTTCAACCCTGACGAGAGGAAAATTATGCTGCGCTTGGCCAGGGAACGGGTCAAGCTATATGACGTCAGATGTCCCATGTGCAGCATCTCATACAAAAACGTTAACAGCACTTCAAATCGGGCCATAGGGACCCTCTTGAATGAACTCGAGTGCTCCAATGTGAAAAGTTTGCTGAACTGCAGAAACGCATGCTTAGGAGCGATCCAGAACTCTCAAATCCCCAGCTCGGGGGCCCCTGGGCTAACGCCATACCAAATTCCGAGGTCCCCTGTATACCCAACATCCCACGTGCAATTCATTCAATGGAAACTTCACGGGCTGTTCACTGGCTGACACCCGTAACTTGTTTGACGGGGCCTCCACAGGCTCTCTGTGGACAATGCATTAATAAGTCATTATTCATAAATTTATGATTTTATACATGACTTACTTTAGACTGCACTCCACTTTTAGGTATGTGTGGTGTAAATTATTTTAAAATGCACTCCATTTTCTAGGGCTGGGAGTTGATTCAAAAAAGAATCGATTCCGAGGCGTTGGGAATTGAAAGTCGATTCCAAAGGTTGGAATAGATCCCATCAAGGGGAATCAACTCCACATCCATAGCCGTTTTCAGTTCAACTCTCAAACGAAAGGCAGCATCATACGAAGGCTGCATATCTTGGCTGCTGTCATCAAACGTCGCTGAACATTGATTCACGAAAATAAACTGATTGAAAAAGTCGGTACTGAGCTCGTTTGAGTTTGAGGATGCAGCCTTGCTCACTAATAGTGATTAGAAGTCTGATTCGTTTCCACGAAAAGGTTCTTTCGGATAGATTGTTTTAATGAACCAGTTCAAAAATGATTCAGATGTTATTTTACGGTGAAACGGCCTTATTGTCCACAGTTTTGAGTGCTGCACGACAGGATAGATCATGACGTGATCGAGGGTCTTGATCCTATTTCCATCTTAAATAAAATGCTATTTTTTAACCTTTCTATCAACCATTGATAATTCTGAAAGAAAACCCAGAGAGCAGTGCATCTGATTTAACAGATAAACTGCAAGCTCTTATATCAGTGTTGTTGTTCTGGTTATTGTAATGCCACGCCAGCAGAGGGAGCCCTTACCCATGGACTGACTGTTACCGCTCCCTCTGCTGCTTCTATGGTTACTTCCTGTTTGGCAGCCATATAAGGAGGGCCATGCCAAACAGGAGGTTGTGAAGTATTGTTTCTTTGTTTCATGCCATTGTCATTGTCATTGTCTTGTTTCTTTGTTATTTTTCATTGTTTTGTTTCGTTTCATTTGTTACTTTGGACAGCCCACTGGTATTTTTGACCCTTCTGCCTGTTTATTGGATTACGCTCTTTTCTTGCCTTGGATATCACTGTTTGTTGGAGATTGACTTTGCCTGTCTGACTATGTTCTGTTAAATAAAGTTCGCAATTGGATCTATTCACGCTTCAGACGAGTCGCGTTACAGAATACTTCGCCACCCACAGATCCAGCAGCTTTTGGAACACAGATCAACCATGGATCCAGCATTTTTCATCTCCGCCAAGGTAACCGGCCCATTGAAGATTATGTCATGGACTTCTGTGAACTCTGTCACTTAGTAGGCTTTAATGATGTGGCGCTTAAGGACATTTTTCACCATGGATTAAATGAACCCATGCGTTCCTGCCTACCTGGAGGGAAAATTCATTGGACACTTGAACACTTTGCACTCTGTTTAAGTGGCTCACCTTTTACTGTTGGGATTGCGGACGAGGGACCCCGCAATCCTGCAGTAACCCCCATACCACAGTCTACTCACGTCATGTCTGCCAAGCCAAGGTCTGCACCCGTCTCGTCCTCTCCAGGGCCTGCTCACAATGCCTGCCGCTCCAGGGCCTGCTCACAGCATGGCCACCCTTCCAGAGTCTGCACCTGTCATGGCTGCCCTCCTACAGCCAGCTCACAAGATGGCCACCATCCCCAAGCCTGTTCACAAGATGGCCGCCATCCCCAAGCCTGTTCACAAGATGGCCGCCATCCCCAAGCCTGTTCACAAGATGGCCGCAATCCCCAAGACAGTTCACAAGATGGCTGCCCCATCTGAGTCCCCGGCCAAGATGGCTACCACGCCTGAGCCTCATCATTCCAAAATCATCTCATCCGAATGTCATCCCATCATGTCTGCCATACCCAAAGCAAGACAAGTGATGGCTGATCCTCCGGTGTCAAGTCAGAGCTGCTCTTTTAGTGCCAAGTCAAGTTACAGCTGTTGTTTCTGAATCAAGTCAAGTCACAGCTGTTGTTTCTGAGTCAAGCCAAGTCACAGCTGTTGTTCCTGAATCAAGTCAAGTCACAGCTGGTCTTCACAAGCCAGGTCAAGTCACAGTTGTTCTTCACAAGTCGAGTCAAATCACGGCAGACCTCCCTGAGTCAAGTCAAGTCACAGCAGACCTTCCTGAACCAAGTCAAGACACAGCTGCGCTCCTAACAGAGCCTCTTCAGAGCCACGTCACGTCGCAGCTGTTCAACTAGAGCCTCGTCACGTCTCAGCTAACCCTCCAGAACTGACGCTCTCTAACCTCAAAGCCTCCACACCCTCAAGCCCGGCAGGCATCCCACTGTCTACTGTGCTGCCTGTAATGGTGGTCGCCATTTTGAGTGTGTGGGCTACACACTGCACACTGCAGTCCTGCACTAATCCTCGTCTATCCGCTCCAGAGGCCTTGTCTGACCACAAGTCTGCTCCAGTGGCCTTGTCTGTCCACGAGTCTGTGCCAGAGGCCTCTCCTGTCCACGAATTTGTGCCAATGCCTCCAGAGGTGTCGGTGTATGCTGTAGAACCTCCCAAGGAGGTGGCGTCCATTCTTGAACTCACGGTCTCGTCTGTCCATGAGTCTACTCCAGAGATCTTGTCTGACCATGTATCTGTCTGACCAGGAGGTGGCAGCTCCGGCTGCAGAACTTCCTAAGGGGGCGGCGTCCTCCAAAATTTTTGGAATCGAACAGCCCTACCATTTTTAGGTAAGTGTAGAGTAAATTACTTTAAAATGCATTCCATTTCCATTCCAAGTCTTTCCAGACCATGTATGAAGGACCCTGTCATTCAAGCCCAGTCCACATCTCCTAGCCTGTGCTCTTGTGTGCTAATTTTGATTTGTCAAGATGCCTATGGAGACATGTCCACTGTGCTTGCAGATGTATGGCCGTCTTAGCCAGCACCTTGTTGTAGAAAACAAGGAGGAGAGGAGCTGGCCATCGAGTCGGGCCGCATCAACGCCCGGCCAGGCAGCTGCCCGACTGTGGGATGTGGCAGGTTTTGTAACCGACTTGACCGCCATATTCACACCCACAGCGAAATCTCAGCAGTGGTGCAGGTCAACGCAATCCAACGAAAGCTGCGCTCCTCTCCTCTCTTGGGCCGGAAGAAGAGGATGTCGCCTCCATGGAAGAGGTTTTAGATGCTCCTGTCCCCATTTTATGTAACAAACTTGTCTGCCCAGCAGGCAACGGAGCACCACAGGCTCTTTGAGTCCACCCTGGGGGGTCCCGAACGAAGCCCAACCGAGCAACCAACACCTATAAAAAGCAAGCGGCCTGCAAAAAAGAGCACATCATCCAAAAAGCCTCCACTGGCATCCCAAGAACTCACGTCGGGCAGCACCACTCCAGAGGAAACAGAGGTCCGATGCCAAGAGTCTGGGACATCCAGTCCCGAGTCAATCGAGGTAAAGTGACATCCTGCAACCAGATTGAGCCTACTGTGTTAGACAGTTTTGCATGATCATGATCAATTCCTCACCATGTTGTTTGTTTTTTTTTTTTCTCCTTTGAAAGCGAAACCGAGATCCCAAAGAGGCTGGCCAAGGAGAGGTGGAAGGAGAGGTGGAAGGAGGGGTGGAAGCGGAAGGAGGAGCAGAGGGAGGAGCGAAAGATGGAGCCCAAGTCACTGCTAAGACATCATCCACCCCCTGTAAAAAGGACCCAACCAGAAGAGGAAAGTTTAAAGTGGTAATGACACCAACTAAGTCTTTTCTATCTAGCAATGTGGCCTGCAAAAACATCTCCCCTCTAAAACTGAAAAAAAGCTATTTTTTCAGCAGGCTCATCCACTTTGTCGGGCGTGGTTAGAAATTGCATACAGAATAAAGAAATTGCACAAGAGTGAGGAATCGAATCTCATCTATTCCAGAACCAGGAATCGGACTCGATTCCAAAACTTTTTGGAATCGAACAGCCCTACCATTTTCAGGTAAGTGTAGAGTAAATTACTTTAAAATGCATTCCATTTCCATTCCAAGTCTTTCCAAACCATGTGTGAAGGACCCTGTCATTCAAGCCCAGTCCACGAACGTCTTCACATCTCCTAACCCGTGCTCTTGTGTGTTAATTTTGATTGTCAAGATGCCTATGGAGACATGTCCACTGTGCTTGCAGATGTATGTCTCAGCCAGCACCTTGTTCTCACCCACAAGGCAGAAAACAAGGCGAAGAGGAGACTGCTGCTGGCCATCGAGTCGGGCCGCATCAACGCCCGGCCAGGCAGCTGCCCGACTGTGGGATGTGGCAGGTTTTGTAACCGACTTGACCGCCATATTCACACCCACAGCGAAATCTCAGCAGTGGTGCAGGTCAACGCAATCCTCCAATGCAAAAGGCGAGTGGTCATCAGGAAGCTGACTGCCCTAAGGGCCTCCAACCCAGCTGTCCCAATGGTTTCCACCCTGGACTTGGAGGACCCCAACGTACCACCTGACCAAGAGGAGCTAGAGGAAGAGGAGTGCAGCAACCCAGGCTGTAAGCGTCAAAAAGAATTCCTCAGATCCCAGGTGGCGGACCTCAACAAGCAGGTAGACATTCTCACTGAGAGTTTGAAGAACGTCACTAGGCGCTACCGGATCCTTAAGAGGAGTCGACCCCTTTGGGCGCTGTCCACGTGGGTCATGTTGCACGAAAGCTGCGCTCCTCTCCTCTCTTGGGCCGGAAGAAGAGGATGTCGCCTCCATGGAAGAGGTCTTAGATGCTCCTGTCCAGACCACCACGCCCGGTGAGCCCTCGACTAGTCAGCAGCCCAAAGATGGAGCTGAGGAGCCCTCCGCCAGCGACGAACAGCCCTCCAGCAGTATTCGGGAGCCACGGGAGAAAAGTCCCCCGCAGTATCCCGATCACGTGTCGGTACTCAGTGAGTCTGGCGCTTCTCTTGCCTTTATTATGTTTTTCTTTTGCAAAATGCTGTGTTAACTGTGCCATTGCTCTTCCTCTTTTGTCTTTTTTGTGCAGACGAGATCCTGGAAGAAAACAGGCGGCACAATCTAGGCCCAGATCCCACCCCTGAACTGAGGGAAAATGTTGGATGTCAGATCTATAGAATCAAGAAGTTTATTGCCTTCATGGCCGAGGGCAAGGGTAAGCTCTCAGACTTTTGCTTTCTGAACGAAACCGCTAAGTTACACATGTGAGTAGTGTTCCCTGTTTTTGGCTCGGTGGCATCAAAGTGTATTGTTCCTTTAACCAGGGACCATTTGTCTTCTTGCAGTTGGGTCAGCTCCCTCCGCAAAGCGAACATGACAATAACAACCATACAACACTACGTTCTGAATGTGGGCACTTTCTTGAGCTACATTTCTGAAACCCCTCCGCCGTCATGCCGCCTGTCCAGAAACGCCCTGATTGGCCTTTGCTGGGAAACTCTGAGTCTGCGCAAGTCATTGAAGAGAAGCATTGCCCTGCACCAGACTTCGATGAGAGCCAAGAAGGAGGTTCGAGTCATCGGCAAATAAACCGTCTTAAAGTGCCGCACCCAGGCGACACAGGCCATCCCGGAGTTATTAATTAAGTAGTCTTACTTTTGCTTTGACTCGGTGTACTTACCTACTGTTGACTGTAGATCGGAACCTTGACGTTGTGCTCTCTCCTGTCCGTAGCCCTCCTGGAAAACGACCAGACGCAAAAAGTGCAGTGGCAGTTTTTGCGGCACTGCTGTCTTCAATCTACGGCCACAGAGGAGGAGTGTTTCAGAATATCACAATCCAGGAGGTGCTGGCGGCCCAGAAATCCACCTCGCAAAAAGCTTATCTTGTTAATGTGAGCATCTGACCTGCTTTTCATACCTCTGCTTGATTTGTTTGTTGCCTCTTCTGAGTGGCTCGTGTATTTTCTGGTGTGTCCACAGGTGACCAGCCACAAGATAAATCAAGCATCCGGCCCAGCCCAAATTGCCCTGACGGAGGAGTATGGGTGGGCGCGGAGATTCCTCCGCCTGAAAGACCAGCTACCGGACGGGACTGATGCAAAATATTTGTTTTTTACATCCGTGAGTTGTACCATGTCTGTGAACTTGTCACACTGTGTTTCCTGTGTGTAGTACTGTATGTTTTACATAATAAAGTAATCAAAATCATAAATTCTGACCTGTTAATGCGTTTTCCACAGAAAGCCTGTGGAGGCCCCGTCAAATAAGTTGCACGTGTCATTTGACCACTTGTAACTTATTTGATGGGGCCTCTACAGGCTTTCTGTGGACAGACCATTTTTTAAGCGAATTATGAATACTGATAAGTTGTAATGTGCATTAACCTGTTATGTTATGTTCACCGTGTGCTGTACCGAATGTTTGGTAGCATTCAGAATGGCGCTTTTACTCTCTTTCTCTGTCTTTCCAGGCCAAGTTCACACACACACACACACAAACACACACACACACCAGCGAAGACCGCCTCAAAATATCAAAATTCATGTGTCACAACGTCACGATGGCAGACAAGTTTTATGTAACAAACTTGTCTGCCTAGCAGGCAACGGAGCACCGCAGGCTCTTTGAGTCTGCCCTGGAGGGTCCCGAACGAAGCCCAACCGAGGAACCAACACCTATAAAACGCAAGCGGCCTGCAAAAAAGAGCATATCATCCAAAAAGCCTCCACTGGCATCCCGAGAACTCACGTCGGGCAGCACCACTCCAGAGGAAACAGAGGTCCGATGCCAAGAGTCTGGGACATCCAGTCCCGAGTCAATCGAGGTAAAGTGACATCCTGTAACCAGATTGAGCCTACTGTGTTAGACAGTTTTGCATGATCATGATCAATTCCTCACCATGTTGTTTTTTTTTCTCCTTTGAAAGCGTGAAACCGAGATCACTGAGGAGGCTGGCCAAGGAGAGGTGGAAGGAGAGGTGGAAGGAGGGGTGGAAGCGGAAGGAGGAGCAGAGGGAGGAGCGAAAGATGGAGCCCAAGTCACTGCTAAGACATCATCCACCCCCTGTAAAAAAAGGACCCAACCAGAAGAGAAAAGCTTAAAGTGGTAATGACAACAACTAAGTCTTTTCTATCTAGCAATGTGGCCTGCAAAAACATCTCCCCTCTAAAACTGAAAAAAAGCTATTTTTTCAGCAGGCTCATCCACTTTGTCGGGGGTGGTTAGAAATTGCATACAGAATACAGAAATTGCACAAGAGTGAGGAATCGAATCTCATCTATTCCAGAACCAGGAATCGGACTCGATTCCAAAACTTTTTGGAATCGAACAGCCCTACCATTTTCAGGTAAGTGTAGAGTAAATTACTTTAAAATGCATTCCATTTCCATTCCAAGTCTTTCCAAACCATGTGTGAAGGACCCTGTCATTCAAGCCCAGTCCACGAACGTCTTCACATCTCCTAGCCCGTGCTCTTGTGTGCTAATTTTGATTGTCAAGATGCCTATGGAGACATGTCCACTGTGCTTGCAGATGTATGTCTCAGCCAGCACCTTGTTCTCACCCACAAGGCAGAAAACAAGGAGAAGAGGAGACTGCTGCTGGCCATCGAGTCGGGCCGCATCAACGCCCGGCCAGGCAGCTGCCCGACTGTGGGATGTGGCAGGTTTTGTAACCGACTTGACCGCCATATTCACACCCACAGCGAAATCTCAGCAGTGGTGCAGGTCAACGCAATCCTCCAATGCAAAAGGCGAGTGGTCATCAGCAAGCTGACTGCCCTAAGGGCCTCCAACCCAGCTGTCCCAATAATTTCCACCCTGGACTTGGAGGACCACAACGTACCACCTGACCAAGAGGAGCTAGAGAAAGAGGAGTGCAGCAACCCAGGCTGTAAGCGTCAAAAAGAATTCCTCAGATCCCAGGTGGCGGATCTCAACAAGCAGGTAGACATTCTCACTGAGAGTTTGAAGAACGTCACTAGGCGCTACCGGATCCTTAAGAGGAGTCGACCCCTTGGGGCGCTGTCCACGTGGGTCATGTTGCACGAAAGCTGCGCTCCTCTCCTCTCTTGGGCCGGAAGAAGAGGATGTCGCCTCCATGGAAGAGGTCTTAGATGCTCCTGTCCAGACCACCACGCCCGGTGAGCCCTCGACTAGTCAGCAGCCCAAAGATGGAGCTGAGGAGCCCTCCGCCAGCGACGAACAGCCCTCCAGCAGTACTCGGGAGCCACGGGAGAAAAGTCCCCCGCAGTATCCCGATCACGTGTCGGTACTCGGTGAGTCTGGCGCTTCTCTTGCCTTTATTATGTTTTTCTTTTGCAAAATGCTGTGTTAACTGTGCCATTGCTCTTCCTCTTTTGTCTTTTTTGTGCAGACGAGATCCTGGAAGAAAACAGGCGGCACAATCTAGGCCCAGATCCAACCCCTGAACTGAGGGAAAATGTTGGATGTCAGATCTATAGAATCAAGAAGTTAGGGTAAGCTCTCAGACTTTTGCTTTCTGAACGAAACCGCTAAGTTACACATGTGAGTAGTGTTCCCTGTTTTTGGCTCGGTGGCATCAAAGTGTATTGTTCCTTTAACCAGGGACCATTTGTCTTCTTGCAGTTGGGTCAGCTCCCTCCGCAAAGCGAACATGACAATAACAACCATACAACACTACGTTCTGAATGTGGGCACTTTCTTGAGCTACATTTCTGAAACCCCTCCGCCGTCATGCTGCCTGTCCAGAAACGCCCTGATTGGCCTTTGCTGGGAAACTCTGAGTCTGCGCAAGTCATTGAAGAGAAGCATTGCCCTGCACCGGACTTCGATGAGAGCCAAGAAGGAGGTTCGAGTCATCGGCAAATAAACCGTCTTAAAGTGCCGCACCCAGGCGACACAGGCCATCCCGGAGTTATTAAGTAAGTAGTCTTACTTTTGCTTTGACTCGGTGTACTTACCTACTGTTGACTGTAGATCGGAACCTCGAGGTTGTGCTCTCTCCTGTCCTGCAAAAACATCTCCCCTCTAAAACTGAAAAAAAGTTTTTTTTTTTTTTCAGCAGTCTCAACCACTTTGTTGGGGGGGTTGACCTTTTCAACTTAAACTTCTTGTCTGTCATTTTCCCCCACACATTTTAGTGATAATTAACATGTTAATGTAACTATTCATAAAACCATCGCAATCACAAATTATATCTTGTTAATGCATTGTCCACAGGAAGCCTGTGGAGATCCTGTCAAATTAGTTACAGGTGTCACTCACTGATAATGAAATTTGCATGTGTTAGAAACTGCTAAGGATTCAAAAATGTTAGCAGAAATTCACACTTATTTGAAGGGGCCACCTGTAACTTATTTGACAGGACCTCCACAGGCTGTCTGTGGACAATGCCCTAATAAGTCATAATTGAAGTTTATAATAATTTTATTATGCAAAATATACAGTAATAATCTCAGGAAACACTGCATGACAGGTTAATGCACATTACAACTCATCAACACTCATAGTTACCTTAAAAAAGGTTTGTCCACAGAAAGCTTGTGGAGGCCCTGTCAAATAAGTTACAGGTGTCACTTCACCACGAAATGGGCCACGAAACTCCGGGGCCTGATTCGGGGGCCCCTGATGGTTCCCTGTGATGAATCTCTGGGCCCTGCTACCTTCGCGACCCTTGCGTTTCAGACGTCCCACTTGTAACTTAGTCAGTGGAAATTTCACAGGTGTTTCGCAGGTTAAGGGGGTCTTTTTTTCAGCGAATCGAGGCAGACGCGGACATGGAACTCCGGGCACTGTCGTATACGTCCGTTTCAGGGCTGATCGGACCTTTCTGTCCCACCATCCAGAAAACACCCGAAAATAAATGGGATGGGTTACACGTGTCAGTGGCCCCCGTTCGGCCCCTGGGGGTCCTAGGTGCCCCAAACTTCACGTGCTGGTAGCCTAGGGCCCCTGAATACCAAAATTGAGCGGACAAACGTCTACCCCAAACGCAAAGTAGTTTGTGCACATTTGGAAAAAATCTCTATCACTCACATATCCCCTAAAACTCTATTCATTCAACCTAAGTGGCCTGACGTGAAAAACTTTTTGAACTGCAGAAACACATACTTAGAGGTGATCTAGAATTCCGAAACTCTGGCCTGTGAGTGGGGGGCCCTAGGCTACCACCGTACCGAATTTCGAGGTCCTGTGACCTTTTGACCCCTGTATATGCAACATCCCACGTGCAACTTTTTCAACGGAAACGTCACAGGTGGTTCGCGGTCAAGGGGGTCTTTTTTTTTCGTCCAATCGAGGCAGATGCGGACATGGAACTCCGGACGCAGTCCCAGGGGACCGCGATGTGACATACACCTGAAAATGAATGCGATAAGTGGGTAAGTGGGAATGGGATAAGAAAATGAATGGGATAAGCGTCTACCACATCTGGATCATACTGAACCGCTGATACGCATACTTAGGAACAACGTAGAAACACGAAACTTAGGATCTCACTCGAGGTCCTGCGACCTTTCAAAGCCAAGTTAGAGTTGTGTCCCACTTTGACAAAAAACAGGCATTTGGGGGACATGACAGGCACCTCGTCGTCCGGGCACGACAGTCGCTCGGTGTACGTGATGAAGAGTATGATGGAGGACATGTGTTCAGAGGCCAACTTCTGCAGATATAGGATGATTTTGAAATGATTTTAGAAGTTGAGGGAGAAAATACGATTGGAGTTTTTTTTGACATACCCTAACTTTCATAAACCGGAAAAAAACTGTTCAGGCAGAGTAAGACAAGACAAGCATTTGAGAACAAAAAGTACTTAAATTGTATTTTTTTTTTAAATGAAAATAAGCGATTGTTTCACTAGATAAGACCCTTTACAGCCACATTTAAGATCGTTTGACGCTGCATTTAAACTGCATTTTGGAAGTTCAAAATCGGGGCACCATATCAGTCCATTATATGGAGAAAAATACTGAAATGTTTTCCTCAGAAAACATAATTTCTTTATGACTGAAGAAAGACATGAACATCTTGGATGGCACAGGGGTGAGTACATTATATGTGAATCTTTGTTTTGGAAGTGGACATCTCCTATAGCAGAACAATTTAATCAGAAGTTAATCAAAGAAGTTGAATTAAATATTCTGAACTGAAGAAATACAAAACATCTGCAAGATTTACATGACTATTAAAATGACTATTGATTCTAAAACTTTCATTATTCATAAATGTAAATTAATTTTACACATTCCTCACAAACAGTTCTTTAGGAGGAATTGAAAAGCTAAAAATTGCATTTTTATCCTACAAGTTAGGGTTAGTATCATGATGTATTTTTTTTTTATTTTTTTTTTTTAAACTATTTTAGCTTGAATTGTCACAATATTTTCCCATATTTGACTAGCTCTGATAATATATGTGAATAAACATTACATTGTGTTTTAAAGAAGTTGTTCACTTCCAGAACTAAAATTTACAGATAATTTACTTACCCCCAAGATGTTCATGTCTTTCTTTCCTCAGTTGGTAAGAAATTAAACAACAAAACATAGGTTCTATCAACTTTGTGTAATGCGCATGTGCCAGAAACTCTACGTCATGATGACGTACTATTTTAACGAAGTTGAGAAAGACATGCTATCTGCCATTTTCTGCATTGAGAAGTAGCTGATCATGCAAGAAAACACAAAGGAGCCTGCATTTGAACGAAAATGGATGGACTTTATGCAAATAATGAAATGAGTAAGTATACCCTGATTTGTGCTTTCTTTAATGTTAATTTAGGCTTGTTTCGCTCACCGTTGGTGTTTTGATTTCAGGCAGTCACATTTTGCGAACTAATACAACTTAATGACTAATCAGGATTCACACGCATTGCCAGGCAAATTTGTGGTTATTCATTTTCAGACGTTCCTGTCAGAATGAACGAGTCAGGATTCAATAGCGCGATGCAGTTAAACAGTTTATTAGAACAAGCAGATATACAAGACACTGTAGGTCGGAAGGCTGGTCGAGCCACAGGTGGAGGAAAGCTGGTGACGCAGGGATCAGTGGACAACCGAAACGCCGACAGCCTGGAACAGGAAACAATCGAGGGACCAGGAAACCAAGATCCAGACACGGCGGGCACAGAGAAAACACTGGAGACATCCAGGGCGAATGACAACAGCCAGACGATCTGACAACAAAGGACAAACAGAGCAGATCTTATATAGTGGTGTAAACGAGCCGCAGCTGAATCTGATCAGCTCGTCAACGAAGCCCAGCCACGCCCACACTACACACAACACAGACACACAGCGAGGAAGAGTAAGTAAACCCATGAACCGTGACAGTTCCTGACAGTTCCTCAGACTCGAAGTAAACCACTGTTTTGGAGTACTGGTTATGCCATTAACTCCAAAAGTTCACTGACATGCTGTTCTGACAGAACTGATGAACACAAACAGCTGATACTGAGCACGAGTGTACTACCGAACTGTTACAGCCGCGGTTTTTGAATATCCAGTAACGACACTGAATTTGGTGAAATGTAAGTTAATAACAAGTAAAACGTATGACTACTGGAAAATACAAATGCTATGATTTATATCAAACTACACGTTTAACACGATGAACATGCAACAACTGTTCAGTGAAAACGTAAATAAAATTTGCTGTATACTTTTGTATGCACGTTATATGTTAAGCTTTATGAGCTGAATCACCATTTCTGTAAAAAAGCTAATAAAGACTAGTTCAATTTATATCTATTAGACTTGTAAAACATCAGAACCTTATATGGGTGCTTTTGCAAAATGCTAATGTAAGAACCTTTTCCAAGATGATGATGATGATGATGATTTAACTGAAGTTATGATCACAAATTTCTCTATTTGAATTAATTTGAGCATATTTTCATCCGCAGAGACGACATGAGTAAGTAAAAGAACTGGTGAACCGTTTGTATTATTATTATTTTTTTTAACAGGTTCGTTTGAAACGAACGGTCGAAAGATCTGGTTCGCGGAAAAGAACCGGACTTCCCATCACTACTACAATCGTGGATCAAGTTAATGTTGATAAATAGATAACACAGTGTAACGTTTTATATAAGTGACTTTTGAGCATATTCATAATTGGATCTCCTTATCTTTGGTTTTTATCATAGAAACATGAATGACCAGTAATATCTGAAGGACTGCTATCAGTCCATATTTGTGTTTAATACAAATATCCTGCATCATGTATTAATTCAGTACTGTTAAGGACTGTCACTGAGACTCTGGCATCTATAAATTTGTGAATGTATTTGTTTTTATAGATCAGCAAAGAACCTGAGCAAGTCCTTTTTTGAAGGCCAAGATGATCATCTCTCAAAGCTGATACAGTTTTTCAGGTCAAAGCGTGATGAGGACATTCCAGATATGACTTCAATATTGAAGAGCCTTGATAAGGTTGTGAGTCAATTTATTTTAAAGCAGTCTTTCTCTCCCCAAAATGACAATTCTGTGATCATTTACTCACTTTCATGTTCAAACCTCTATGATCTTTTTTTTTTTTTTCTTCTATGGATCATAAAACTAGTGATAGTGACATCTTTTCATACAATGACGTCAGAGTAAGGTCTAAAAAGTAACCTATATGATTTGTATGTCATATTCCAAGACTTTTGAAATCATACAATCTTTGTGTATGACGAAAAAATAAAGTTAAGTCTTTGTTTACAATAATGTTTGTTTGTATTAGCTTCTACATGAATTTCAAACCTCATTAGTTCTTGCAAGTCTTTTGATCACGTCATGACACAAGAACTAATGAAGTTTGATGTTGTTGTTGTTGTTGTTGTATTATGTCATAGTAACATTAAAACTGATATGATCAGTTCATTACACAAAGTTATCTTCAGAAAACTTTTAAAATAGGCAACATGACTAATCTACCACTTTTAATGCAGTTTTTATAGAGTTGACTTGTCCTTTATAGAGCTTAACACTGATCATTTTCATAGTATGGAATGAAGATATGAATTTTTTTGCATGTGTTTAGAGTGGCATGTTAGTGAGTAAATGACAATTATAACCTTTGGTAACCAATCCTTTAAAGTCCTTTAAAAAGTTTTGTTACAGTGTTGTACAACCCCAGTGAATTTAAGGCAGGGGTGCCCAATCCTGCTCCTGGAGAGCCAAGATCTTGCAGAGTTTAGCTTTCAATTAAAAACACCTAAACCAGCTTGTCAAGGTGTTCAGGATCACTACAAACCTCCAGACAGGTTTGTTGAACCAGGTTGGAGTTAAACTCTGCAATACATTATTGGCCCTCCAGTAGCAGGATTAGACACCCCTGATTTAAGTGGCACGAGCGTTTTACATCCACTATTAATCTTATTTTGGTGCTGAACAAAAAGGTAACAAACAACTATTGTTGCACCACATCAGTAGTGATTTATTTACAACAAAAGTATAAGTATAAAAAACATCAAAGAAAGAAAAACAAAGGAATGAATTGAATTAATAAAGCTGGTACTTTTACCATCCTATATTTTACAGACAACAACCAAAGGATGAGGACAGAAGCATTGTTGGGCCTGTTACTACAAGCACTCACAAATCGGGCAACCACCTAGATCTAATTTACACACGCAATTGCGTCGCAGACAACACTTTGGTTAAACCCCTACACATCTCTGACCATTTCTTCATTACTTGTAACTTACATATCACTGCCAGTACACCTCCAACCCCTCTACCTGTTACTTTCAGACGAAACCTACGCTCCCTTTCACCCTCCCATCTTTCCTCTGTAGTGTCCTCCTCTCTTCCCTCTACAACCCTTTTCTCATCTCTAGAAGTTAATACAGCCACTGACACCTTATGCTCTACTTTAACCTCTTGCCTAGACGCTATATGTCCTCTCTCTTCCAGGCCAGCACGGGCCACCCCTCCTAACCCCTGGCTATCCGATGTTCTCCGCGAACATCGGTCCAAACTTAGGGCAGCAGAGAGAAAATGGCGCAAATTTAAAGATCCTTCTGACTTGAGTATGTATCAGTCTTTGCTTTCATCCTTCTCTGCTCAAGTCCATGCTGCCAAATCCTCATACTTCCACATCAAGATCAACAATGCTCCAGACACACGTAACCTCTTCAAAACATTCAATTCGCTCCTCTGCCCTCCCCCACCACCTCCCACCACTTCTATAACAGCCAACGATTTCGCCACATTCTTTACTAACAAAACTACAACTATCAGCAGCCAGTTCTTGGCTCCACATGTACAGGAACTAATACCGACAACATCCACAGCTAACACCCCACTCTTCTCCTTCTGTCCCCTCTCTGAGGCAGAAGTATCCAAACTTCTCCTCTCCAGCCATCCTACAACATGCCCACTAGATCCTATCCCCTCTCACCTTCTCCAAGCAATCTCTCCTACACTCTTACCGGCACTTACACACATCATCAACACATCTCTCCTCACAGGCACTTTCCCCACTGCATTCAAGCAGGCTCGGGTAACCCCACTGCTCAAAAAACCTACATTAAACACTTAACTTATAGATAACTATAGACCAATCTCTCTCCTTCCATTCATAGCAAAAACACTTGAACGAGTTGTTTTTAACCAGGTATCACGGTTTCTCGCGCAGAACAGTTCATTGGATGCTAACCAGTCAGGGTTCAGGAGCGGCCACTCAACTGAAACTGCACTACTGTCAGTCACTGAAGCCTTGCGGATTGCAAAAGCTGATTCCAGATCATCGGTACTCATTTTGCTGGATCTTTCTGCTGCTTTTGACACAGTCAATCATCAGATCCTCCTGTCCACCCTCTCATCACTGGGTATCACAGGGACTCCTCTTCGCTGGTTTGAATCCTATCTCACAGGTAGGTCTTTCAGGGTGGCCTGGGGAGGGGAGGTATCCAAAGCACATCATCTGGCCACTGGGGTTCCTCAGGGATCAGTTCTTGGACCCCTCCTCTTCTCCATTTACACTACATCACTGGGGCCCATCATACAGGCACATGGCTTCTCTTACCACTGCTATGCTGATGACACGCAGCTCTATCTTTCATTTTAACCAGATGATCCAACAGTAGCTGCACGGATCTCAGGCTGCTTGGCAGACATCTCGGAGTGGATGAAAGAACATCATCTACAGCTCAACTTGGCAAAGACTGAGCTCCTTATTTTCCCTGCCACTCCGACTCTACAGCATGATTTTACCATCAACTTAGGTACTTTAACAATTAACCCATCAAGTTCTGCCAGAAATCTTGGTGTTATCTTTGATGACCAGCTGACTTTCAAAGACCACATTGCTAAAACTGCTCGATCTTGCAGGTTTGCCCTACACAACATTAGAAAGATCAGGCCCTTTCTAACTGAGCAGGCCACACAACTTCTTGTCCAGGCCCTGGTCATCTCCAGGCTGGACTACTGCAATGCTCTTCTAGCCGGTGTTCCCTCATGCACAATCAAACCTTTACAAATGATTCAGAATGCAGCAGCACGACTGGTCTTCAACGACCCCAAAAGGGCCTATGTCACACCTCTCTTTATCACCCTGCACTGGCTCCCAATTGCAGCTCGCATCAAATTCAAGACACTGATGCTTGCATATAGAACAACCACAGGCTCGGCACCCGCCTACCTCCACTCACTGCTACCAATCTACACTCCCTCCAGAACTCTGAGATCCGCCAGTGAGCGACGCCTCATTGTACCATCACAAAGAGGCACAAAATCACTTTCCAGAACATTCTCTTACACCGTTCCTGGCTGGTGGAATGATCTTCCCACCGCTATCCGGAGTGCCAACTCCCTAACAACTTTCAAGCAACTGCTGAAAACCTATCTCTTTCGACACTACTTGACTTAAAAAAAAAAAAAATTCCTTTTCTACTCTTTTCCCTTTCTAGCTTGTACTTATTTGAACAATGCCTGTTATATGGTATTTTGAGCACTTCGTAGGTCGTTTTGCTTTTTTAGGACAAATCGCTTGATGTATTCCCCACCTGTAAGTCGCTTTGGATAAAAGCGTCTGCTAAATGAATAAATGTAAATGTAAAATGTAAATGTAAATGACTATCGTGCTTAGACGACTGTGTGGGCGTGGCCACGAGGTGCCTATCGTGTCCTCTAAACACCTGTTTTTTGTTTTTTTGTTTTTTTTTTGTCAAACCAGACGTAACTCTAACTTGCCTTTTGAAAGGTCTCAGAACCTTGATATTTGATACGTGGGTAGCTGAGGGGGCCCCGAGGTGAGATCCAAAGTTTCAAGTTTCTACATTGTTCCTATGCGTTTCAGCGGTTCGGTATGATCCAGACGTGGTAGATGCTTGTCCGCTCAATATGGTATTTGGGGACGCGTACGCTACCAGCACGTGACGTTTGGGCCAAATGGGGGCTGTCGACGTGTGTAACTAATCCCATTCATTTTCAAGTGTTTTGCATGTGTTTTTGCAGTTCAAAAGACTTTTCACATCAGGGCACTCAAGTTGAATCAGTAGAGTTTTAGGGGATATGTGAGTGAGAGATTTTTCCCAAATGTGCACAAACTACTTTGCGTTTGGGGTAGACATTCGTCCACTCAGTATGGTATTCAGGGGCCCCTAGGCTACCAGCACGTTAAGTTTGGGGCCTCTAGTGCACAGGCAGCAAGTGAAAGCAGCAAGTGAGGTCAGAGAATTTTTTTTATTGCAAATATAAGGTAAATTAAACTGCCTTATTTTGAGAGATGTGCTTGAGTGTCGAATCAAATATATTTTCATCTTTAAAATATTTTCAAGTTTTAAAAATTTGTTTTTATTTTGGACTGTGTAAAAAATGATTATCACTCTTTGAAACTTCATTGCCTGTGCACATTAGGTCACAGAATTTTTTTAGCAATATAAGGTAAATTAAAGAGTTTTATTTTGAGAGTTGTGTTTGAGTGTCAAATCAAATATATTTTCAAGTTTTAAAAGATTGCAATTATTTTTGACTGTGTAAAAAATGATAATCACTCTTTGAAACTTCATTTTGAAACCGGCAGTATGCAAGCAGCAAGTGAGGTCACAGTGCAGATCAAGTGAGATTTTTATTATTTTCATCCCAAATACAAGGTATATTAAACAGTCTTATTTTGAGAGACTGTTCATGCCAAGTGACGCATGTAATTTATTTGACAAGGCCTACACAGGTATTTGGTGGACAGAGCTTTCTATAAGCTAACTATGAATGCTAATGTGTTAGGATATGCATTAACCTGTTATAACACACTTACTATGCAGTGTCCTGTATGTTTTATTTAGTAAAATCATTAGAGTTAATAAAATAGGACTTATTAATGCATTGTCCATGAAAAGCCTGTGTTGGACCCATCAAATAAGTTACAGGTGGTCAAGTGACACGTGGACAATGCATTAATAGGTCATAATTTATGATTATAATGATTTTATTATGCAAAACATGGTGTACTACACACAGGAAACACAGTGTGACAAGTTCATATACATTGTGACTCATCAATATTCATAATTAGCTTAAAAATAACCTGTCCACAAAGCCTGAGGAGGTCCAATCAAATAAGTTAAAGGTGGTGGAGTTTCAAATGAAATATATATTTGTTCTTTAAATTATTTTCAAACTTTAAAAACTGCAATTATTTTGAAAGTTGTGCATGTTTGTAGACACTAGCTAATTTTATTTCTATTTCTATTTTATTTTTAAGATGCAGCTAAAATGCCCGCTTTGCCCTGCAAAGGTTGCCGACTTGAGGCACCACCTGAGGTCGCAGCACAACATGTTCAACCCTGACGAGAGGAAAATTATGCTGCGCTTGGCCAGGGAACGGGTCAAGCTATATGACGTCAGATGTCCCATGTGCAGCATCACGTACAAAAACGTTAACGGCACTTCAAATCAGGCCATAGGGAACTCACGGTAAGTCTCATCTCAATAGCTTGTTTGTGTGTATTTATATTTAGATAAATCTTTTAATAGAATCTGTTTCTTTAGGGAAAACAGGTAAAAACCTATGTGAAATACCTCCAACTTATGGTCAGTACAGACCACCTCAAAGCACTAAGGGCAACAAAAAAGGCAGTGCCAATGGTGTCTTGGCTGGATAAGGAAGAAGAGCACAGTCAGGTGGCACTCTCTAAACCTTCAGAGAAGTGCTTCCAATTGTTGGGTAGGCCTTTAATGTTTCATAAAATACCAGTAGTGTGGGTGTGTGTGTGTATATGTATATGTATATATATACACACACACACACCCACACACTATATAGTTATGTTTGTAATGTTGTTTTGTGTGTGGTTTTTTTGTTTGTTTGTTTTTCATTTTTTCTCATTTTTTTTGGTTCACCCTTTACTGCAGGATGACACGGACATCTGTATGCTCGGCCTCTCTGATATGTATGTATGTATTTCATATTTATATATTATGCATTGATTAATAATTGTTTACATTTTAAACTATTATTATATTATAACTGAACATATTACAGTTGTTTTTATTACTGTTGTAAATATTGATAATTTTACAGATTATAATTTTCTTTTGTTTGTTTACATTTTTTACACATTTGTTTACATTTTTACTAGAGTGCTTTCATCATTAAAATTTGCAAAAAAAAATTTTGTCTCTGTGTCACTGATTTATAGGGAATTCAGGTCGCATAGGAGGTAAGGTAACAAGCAGACTGCTCGTGATCACAGTTCATAGATTGCCGGCGGACAAACAGGCTGTTCCCGGTCACATAGGAGGTTAGGGGGACAAACAGAGTGTTTGTGGTCACATAGAACATTAGGGGACAAACAGGAGGTTAGGGGCCTGTACAGGCTTTCTGTAGACAGTACATTTTTATGTAAATTAAGCAATTTTATGACCTACAGTGTACATGAAACTGCTTGATGGCGTTTCCTGAGCACTGTACTGTAGGTATTACTCAGAGATGTGGACTCGAGTCACATGACTTGAGACTCGACTTGGACTCTGACAAATGTGAGGACTTGTGACTTGACATAATAAAGAAAGAAGACTTTCGACTCTACTTAGACTGACAACAATGACTCGAAACTTGATTTGGAGTTGAGCCCGGTGACTCGGCAAGTCTTTATGGCTTACCTTATATTTAATAAAACAAACAAAACAAAACAACAACAAAAAAAACTGTTCTGATCAGGCTGGTAACTAAAGCATATGATCGGACTGGTATGATAAGCGCAGCTTTTGGCACTGAGACAAAGACACTAAGTGAGCACTTCTTAGTGTTTGCATCCACATAATGTTTAGGATATTTCATCTTTTAGACATTTAAAATGCACATAATCACTATAAACCACTTATAATAAAAAGATGATGACGAATAAACACTGATGTATATTGAAACAGCAGTAGCCTAATAGTAGGCTAAACCTTTCACACATAATTAGATTTTTTTTTTTTTTTTTCCATGTCAAAAGCTTGTATGTAGCCACACTCTATTCTTCTTGTTTACCAGCCACTCACTTTCATGTCTTTCAGAAGAAATGGATGAATTCAGGTGTTGTATATACGACAGGCTACTACATGGTAGCACACATATAGCTCCTAAACCAAGCCATCAGCTGTGATCATTATGAACTTGTTTAAAACACAAAATACATTTACTTACATATATTTGTTTATCTGAATAGCTACAGGTGTGATGCCAGACATGTTTGGTTTGGCTACTTGTGGCCAAGAGACATTTAACTTGTAAACTCAAGATATTAACTCATCCCCTAAAATTATTACAAAAATAACATTGTTATTCTTCATTCAAAATAAAAAGACTAAAATAGATTATAACTGATATTGTGCTCGATTGTCTCTGTGACAGCATGAAATTTGAATAATTTGTTATTATGAATGTCTGTTGAAGGAATAGCCTATATAGAAACATAAAATAATATCGAACTATAATAAAACACATCCAATCCATATTTTAAATCCATTCACTGATGGTTTCTTATTTTTTACTTAACATTTGTATATATTTTAACCAGTGCTATAGTGGTGCCTGAAGTGGGTATACGTATTCATTTATTCCCTGACTCGTCGCAATCTCTGAAAAAAAAAAAAACGGTCGGCTTTTCCCTGTATTAGAGGCGTTTAAACCTCTGGGGTCTGAGGATGTTTTGGCACTGACTTAAATTTTCTAAAACATGTTTTGTGATCGAAAGGGAATATGCGAGGGAGTGACAATAGTGATTCACACCTGAGAGACAAAAGGCCCTCCTCTAATGGCCCATCAGTGAGACTCTGACTGTCAGGTAGAAACAATGAGAGAAGATTCAAAGAATGGAGTTTTAGATTATTTGTATTTTATTTACAACACAGAATAAATCAAAACATACATAATGAAGGTCAAAAGCACATTATTGGCTACACTGATGTTACATGTACAGAGACGCAAACAGGCTTTGTGTCATTCCTGAAAACTGTTTTCTGAATTCTGTTCAACAAGTGAAACAAGTAAATCATATCTGATATTTAAGTGATTGCTGTTTCTTTCCATGGTTTTAAGAAACAAAACTTCGACCCCAGAGGGTTAAACTTACTATTTGAATGTATTCGTTTTGTTAGATCAGGTCCCCACGCCAGAGAATTAGGATCCAGCCCCGGACACCAGATCCCGTCAGAAAATATCAGTCTTTCCGCTAACAGAACAACTAGTCAGCAAGCTGTAGTTCCCCCAACCCCACTAACAGCAGGTTTCTGTCAGTTATGAAGTTGACCGATGGAAGCCAGAAAAGAGCAGAAGCAGGAGACGAAGTGATGATGGTAAAAAGGTATAACAGAATTTATTGAACAGTTTTAGTTGCGTATGTCTCAATGTTCAAACTTCGTCTGAGGAGTACAGCTCAAAGAACAATGATATATCAAACGGATTCAACATCCCATAAACCTTGAATTTCCATAAACATCCCCGTTATCCATTTCTTAGACCAAACAATTCATGAAACCCCACAATCATGGAACTGAACAATAATGAAAATGCATAAGCAAGGAAAATAAGAAATATAAAACATACAACATATAAATGAATAATATATATGAATAAATGATAAATACTTAAATAATCAAATAAATAATTAAATAAGGAATTATGTGAATGACTAATGATTGTAAAATGATTATGAATAATTATGTAAAGAAATAAAATTAAAAACAAACATAAAATTCAAACACAACATAATAATTTGCATAGAAGGATCTAAGGATCCTTCGGTTTACTGGATCCTTCGACTGAAAAGTTTAAGGGGGCGTTCACCAGTTTCAGAAATTTCTAATCATAAAAACCCGCTTCTTTTTATTTGTAAGGTATTGTTTGTTATAAGGTACTGATTCAAATCAGTAATCAATAATTATTATTATTTTACCACTCTGCGCGTCTCCCTCAACATGCTCTCGCGTATGAACAGGCAGCATCTGTGGTGCGGGAGACTGAGTGGGCGCGGGTGAGTCAGGCGCAATCATCAAACAGAGTTCAAAGCAAGCCGGCGCCACGGTCCTGGCCACATCATCACTGTCTTTACTGGGTGTTTTTAGTGAATATTTGCATTTATTCACACATGATTGGATGTGGTGGACTGTCATGATTTTGGCTAATGCAGGACACTACTGAATGATACGCATACCCTCCACTACACCACTGATTATTAACTATTCTTATATTAGTGTTGGGTTCGAGTCCACCTAAGTCGAGTCAGAGTCAAGTCCGAGTCTTTAACCAATCGAGTCCGAGTCCAAAATGGGTCGAGTCGGACTCAAGTCTGAGTCCCAAAGGGCCGAATCCGAGTCCAAGGAAACCTACTGTTTGTCAGTATCTTAACATTGTTTTAACCTAGAGGTGCCCAAACCTGGTCCTGGAGGGCTGATTAGACACACCTGAACCAGCTAATCAAGATCTTTCATACTAGAAACCCCCTGGCAGGTGTGTTGAGGCAAGTTGGAGCTAAACCAAGGACCAGGACCAAGTTTGGGCACCCCTGTTTTTAACCTTTGCAACTTGAAAAACGCAATGTCAATTGAAATTTAAGAAAAGCAAACCTCTAGTGGATCTTGCCATTTTGATTTTTGTTATCACACCATCTCATTAGTGTCCTGCTCTGCTTAGCAAACTTAAAGTCATGGAACAGAAGTTATGGCTGACTTATGTATTGTGACATGTTTCAGAGTGAAACAGATTTTAGAATGTGAAAAATTACATGGTGGGACTTTACTTTATTCATCGTTATAGTAAATGTATAAATTCAAGGGTGGGGGTAAAGGAGCAGGTACCCAGCCGGCATTGCAACATTGATTTACCGTTGAAACAACGTCGGGTACCATGAATCAACGTTGGATTATGTTTCGATTTTGCAAATTGGATCAACGTTGATATTGTGACATCATTTCACCTTGAAATTACAACGTTGTTTCACCGTTGAAATCGCGATGTTGTTTCACCGTCTTACTTTCAACATGGGTGAATTAAGGTCGTTCTGTAGACGTTGGATTAACGTTGAATTAGGTGTTGATTTTGCAAATTGAATCAACGTTGAAACACGACGTTTCACCGTCTTACCTTTCAACAACAGTGAATACACAACTGTGCGTTCAATTAGAACCAGTTTGCATTTAGATCAACACTGGACACACATAAAAGTTAAAAAATCAAATTACTAACAGCAATGGATTTACTATAAACTTCAATAAACAAACACATGATCAATATTGTAGAATTTTTTTTAAAAACCTGTAGAAGAACACAAATATAATACAAATACATTAATGCTGCTCACATATAATTGTAGCCCAGTTTGGTGTGGTTAGTGTGGTTGTGCTTCGGGTGATCCTTGAAAGTGTCCCAGCTCTAGGTCCTTTCTGATGCCACTTGTGCGCTCTCTGTATTGATCTGTATAAAAAAAAACAAAAAATAAATACTCATAAAACATCAACTTTGATACTGTGAAATATCTTTAGCTGAAAACACTGAATACAAAAAATCACATAGAACATTTTCACTTTACAGTTCAATAATAGCAGATAAACAGCAGATAAGCAATTCCTTACCAAACTGCCAATAATAAGCTGGACCCTTAATGACTCTGCAAGGGGAAAGAATAAATGGTTTACTGAAAAGTTCTTAAAAAGCTGTATTTCGTTTTATACCATTCCTTTAAAAAAATCTTAATTCATTTAAGTTATAAAGACATTTGCCACTATGATATTTAGAAAACAAAAACAGAATATGTAATCTCTGAGACTGTTATTATACGATTAAAAATGTAATGTAATGCATAGCATTCACATGTGAATCTCTGAAAGACATTAACAAATACCAGCAACACATAACATCAGATGAGCCAATATCGCTAGCGTGCTAATATTCTAATTGCGATTAACATCTAACTTTTAACCTCTGTGATAAAGCGGTACACATATGTACGCACACACACAGGTGTTTAACTTTTGCAGGTTACATGTCCTTTACCCATTTGTAAACTCTTGTACTTTTCTTGAGAGGTAATAATAAACATTTATTTTCTTACCTGATTTAGCAAGTACTGTATGTTTGCAGGACCTCGCAGATCACATCTACTTCCTCTGTGTTCGCTCAAAATAAAAATTTAACATGCAAATATAAAATAATTCGACGGACCAAATAATTTCACTGAGCAGCAGCTCCCATACAGTCTATGAGCAGCTCAAAGCCTCACTCACAAAGACGACGTAACGGTCGTATTTTTAAACTTGAAAAGGCGTGCACAGTTTCACTGGCCAGTATCCTGGATGACAGCCACATGAACCAATCATGATCAAAGCAGTAAGGTAAAACAACCAATAGGAAATTTTTCAGCATGGTAGCAAAATGTGTTTAGTTTTATTGTTGTTAATGATAATAATTATATTTTAACATGTACATTTATATTTTAGAATAGGTTTCATAAAATAATAATGATCATAATAATAATTTAAAAGGCGGAAATTTTGAAGACATGATTTAACATACAGATCTTATAGCAGCATAGCAGATCATTTAGCATTAAACATTATTTCATTATTATTGTATTATTATTATTATTATTATTATTTAAGTTAAACACTTGTTTTTGAAGGTATACAATCTCATTTCAGCATTAATTTAAGTGATTTTTAAACCTATGTCATTTTACATTTTAAGGTATTGTTTCACTAAAACATCAACTGATGTTACTGCAACCACATTTTATATTTAATGTTGAATTTCGGTCTTGTGTTGACTGGGCTTCAACCGTTTAGCATTCAACGTAATATCAACGTTGTTTCAACGTTGAAACAACAACTGACCTTACTTCAACCATATTTCAACGTTGTTTTTCGGTCATAAGTTGACTGGGCTTCGACCGTTTACCATTCAATGTAATATCAACATTGTTTCAACGTTGAAACAACAACTGACCTTATTTCAACCAAATTTCAACGTTGACGGTAGGTCATGTGCCGGCTGGGTATTTTGGTAAAGGGGACATTAAGAGCAGAAAATGCACCTCTTATCTCTGAATGTGGCTGTGTGTGTTTTGGGTTTTATATAACAAATGGTTAGACCTGAGAGAGAGCATTTTGAATTTTTGTCTTGGATGAAAGTGAAGTTGTGAAGAATAAACCTAGTCTTTACAGCAGCACACACTGTGTAGGCTATAAAAGCCCTACATATACTCTCCATAAGTCACAGCCAACTCACACCTGTTGATGCATTTGAATGCATTTATGGTTACATTAATTACAATAAATTACATTATGTAAGAATTCATTGATGACGGGCCATTGAATTATTACAAAATCAGGCACACCCAAGGTGGTTTTGGACCACTAAAAACTATTGCCGCAAAGATGTTAGAAAAATTATTTTTCTTCGAAGCCAGAAACTGCCACCATGTTTAAGAAATAATAAATTTCAATACAGCAAAAACTAATAAACCAATAAAACATTTGGTTACTGAAGGCAAGTAAACACTCCAAGGATTACTTACAAGCAAAAGCATAAATAAATATATTAATCAAAAATACAAATTTGAAATATTTATTGTTACGAATCTGGTCGGTGTTCTGCGGACCACTCACCACCAGATGTTGCTCTCGCTCCAGTATTACACACTGACTGTTGCACTACACCCCGGACTACATCTCCCATTACCCACCACGCTGATTGCGCCAGACACCTGTGGCCAATCAGCAGCCCTATTTAAGCCCCGGACTTTCACTCGGTAGGCACCGAGTATTCTGTCAGTCACGTTTAGCGCTCTCCTAGTGCTAGCACTGTTTCCTAGTTCCAAGTTTCCTGAGTTCCTAGTTTCGTATTCTGGCCTGGCCATCTCGTTTCGTCTGTCTCGCCGCCTGCCTTTCTGGACTGTAGCTCGTTCTAAGGATTACTCTTCTGTCACATGTTATGGATTATGTTCGCCGTTGATCGACCCACGCCAGCCTCATGGACTTCTTTTGTGCCTCCCTCCGCTATACTCGTTTGCTATTGTTCTGACCCTGCCTGCCTGACCATGTATTTGTCTCGTCCCATAAATAAAAGCTCGCATATGGATCCCCTCGCCTCTCGTCTCCCTCTCCACATGACAGAATACTCGGTCACAACAGGATCCAGCAGCTTCACTCCCGGACATTTAAGAGATATGGACACAGACAGGATACTATGCAGGATTAAACAAGGACCACGCACACTTGAACAACACATCCGTGAGTTTCTGGCCATTGCTAATCACTCTACCCTCCCAGACTGTATCATTGTAGAGATTTTCTGTGATGGAGTAAACCAGCCGTTAACACCCTGGGGTCGGCTAACCCGCAGGCGGGAGCACGCGCATATTTTCCAGATGTGAGCAAAAAGAACTTAATTGCTCCCTCAATTTTAATTGGACACATAAAAGTTACCCTGCTGAAAAAACACAGCTTAAACCAGCTTAAGATGGTCAAGCTGGTTTAAGATGGTCACCCAAGCTGGTTGCCCAAGCTGGTTTAAGCTGGTCTGGTCTTAGCTGGTCAAGCTGGTTTTAGCTGGTCAGCCTGGCTGGTCTTAGCTGGTCTTAGCTGGTCAGGCTGGTTTTAGCTGGTCAGGCTGGTCTTAGCTGGTTTGGTCTTAGCAGAGCTTTTAGCTGGTCTTGGCTGGTCTGCAAGCTGGTCTTAAGCTGGTCAGCTGGTTTAAGCCAAGCTGGTTCTGGTCAGCTGGTCAGCTGGTCTTAGCTGGTTGGTAAGATGGTCAGCTGGTCTTAGGGTTTCTGGCTGGTTTTAGAGCTGCCAGGCTGGTCTTAGCTCAAGCTGGTATTAGCTGGTCAGGCTGGTTTTAGCTGGTCTTAGCTGGTCAAGCTGGTTTAAGCTGGTCAGGCTGGTCTTAGCTGGTCAAAATGTTTGTTTAATGATTGATTGATTACATAGTGTCTGCCTCAATTTTCCTGACAAATAATGCAACAAATAAGTAATATGTTTACTTTTAATAATCTGCAGGACCACAAGGAACCATTAAAACAATTTTTATTTGATCTTACAGCCCCTTTAATAACAAATATTTACAAAATATTTACAAAATAATAATGAATTACAATTACAATTCTAAAACTATATTAACAATTAATGGTGAAGATGAACAATAACAGAATTCTTAACATATTATGCATTCTCATTTTTCTTTTTTTTTTATTATTATATTATATTATTGTATTTATTTATTTATTTTTTTTGGATATGTAATGCCCCACTTGTTTCTCCCTCTTCTCTCTCTCTTCTTTCAGGCTCCTTTTGTTTCCGCCAGTCACTGAAACAGACTTAAAAAAGAAATAATTTATTGATTATTAATTTTCAACAAGTAAAACTACTTAAAAAAACAAACTGTAGTGACATGTCTTTATTGCACATTTTCCTTTTTTTTCAGACATAGCCTGCAATAATTTAGAAACATGCCCCTGATAATTGTTCCTCTTATTGCTAAAATAAAGATAAAATTTATATATCCAAATGGAAGTGTGTGTGTGTGTGTGTATATATATATATATATATACACACACACACACTTCCATTTGGATATTTCTGTAGGTGTTTAATGTAGCTATTTTATTGATTAATGAGTATACATGGATGAATATGAATATGAATATGAATATGAATATGAATATAGCATTAACTATTTTTAGCTGTTTTTAGCTAAATTGACTATGGTTACAAGGGCTGCCTCCTGAGTTCTGATCATCAATTAACCATTAGTCTATCAAAATTTCATTAGATGCTAGAAAAAAAAAAAACCCACAGGAAGTGGTGAAGTCCATGATGTAATTCTGGCCCTAGGTCTCTATGAACTTGAGGGTGTCAAAAAAAACAAAAAAAAACAGAAACTCTATGCTTGCTTCACAGACATGAAAAATGTATCTATAGAAATGTCTATTTTTAAATAAGCCAGTTAAAATGGAAAACAAATATTTTCAGATTGTTTAATCCATTCAATCAAACATGCACATCCACTGTAGAGATGACAAGTGTTATCGACTTTATCACTACAGCCAAACATACAGAAAACACATATTAATGAATTATTATAATGTTAAGGCAGTCTTCTTCACTGTTTTCTTTACCTGACACATTCATAATCATTACTTCTGCCAGTGTTCTGTGGCAAGCTTTGTGTGTGCTTGAGCGCTGATGGGCTATAGGCAATTAAAGGTTCATTATTATAAATTATATAGTTTATTAATAAGCAATTAGTCGACTAATCTCTTAAAAATAAATGACTACTAGTTGACCAGAAAATTTTAGTCATGGGCAGGCCAAATGGTTACATATAGTGCATGCATGAATTAATAGAAAAATTAGATTACCTCTCAACAAATAGATAACAGAAAACAGAAATCTTATCTAACAATAGAAGTCTTTACTATCAATTTCAGTTTAACACATACTTGTTGGATAAAATTTAAAAAAAAAAACAACAACAACAACAACAAAAACGTTTTTTATCCATGAAAGTATCCTGAGAAAAGTATCACAGGTTCCAAAAAAAATAAAATAAATAAATATAATAAATATTTCTATTTTATTCTAAAATTGATAATAAATCAGCATATTACAATGATTTATAAAGGATCATGTTACACTGGAGTAATGAAAAGACTAGAGTAATGATGCTGAAAATTCAGAAATAAATTACATTTTAAAGTATATTAAAATAGACAAAAAAAACTATATTTTAAATTGCAATAATATTTCACAACATTACTTTTGTTTAATTTTTCAATTAATTTTCTGTATTTTTGATTAATTAAATGCAGCTTTGATTAACAGAAGACTTATTTAAGTCTTATTTAAGTGAAGCGTGTAATTATTACCGTAGGAACCCAGGGATTTTCCGCCTATAGCCGCTATGAGGCCGGGGAATGTGTGAAATCCTCCCGTGACCGCGCTGCTTAAACCCGGCACAAGTCTCCCTCGCGCCCCGCGGACGGAGGATTCGTTAATCTGCGGTTACTGCAAATGTAGACACCTTAATATACTACTGCAGTTACCATAATGAAAAATTAGAAGTGAAACAAAAAACTTACCGCTGCTGTGAATCGTACTTATTGCTGCTCCCGAATGTCGACCGTTGAAGAAAATCCCGCCTCTGTAGATTTAAAATTTACAGCAATATGCTGTACATTTGCGTCAAACCACCACGTGATCCACGTGATCAGATTATGCTTTAAGCATTTCTTGTTAAAGATATATATATATATATATATATATATATCTCTCCTAGTGTTTTTTAACTGCAGGTGGTTGTTATTGTTTCATTTATATTTTGTGTAAAAGTCTAATACCGAAACACTCCTTAAAAATAAAACAGCTGACTATATTTGGTCATACAACTATGGTAAATGTATTTCTTCAGACAATAATTTAATCTGATTTGAGTTCTATGCTGATTTTTTGAGTGCTAGCTTGATTTTATGCTATACTTGATACTACAATTTATTTTAGACTCTTCTCAGATATATTATCATTAACAACTAGAATAATTTAAGATGTATCATCTAACCTACCTGATTATGATACTAAACTTACCTTGAATTGAACCTTGTCAGTAAGTGAAACAAACTGATTAATTTGTAATTAGGTCAAATGGACACCAGCTTGGCCAGGCTGGGAGACCAGCTAAAGCCAGCTACTTCCATCTTAAACCAGCTAAAACCAGCCTGGCCAGGCTGGGAAACCAGCTAAAGCCAGCTACTTCCATCTTAAACCAGCTACTTCCAGCAAACAGCTTAAAAGCCAGCCTGGCCAGGCTGGGAGACCAGCTAAAACCAGCTACTCTAGCTTTAAACCAGCTAAGACCAGCTACTCTTCCATCTTAAACCAGCTAATTCCAGCTACTTCCAGCAGCTTAAACTAGGCTACTCTCCAGCCTGGCTAGGCTGGTGAGCAGCTAAACCAGCTACTTCCAGCTTAAACCAGCTAAACCAGCTATTTCCATCTTAAACCAGCTAAAACCAGCCTGGCCAGGCTGGGAGACCAGCTAAAACCAGCTACTTCCAGCTAAAACCAGCCTGGCTGGGAGACCAGCTTGACCAGCTTGGCCAGGCTGGGAAACCAGCTAAAACCAGCTACTTCCAGCTTAAACCAGCTAAAACCAGCTAACCAGCCTAAGCTGGTTTTAGCTGTTTTTTTCAGCAGGGTATACATCACCTGAATCTGTAGAAAGTTTACTTTTATTTGTGTACGCTCAACATATTAACAAATGTTCGTGGTTTTTGTAAATAAAGAAAATATACAGCGTGTCATTTCAGTCTTCTCAGTCTCCGTGAATATCCAGTTGAAACGCGTCACTAAAATGAGCTAAAACTCAGCGTATACATGACACACAAACACCAGAGACATGTCTATAGAAAGCTTAGAATGTCTACTATTAAATGAAGTAAGTTTAATCGAAAACACATATTCTGTGAGTAAGTAATCCGTATGAAACCAATACCATGTCCTGTTTTTCCTCTCTGAGCTCATTACCGCTAATTAGTTCACGCCCACGCGCGGTGGCGCTATTGTTATTACAAACATCCACTTCCACACATCAACTCGTAAACAAAGCGGCAACGTGTTTGTGTCGGATACTTTCGTTTTTGGAAGAAAGCGCTGAGAGGAAAAAGCGTTGTATTTACTCCGGATGAGGACGCGCTGAGAGGAACAGACTGAGCTTGTTTATCTCACAAACAGAACACGAGCTACAGGCAGATGACGAGAGGATCTTATACAGTGTAAGTAATGTTTTATTATTGCCATTAGATAATGTGTTGTTGAGACATAAACTTGAACGCATTTACTAGTTGAACTTTTTCAAAACTATAATTCCTGACTAAAATGTGTGAAATCGAGTGCAACATTTTGAAATATCATAGGCAACTTTTCAATGCATCTGTAAGGCGTCAGGAATGTTTTATGTTTCATAAACAAATTGACATAAAAATAGGGCTAATGCTTAGATGATATAAAAGTAATGTATAAGAATGCTTAGACTCGTCTTTACTGTTGAATACTCTGCAATTATCTAATCAAGTGTGTATGTGCTTAATAGTAATTTAGTTTCTCAGATGTTGTTTTTATACTGTATAATAATAAATACAAAGCATGTGTGCATATGATAGCTATAAAATCACATGGGCAATATTAGTGATTGCTAATGTAACAATATTTCTCCAGGCCTATCGACATGTGCACTGATTTATTCATTTATTTATGTTAGTGACTAGATACCTATGAATATTTTTTTAGGATAGAAATTATAGAACTAATGCTTTTATTTAGCAAGGATGCTTTAAATTGCTCCTGATATGAACATGCTCACATATGTTTTTTGTTTTGCTGTAGTTGTTTGTGATCTGATACCTGCACAACAGATGAATCCTGCAAACTTTTCCTCTGAGAGCACTGTACCAACATCAGATCTTCAACTACACTCATTTTCTATTGGTAAAACAAGTTCCTTGACTACTGATGATGAGTTTTGCAAGCACTTAAATATCAGGTATGATTTGCTTGTGCTACTTGTTGAACAGAATTCAGAAAATAGTTTTCAGGTAGAACACGCCGTCTGTTCACATCTCTGTGGTTAGATCAGTGTGCTTAATAATGTGTCTTTGACCTTCATAATGTATGTTTATATTATACTGTGTTGTAAATAAAATACAGATAATCTAAAACCCCAATCTCTGAATCTTCTCTCATTGTTTCTTACCTGACAGTCACAGTCTCATTGATGGGCCATTAGAGGAGGACCTTTTGTCTCTCAGGTGTGAATCTCTAAATATTCAGTGCCCATTGTCACTCCCTCGCATATTCCCTTTCACAAAACACGTCTTAGAAAATTTAAATAAGTATATTGTTTTTTGTGAACGACTGAATGAGATGATTTTCACATCATTTTGTAGAAAAAACTCTAGCCTAACACATCCAGTTCTCAAAAGTCTTGATCACGAATGTTCTGAATGTGTTTCTTGGTCTTATTTCAGTGACTAAAAAAAAAAAGATTTTCACTAACCACGCATAAACATTGTTTTCTCAAAAACACAAACATGTACATTCATGTTGCTTACATATTATTGTAGCCCAGTTTGTGCTGATTACTGTGTAACCAGACTTTAGCCATTAATGTGTTTTTAAGATACTGAAAAAAAGCACAAATGTCAGGGCATGTCAAAACTTCTCCAGGGCCCCAAAACACCCTCAGACCCCAGAGGGTTAAGGGGGAGGCTGAGACGCGAGGGTCCGCGCTCATCATTAGCCGCTTTTTTGGACTTTGCACTATTGTGTGTGGGCTCGCCGTTTACTGTGGGTGTCGCGGAGGAGGAGCGCCGGTTGCTCAACCCGCTCGTCAAATGGCGGCCGCGCCGGTGCGCGCTCACATAATGCCGGCGACAGCGGCGTCCGCTAACGCCACGTCAGCCACGCCAGCGCCCGCTAACGCCGCGTCAGCCATGCCAGCGCCCGCTAACGCCACGTCAGCCAAGCCAGCACCCGCCAACACCACGTCAGCCAAGCCAGCGCCTGTTCATGTTATGTTTTCTGCTCCTGAGTCTGCACCCGTCATGGCCGCCCTTCCAGATGCAGCTCCTGAATCAAGTCAAATTACTGCTGCCGCTCCTGTCTCAAGTCAAGCTCCAGCTGCTGCTCCAGAGTCAAGTCAAGCTACAGTTGGTCAAGTCGAGAGTCAAGTCAGAGCTGCTGGTCCTAAGGCAAGTCAAATTACAGCTGTTGTTCCAGTGTCAAGTCAAGTTAAAGCTGTGTTTCCTGTGTCAAGTCAAGTCAGAGCTGCTCTTCCTAAGTCAAGTCAAGCTACAGCTGTATTTCTTCTGTTAAGTTGAGTCACAGTTGTATTTCCAGTGTCCAGTCAAGTTACAGCCGTGTTTCCAAGGACAAGTAAAGCTACAGATGTTGTTCCTGTGTCAAGTCAAGTTAGAGCTGTGTTTCCTGTGTCAGGTCCAGTCAGACGCTCTTCCTAAGTCCAGTCAAGTTACAGCTGTTGTTCCTGTGTCTAAGGCTACAGTTGTATCTCCCAAGTCAAGCAAAGTCACAGCCGTGGTTCCTGGGTCAAGCAAAGTGCAGCCGTGGTTCCTGAGTCAAGTCAAGTCAGAGCTGTTGTTCCTGTGTCAAGTAAAGCTACAGCTGTATCTCCCAAGTCAAGCAAAGTCACAGCTGGTCTCTACGAACCAAGTCAAGTCATCGCTGGTCCTCATGAGCCAGGTCAAGTCACAATTGATGATCATGAGCCAAGTCAAGTTGTTGCGGCTGTTCCAGAGCCAAGTCACGTCTCGTCTGTCCGTCCAGAGCCTCCTCATGTCTCCTCCGTTTGTCCAGAGTCTCGTCACGACACGTCTGCCAGTGTGATGGCGATCACCATTCTCAGTATGTGGGCTGCACACTACGCTCCAGAGGTCTCGTCCGCTCCAGAGGTCCTGTCTGTTATCAAGTCTGCGCCAGAGGTCTCGTCTGATCTCCCAGAGCCTCATCATGTCATGTCTGCCAGTGTGGGCAATCCTGCATTCTCGGCCATGTGGGCCGCACACTGCGGCTCCAGAGCTCCCGCCTGGTCACAAGCCTGCTCCAGAGCTCCGCGTCTGTTCCTGAAGTCAGCCCCTGGGGTCACGTCCTGATCCCAAGCCTACTCCAGAGCTCGTCTGGTCCCAAATTCTGCTCGGGGTCCCACGTCTGGTCCCAAAGTCTGCTCCAGGGTCGATCTGACCTGAAGTCAGCTCAGAGGCCTTCCCCATCAGAGAAGGTGCGCCAGAGAAGTGGCCCTGAGGTCCCGTCTGGTCCCAAGTCTGCCGGTCCCGATCTGGTCCCAAGAGTCTACTCCAGGGTCCCGTCTGGTCCCAAGTCTGCTCCAGAGGTCCCGTCTGGTCCCAAGTCTGCTCCAGAGGTCCCGTCTGACCACAAGTCAGCTCCAGAGGCCTTCCCCGTCAGAAAAGCTGCGCCAATGCCTCGGTAAGCACCGAGTATTGTGGAGTGTTTATGTGGAGTATTGTGTCAGTCGCGTTTAGCGCTCTCCTAGTGCTAGCACTGTTTCCTGAGTTCCTAGTTTCCTGAGTTCCTAGTTTCGTATTCTGGCCTGGGCATCTCGTTTCGTCTGTCTCGCCGCCTGCCTTTCAGGACTCTAGCTCGTTCTAAGGATTACTCTTCTGTCACATGTTATGGATTATGTTCGCCGTTGATCGACCCACGCCAGCCTCACGGACTTCTCTTGTGCCTCCCTCCGCTATACTCGTTTGCTATTGTTCTGACCCTGCCTGCCTGACCATGTATTTGTCTCGTCCCATAAATAAAAGCTTGCATATGGATCCCCTCGCCTCTCGTCTCCCTCTCCACATGACATTTATAAAAATAGAATCTTTTTTAAAAAATAAATAAATAAATAAATAAAAAAAATAATATATATATATATATATATATATATATATATATATATATATATATATATATATATATATATATATATATTTTATGGATTTTTCAGATAGGCCTATCTATTACCATGGGAAGTAGGGGTGCTGAGGTAAAGAAAAAGTGGGGGTGTGGTGTTAAAAATAAATAAATGTAAATTTTGTATTCATTAAAATGAATTGGAAAAAACACGATGTTAATAAGCAACAATTGTCGCATGATGTCACCACGTCCACATCCGTCCTTGAAGATTCAAAATACACCAGTCAACATGTCGCAAAAACACATTTCTGTTTTTTTTTTTTTTGTTTTTTTTTGGCCAAACGAAGCGCCGCGCAGCGCGTGACTGGGGACAGGTATCTGCTTGTTCGTAATGCAAGGGTAAATAAATAACTAGGCTACGTTTTAAATATCCTGTGAATATAGAGCTTCATCTCTATATCATGAGATTTTGGTGTATTAAAAGACGAGAATAACTAAACGCCCATATCTACAATAAAAGTTATAACCTGTACGTTGATGAAAGCACATAATGCGAAAAGCACACTTGCTGCCTCAGATACAGCTGTTCTCATGACAGACAAAACACAGATCGTCATTCGCTGGTCAAAAACCAATTAACTCCATTTGAGGTTGATTTTCATAAAATCTTAAGTGCAGTCTGATAAAGCCATAATATCCAGTTCTGACAGCTGTGTTTAATTATTGAAAAAAAACCTGCCTTCTTTTCATATTCTATTTTTATTTCTATATTTCAGTGCTTGGTGTGCCGTGTTTTTTTTTTTTTTTTTGTGGTCATTTAGGTGGTCAGGGGCATGAATAGGATTTTTGTGGTCATTTAGGTGATTAGTGGGATGATTAGGCTTTTCATGGTCACATAGGTGGTTAGTGGATATGCTGAGGATTTTAGATAAATCAGGAAGATTACTCAATCATTCTTTTGTGGTAGACATGATGGTTTTACCATACTTGTAACAAGGAGTTGAATTTACAGTTTTAGCTATATGGAGTTTAAACAAGACTAGATAATGATCTGAGATATTGTCGCTTTGCTGCAGAATTTCAACACCATTAACATCAATTCCATGTGACAGTATTAAATCTAGAGCATGATTTCGACAACGACTAGGCCCTGACATGTGTTTTTTAACCCCAATAGAGTTTAAAATATCTATATCCCAATGCATCTTTTTCAATTAAGACTTTATCTGCAGTTCATGGAACAGACACAGTCTCTATAGTATGAGATCTATGAGAAAGGGTCTCTATGTGCTGAGAATTAACTGATTTCTGTGACTAAGGCTCATACTTAAATGGCCACTTTAAATTCTATTTTGCTTATTCAATAAGTTGTGATTTCTGGGTAACCCATGAGTACATGTGCAGTCGTAGAAATGTGAAGAAAAAAAAAATAAAATCACATTAAATGGAACTTCAAAAAAATTCACAAATATGAATTCCACTCATATGAGTGCACTAAGGCTCATACTTAACTGGCCACTTTGTATTTGATTTGCTCTTTCACTACTTTCTGATTTCTGGGTAATCCATGAGAACACTTGCATGCTTGCAATAAATAAATGAATAAATAAATAAAAATATCTCACAAATATTAATTTCTGAAGAACTAAGGCTCATACTTAACCAGTCATTTTGAATTAGTTTTACCCTTTCTCTACTTTGTGATTTCTGGGTGACCCATGTGTACACAGACAGTTTTGTGCAGACACAGAAAGGTTAGAAATGAATGGAATTTTATAAATATTACAAATGTGAAGTTTCGAAGTACTCAGGCTCACAATTAACTGGCCATTTTTTTTTTTTCCTTTTGCTATTTCACTGCTTTGTGATTTATAGGCTGACCCAAATATAGGTGAGAAATGAATGGAATTTCTGAAGCACTAAGGTTCAGATTTAACCAGCCATTTTAATTTTGTTTTGCTCTGTCAGCATGTTGTGATGGGTGCACAGGCATTTTGTGCAGTCTCAATAAGGTGAGAAATTAAATGGAATTTCAAAAATCTCACAAATATGAATTTCTGAAGCACTAAGGCTTATACTTGGCCTGTCATTTTGGATTTCTTTCCCTTCTTTTACTACCTTTTTATTTGTAGGTGACCCATGGGTACACTTAAGAGATGATGCCAAACCTGAAACAACATCTAGAATAGCCAACTTTTCTGCTGTCGGTTTGATTGCAACATATAGTCATTACTGTTAAAAGCGTTCATCGTCTGTTGGATTACGTCATTAACTGATTTGTACTATACATCTCTGCCATATGTACATTAACTTGATATAGTCACCACTAGTAAGCTACTACTTGTCACACTATTGCTGCTGTGAAGGAGCAATGAACGAAGAGATGTGGATATATCAAACACAACAGTCTTTAGTAATCCAAATAGAAAACCACAGGCAGGAACACACATAGCACATGGCCTGACATTCAACACCAGCCGAAAAACAAAAGGACAGACCACACTATAAATACACAACTAAACAAGATAATTACAGGAACACAGGTGAATGGAATGACTAATTAGACAAGGGAGAAACTAGGTCACAGGGAGCACATGGTGAGAAAAAGAAACACAGTGACAGACCATGAGCATGACACTACTAAATATATTGTAGAAACTTTAATTTTCTGTAAAGCTGCTTTGTAATGATTTGTATCGTGAAAAGCATTATACAAATCAACTTGAATTGAACTTTAAATGTTTGTGCAGTCACAGAAAGGTGAGAAATTAATGAAATCTCAAAAATCTTACAAAAATGTATTCCTAAAGCATTAAGGCTCACACTAAAGCTGAGCTCACACTACAGGATTTTTAAAATCCTAAGCGCTTATGAAATCTGGTTGCAGCGCACACATAAGGAGAATCTTTGCAGATTATCTTCCCTGAAATCTTAAATATGCGCACACTACAAGATTTTGAAACTCATGAAACATCACACACTACAAGATATTATTAAGTTTATCATGCCGGAGAGATCGCCTCGTGAACTCACGCAACAGATTTCAGCAACTAATGTTTACATATGTTAGCTAGCATGCTAGTAGGTTTCTGCACTCACCCAGAATGTTCAAAACTGAGACGATTTCACCCCAGAGCTTCTCTTTCTCCTTACGTTTCCTCCATCTCTACAATGCAATGTACCCTACAGCAGCTGTTTTGTGGTCACACATTGGCAGTTGTGAAAGTACTGATGTAATTTTACATTTATTTATTTAGCAGACGCTTTTATCCAAAGCGACTTACAAATGGGAATACATCAAGCGATGTATCCTAAAGAGGCAAGACAACATAGGAAGTGCTCATAATACCATATAACAGGCATTGTTCAGATAAGTACAGGGTAGAAAGGAAAGAATAGGAAAAGAATAGAACAAAAGTTTTTTTTAAGTCAAATAGTATCGAAAGAGATGAGATTTTAGCAGTCACTTGAGAGTTGTCTGGGAGTCGGCATTCCGGATAAGGGTGGGAAGATCATTCCACCAGCCAGGAATGGTGAAAGAGAATGTTCTGGAAAGTGATTTTGTGCCTCTTTGTGATGGTACAACAAGGTGTAGCTCACTAGTGGATCTCAGACTTGTGGAGGGAGTGTAGATTGGTAGCAGTGAGTGGAGGTAGGCGGGTGCTGGGCCTGTGGCTGTTCTATGTGCAAGCATCAGTGTCTTGAATTTGATGCGAGCCGCAACTGGCAGCCAGTGCAGGGTGATAAAGAGAGGTGTGACATGGGCCCTTTTGGGCTCATTGAAGACCAGTCGTGCTGCTGCATTCTGAATCATTTGTAGAGGTTTGATTGTGCGTGAAGGAAGACCGGCTAAAAGAGCATTGCAGTAGTCCAGCCTAGAAATTACCAGGGCCTGGACAAGAAGTTGTGCAGCATGCTCCATTAGAAAAGGCCTGATCTTTCTGATGTTGTGCAATGCAAACCTGCAAGATCAAGCAGTTTTAGCTATATGGTCTTTGAAAGTCAGCTGATCATCAAAGATTACACCAAGATTTCTGGCTGAACTTAATGGGGTAATTGTTGATGAACCTAACTGGATGGTGAAGTCATGCTGTAGAGTCGGAGTGGCAGGAAAGCAAGGAGCTCAGGTTTGAGCTGCAGGTGATGATCTTTCATCCACGCCACAATGTCCGCCAGGCAGCCTGAGATCCGTGCAGTTACTATTGGATCATCTGGTTAAAATGAAAGATAGAGCTGTGTGTCATCAGCATAGCAATGGTAGGAGAAGCCATGTGCCTGTATGATGGGTCCCAGTGATGTAGTGTATATGGAGAAGAGCAGGGGTCCAAGAACTGATCCGTGAGGAACCCCAGTGACCCGATGATGTGCTCCAAAACCTGAAAGACCTACCAGTGAGATAGGATTTAAACCAGCGAAATGGAATCCCTGTGATGCCCAGCGATGAGAGGGTGGACAGGAGGATCTGATGATTCACAGTGTCAAAAGCAGCAGATAGATCCAGCAAAATGAGTACCGATGATCTGGAATCAGCTTTTGCAATCCGCAAGGCTTCAGTGACTGACAGTAGTGCAGTCTCAGTTGAAAGGCCACTCCTGGAACCTGACTGGTTAGCATCCAATTTGCTGTTCTGGGAGAGAAATAATGATACCTGGTTAAAAACAACTTGTTCAAGTGTTTTTGCTATGAATGGAGCATTGTGTGTCTGGAGCATTGTTGATCTTGTTGTGGAAGTATGAAGATTTGGCAGTATGGACTTGAGTAGAAAAGGATGAAAGCAAAGACTGATACATAGTCAAGTCGGATGGATCTTTACATTTGCGCCATATTCTCGCAACTGCAGTTTGGACCGATGCTCACGAAGAACATCGGATAAATGAAGCATTCTGCGTTAGTTCAGGCAGGACTTGTAGTCAAGCTCTGCTATCAGCTGACTGAAAAATTTCAAACCCAGCCCCTCCGCTATCAGCTGATCCGATCCCTGTGCACTCGATTGGCAAATCTCAAACGGGGCGCCCTACTCAAACAGGGCTAGCTTGCTTTGCCGCTTCTTCTGCACACTGCTTTGCAATGAGTTTACGCTTGTGTATGACATTTCTCACCCTATTGATTACTAGGTCTTCCACCGCTAACAACGAAGATCCGTGGCAAGTCGAATCCATTGAAGAATCCCAGCAACATCAAAGCCTAACAGAGCAAGCCACCCAAGACGAGAGTAATGTTTCCGTTCGTCGGAGCTCTTGCTTGGCAAGTAAATCAGTTAACATTACTCCTCCCAACATTTGCAACTGGCCACTGCCTAAGATACTGGAAACATTGTTCAGGAACCATATCCCGGCTCCGACGGGAGCTTCTCACAAGGAACTGTTTACATTGTTCTGTGAAAATATTGATGCCCAATCAGCAGACCTTGGCCCTCTGCCTCCTTTTTCCAGCAAGAAGCATGTCCAGAAGAGGAAGAACATCGATCTACCCCCGGCTCCGGCTGCTGCGGTACCCAAACGGGCAGATGGCCCAATCGGCTCAGCTCCAGCAGGCAACTCTACGGTCCAAAGCAATGATCCCGTGCTGTCAGCTTTGTCCTCCATTCAGTCTTTGCTCTCCCACATGAACTCCAGAATTCAGGCTCTGGAGTCTGGCTCAGCACCGAAGTCCACCAAAGAAAAGTCCACCTCCGGCCCGGCATCCTTCAATCCCGCGTCGGCCACAGTGCGGCTGCCCGTAGCACCTGGATATCACTTATATTAAAGACAGCGACCCCCGGCTTTCAAAAACTTTAACTCTTGCCGAATTTAACGTGGCTTTCGGAGTGTGTAGGGACGTCATATGCGAAGTCTATCCGACTCGTAGAGCAGAGCTGGACACGTATCTCGCCATCATTTCTGACCTGGTTTTGACATATGGCGGAACTCTTTTCTATGAGTATCACAAATCCTTCTCTGCAAAAGCTGCCATGTTCCTTCAGCGATTTAATCAGAGACTAGATTGGTCCGTAGTCGACCTCACTCTCATCAACAGACACTTTACTGGTCACCAAGCTCTCTCCTGCTCTATCTGCGGCTCTCACGCTCATACTCCCAATCTATGCCCCTGTGTCTCTCCAAACGTCTAAGCCTGGCCCAAGCTTTCAACCCCTTGACTCTAAGGTGATACCTTTTGCCACTCCAGTATGTTACAATTTCAATGAAAATGTTTGTAAATTCTATAATTGTAAATATGTTCATGCTTGTAGTTACTGCGGGGACGGTCATCCAAAGTCGGTGTGCCCGAGACGAACCCATTTTCTAAAAAAGGACAAAAATAAATAAAACCATCATCCCCAGTTAATGTTTCCAGGCTGGGGAAGGCACTGAGAAACCATCCTAACCACTGCTTTGTCAGTTATTCAATAACTGGTCTCGTCCAAGGTTTTCTTGCAGGGTTGTTCTAGTTGCCTAATTGTTCTGTTGTTTGTAAAAATTTGCTTTCTGCCTCAAAAGAGCCTTAAATAGTAGATTCTTTGTTAGAAAGGGAAGTTAAAAAAGCATTCATGATCGGGCCATCTGATGAATCTCCTTTTCCAAATCATCGAATTAATCCTATAGGAGTCGCCACTCGTAAATATTACAGGGAAAATCGTCTAATTATCGACCTATCTGCCCCTCACAATGACACCGCTCAAAGTATCAATAGTCTCATTCCTTTAGCCCCCTTCTCTCTATTTTATGCTACTGTTGACGATGCCATTAAAATTATTACATGAGTAGGAAGGGGTGCATGGCTTTCAAAGGCAGACATCTCGGACGTCTTTAAAATGATGCCTTTACATCCATCACAGTGGCATTTATTCTGCGTTAAATGGAGGGATAAATTTTGTTTTTCAGTTAGGCTTATTTTTAGTTGTCGCAATAGTCCAAAAATATTTGATACGCTTTCAAAGGTGTTGTGTTGGATTCTTCTTAATAACTGCAAAGTTAGTGGATTATCCAAACGCAAAGCCAGACCATTGCATCTCGGCACTAAAGCACACCTTTAATGATTTGGGTATTCCTCTATCTAAGGAAAAAACGCCCTCTTAAAGTCCTCAAATTCCTAGGCATCGTCCTAGATTCCAACCTTATGCAAGCCTCACTGCCCCGTGAGAAATTAAATCGCATTAGAGAAGTCATGAGAAAAGCTCAGGTGTCCGTATCTTTTTCCAAAAGAGATCTGCTCTCCTCACTAGGTCATCTTAATTTTGCAATGCGTATAATTCCCCAGGGCAAGTCTTTTATATCCAGGCTGCTTGACCTCTCCAAGTACAAAATCTTCAGGACATAGTTACCGTAGATGCAGGTTGCATTTCCGATCTCAGGTTCTGGTCTTTGCTCATCGATAACTGGAATGGCATCTCATTTTTTTATAACGATGGTCTGGAGTCTTCTGCAGTCCTTGATGAAGATTTTATTAACCATAAAATAAAGGAATCATGTAAAAATTAATTTACCATTATAAATATGAATATAAATGAATCATTCATGTGTAAATTGGTTTACCTTTATAGTTCTATTTTCATTTTAACTGTGCTGCGCAAACATGTCTTTTGTTATTTTTTAGGGGCCCACTAGCAAAGCTATGTATCTTATTTTAGAGGCTCACTAAGTGAACTAATAACTCAGTTTGATATTTGTACATGAGGGGACAGTGCTGATATTACATGAAGCAGTATATGGTGAAGCTGCATGTTTGTTTTGACTTTAAAAAAAATATATAATGGGGTCTCTTTGGCCATGAAACATAAAATTGAGGCCACATGTCCACTTCTCGCAGACACAGCCAAAAAAGGTAAACAATGACCATGTGTATGGAATGTATAGAACACGCCTTGAGGAAAAGAAGTGCATAAAAGGGTTTACTAAGAGAGACTCAACAGATTGCTCTACAGAGTTTTCTCGGCCTTATTGTCTCTGATGATGAAGTCTAGCTTTTGGCATCAAAACCCGAGACTCAAGAGTATGTCTTTGTGGTAAGGTTCGTAAGGGGAAGGAAGAAGTCCGAGTCGGTGTGACTGAGGCTCGTGGTTCTTTTATTTGGAAAATCACAGTTCAAAATAAAGTGTGCGCTCTTGCGTGTAACCAGCAACAAAAATACACAACTATACTTGGCAAACTCTGTTGAGCAGTTCAGTCTCCTGGCCACGAGTCCTCAGTCTGTTTCTCTCTCTTTATCCCCCATTCTCCCATGGTCTTTTATGGTCTCCCCACGCCAATCACTGTAAGGAGAAACAGGTGGATGTCATTTTGCACTTGACCTACTTTCTCACCGCTCATCTCCAACCGCTCTCTCCCGCTGCAGTCTCCGCTAAACCACACCCCCCTCGCCACAGTCTATAACTGGCAAAGAGGGAAACCACAACACCCTCAAGTTATATACAGATGCTGTGCCTTCCGTAGGTTTTGGGGGGGGGGTTTGACAGTCAATCGTTCGCCAGTGTATAGCCACATGAGATCCTTTCCATGCCTGCTAACACCCTGTCAGTCGCTCTACTGGAATTGTATCCCATCGTAATAGCTTGCATTTTGTGGGGCAAATACTGGTCAAAGAAACAAATTCTGTTTTTTTGTGACAATGAAGCAATGGTCACCATCATTAACAAAGGACGCTCCTCAGTTCCGGTTCGCTAGGCGCCTCACTTGGTTGTCAGTCATGGGTAACTTTACATTTCGAGCCACTCACATTCCAAGTTTGAATAACCAAATTGCTGACTCTTTGTCTAGATTTGAATTTCAGAAATTTCAACTTCTGTGCCCAAAGGCAGCGCAGTCCAGTCTGGTCTGCCCCCACTTCAATCAAACGGTATTAGATTAGACATGACCCTCCAGTCTTATTTGCACTCTGCAACTCGCTACATGTGTAGCGGTCTAGCAAAATCTACATAAAAAATGTATGACTCCGCCTTGTCTTTTGTTCTTTTTGTGCTACCTTTTTTTTTTTTTCGTAGCTGTCATGCCTGTCAACGTATCATGTGTTAGTGCTTTCATAGCCCATTGTTTTGAGTCTCGAAGAATGCAGTCTTCAACCATCAAATGTATGATCGCCGGCATTCAATTCCACCTGTGCTGCCTGGATCCTTCCAGCCTCAGCTTGCTAGGAAATCCATCTATTCGGCTCCTGCTTAACGGTCTCAAAAGAGAGAAACCTCAAGGCAAAGATCAGCGTCTCCCTTTCACACTTCCACTCTTGCAAAAGTTAATATCACGTCTGAGAAAGGGTGCTTTGGTTGTTATTCTGATCTGTTGCTAGAATCTGTTTTGCCCACTGCTTTTTATGGTTTCCTCAGAGGTGGCGAATTTTCCACACGCACTGACTTTTTTTATCCATCACATGACCTCACTATTTCCGACGTATCAATTTATTCTCACCACTTCACCATGTTTTTAAAGCATTCAAAAACGAATAAAAATAAAGGAACTATCATTTTTATCTCTAAAAATTCTGCTTTTGGTCCTCTGTTATCTATGTTGGCTTACCTGAGAAGCCTTCCACAAGCTGGTCAGCAGGACCCATTATTTTTCACGGAGGAAGGAAAGCTCATGTCCAGAGCCTGGTTTGCCTCCCATCTCCGCCTGCTGTGCACATACTGCAGGCTTTCCCCAGAACGCTATACGGCTCATTCTCTGCGCATTGGGGCAGCTACGACTGCCGCTTCCTCAACTCCTGTCTCTACATTGAAGGCTATGGGGCGATGGTCTTCATCTGCTTACGAGCGTTACCTCCGACCCAATGCTCAAACCATCCTTGAGGCTCAAAAAGCTATGAGTGCAGCTCCCTGATTGTGGTTTTATAATAATAAACAAATTTATGGCTTCTATTAGCTGTTGGGTGTAATTGCTATTTAAACATGCATTATTTATCTATTTATTTATTTTCTCTCTCTCTCTCTCGCTGAATTCATGCAGTTGATTGGCTTTAAAAGCAGTAAATTTCAGGATTTCGAACAGAGCCATACCGCCAAATGTAACTTTGCAAACATGCCAATAAAATTGATTTAAAAGTTATCTTTTTGTGTTCTTTGACTTAAGAGGTCCTGACTGAAATGAAGCATTCTGCGTTAGTTCAGGTAGGCCTTGTAGTCAAGCTTTGCTATCAGCTGATTGAAAAATTTCAAACCCAGCCCCTCCGCTATCAGCTGATCCGATCCCTGTGCACTCAATTGGCAAATCTCAAACGGGGCACCCTACTTAAATGCAGAATAAGCTAGCTTGCTTTGCCGCTTCCTCTGCACGCTGCTTGCAACCCACCTCCTCTCCATCTCCTCCTCCAACTTATGTTTAACTTAAACAATGTCATTTTGTTGTCATTGTTGCTTGCTCTGTTCGGGGGTTTTGTGCTGCTCTCCTATTCGTAAAATGGGACGGTTACCTCTGAAGCTGCTGCCATTTCCGTCTTGGCTTTCATGAAGCTCATGAAAAGGACAGGGAATTTCGAACAGAGCCAAACCGCCAGATGTAACTTTGCAAACATGCCAATAAAATTGATTTAAAAGTTATCTTTTTGTGTTCTTTGACTTAAGAGGTCCTGACTGAACCAGGGGTTAGAAGGTGTGGCCTGTGCTGGCCTGGAAAAGAGAGAACACATATTGTCTAGGCAACAAGTTAAAGTAGAACATAAGGTGTCAGTAGCTGCATTAACATCCAGAGATGAGAAATGGGTTGCAGAGGGAAGGGAGGTTTGACACTACAGAGGAAAGATGGGAGGGTGAAAGGGAGGGTAGGTTTGGTCTAAAAGTAACAGGTAGAAGGGCTGGAGGCATACAGGTAGCAAGATGTAGGTTACATGTAATGAAGAAATGGTCGGAGATGTGTAGGGGTTTAACCGAACTGTTGTCTGCAATACAATTGCGTGTGTAAATTAGGTCAATTTGGTTGCCTGATTTGTGGGTGCTTGTAGTGACAAGGCATTTGAAATCGAATGAAGCTAGGAGTGAATGAAAGTCTGCAGCATAAGGCTTGTCCAGATGAATGTTAAAGTTGCCAAAGACTAGAAGTGGACTGCCATCCTCCACCTTGGTCAGTCTCCGTCCCGCCATCGCCTCAGGACTCCACTCCTCCGTCTGCGCCTTGTCGCACCGTCCCTCCAGCTCCGTTGGGCTCCTCCCTCCATCCAGCTCCGCCTCAGTCCTCTGTCGCTCCGGCTTCACCGCGGACCTTTGGATCTCCGCCTCAGTTGCGAGAGCCTTGGGCTCCACCTTGACCCTCCGGATCCTCAGTGTCGCCCAGGATCATCGCCTCTCCATCTCCACCTCAGGCTCTACCTCCACCTGCTCCGCCGCCGTCGGTCGGCCGGCCCCCTGGAGTCGTTAGCCCTTCCTCCACCATGGCTCCTCCCTCCATCGGCTCCGCCGTGGGCTAACATCATGGCTGCGGCCTGGGTCTCGCCTGGGTCCCTGGTTTCCCTGTGTTCCTGTCTGGATTTTCCTTTTGTGCCTTTTATTAAAGACTTGTTGTTATATTTCGTCTTCGTATGTCTCCTTCTACACACAATCGTGACACTTGTAAACAAAAACATTTTATTCTAGCTTCATGCAATCTTTTTTTATAAACACTTGAATGTGGGTAAGATGCCTAAATAAAAAATAAATTAAACAACATTTTTAACAAAACGCTAATAATAATAATAATAATAATAATAATTATGATAATCAAAATGTAGATGGAGTTGATCAACACCACAAAGCTTGACAGTCATTATTACCTCTTCATGGGTCGACATTTTATTCCATAACGTTACGCAGTTTTATATATCTATGGTTTTGATGCTGTTTTATGTCTGACGATTGTGATTTCACGTGGAAGCAGATCCTTCTTCACTCGTGTTTTGTAAATTCTGTACAGAAGATGTGTAATAGTGCCCCTAGTGCATAACAATGAAAACACAGATTCTCAGAGCACAAGTACAGTTCAAATATACTTAGACTTTTTCTAAGTATAAATCAAGTACACTTAAATTTCATTTTAAATACACTGACCAAAATTCTAAACACTTTTGTTTTTGCCCCCATTTTTCATGAGCTGATATCAAAGATCTAAGACTTTTTCTATGTACACAAAAGGCCTATTTCTCTCAAATATTCTTTACAAATCTGTCTAAATCTGTGTTATTGAGCACTTCTCCTTTGCCGAGATAATCCATCCACCTCACAGGTGTGGCATATCAAGATGCTGATTAGACAGCATGATTATTGCACAGTCAAGTCAAGTCACCATTATTTATATACTGCTTTGAATACTGCAATAGAGAATTGTGACAAAGCAGCTGTACAGTATTAAATAGGAAATAGTGCATTAATAATGCAAAAGGGCAACAGTAAACACTCAATTTTCAGGTAAAGGCAGTGCAATATTGGATTCAATGATGTCATCATCTAGCTCAGTTCAGTTCAAATAGTATACGGTATCGTTTAAAGAAAAAGTGTCCCCAACTAAGCAAGCCAGAGGTGACAGCGGCAAGGAACCAAAACTCCATCGGTGACAGAATGGAGAAAAACAAACCTTGGGAGAAACCAGGCTCAGTCGGGAAGAACTGGCCAAACACAGAGGACTCATCTGGTTCCCTTGGTCTTTGCCGATAGCTGTCTAGGTGCCGAGGTCTTCACTGGGGATCTGTCTCTGGGGCTCATCTAGTCGATGTGGTCTCCACTGACATTCAGGGCTGTAGAGGTTGTCTCTAGGTGCTGATCCACCATCTGGGCTGAGAACGGACTGGATCCGGGGGACTGCAGTGACCATCTGATCTGGATCTGGGTGTTTTGTTTGACAGTAACCTCAAATTTGATAAGCAGATAAGTACAGTGGTTAAGTCTTGTTTTTACCATATTCGTCTTCTTTCAAAAGTAAAGCCATTTCTATCTCTAAAGAAGCTTGAAATAGCTATGCACGCATTTGTAACATCTCGGCTTGACTACTGCAACTCTTTATATGTCGGTGTCTCTCAGTCTTGTGTCTCTCGATTGCAGTTAGTCCAAAATGCAGCAGCCAGGCTTCTCACAGGAAAGCGCAAATACGAGAATATTATGCCGGTTTTAATTTCACTTCATTGGCTGCCAGTTAAATATAGAATTGATTATAAAATTTTAATGTTTGTTTTTAAATCTTTACATAGTCTGGCCCCACAATACTTAACTGATTTGTTACAGCCTTACATTCCATCAAGATCACTCAGATCTACTAATTTTAATTTGTTGCAAGTGCCTAGGACAAGACTAAAAACCAGAGGTGACCGTGCCTTTTCTGTTGTTGGTCCAAAGTTATGGAACGATCTCCCGTTTCACATCAGAGCTGCCCCAACCTTGTCTGTTTTTAAGTCCACTCTTAAAACCTATCTATTTTCCTTGGCGTTCAACATCTCTTGAACTATTGTTCTGTGTTTTTGGCCTTAGGAACCTCGTCTGTGTTTACAGCTTGTGTGATATTATGTTTTATAATTTGTGTCTGTTTTACTGTGTATTTATTAATAGTGTTGTAAAGCACTTTGGTCAACCTCGGTTGTTTTTAAATTGTGCTCTATAAATAAAAGTTGTATTGTATTGTATTGTATTGTATTGTATCTGATCTGGATACGGGCTAGATCTGGTGGTTAAGGTGACCTCGAAATAAGAAAGAAACAGACTAATATTAGCGTAGATGCCATTCTTCTTACGATGCACTGAGTACATCAGGTGTTATGGGAAGTGTTCCCAGTTCTGGTTGACCTAATTAATGCAGCCTAACAATCCTTTAACGGATTTGAATTATAGAAATATGTTGATGTGTTATGTGTAAGCCAGGTTAAAGAGATGGGTCTTTAACCCTCTGGGGTCTGAGGGTGTTTTGGGGCCCTGGGGAAGTTTTGACATGCCCTGACATTTGTGCTTTTTTCAGTATCTTAAAAACATATTAACTGCTAAAGTCTGATTACATTGTAATCAGGACAAACTGGGCTACAGTAATATGTAAGCAACATTAATGTACATGTTTGTGTTTTTGAGAAAACAACATTTACGCGTGGTTAGTGAAAAACTAAAATCTTTAAGTCACTGAAATAAGACCATGAAACACATTCAGAACATTAATTCACAAGACTTTTGAGAACTGGATGTGGTTGTCTAGAGTTTTTTCTACATAAAGATGTGAAAATCATCTCATTCACACATTTACAGAAAACAATATATTGATTTAAATTTTCTAAAACATGTTTTGTGACTGAAAGGGAATATGCGAGGGAGTGACAACGACCATGAATATTTAGTGATTCACACAAAAGAGACAAAAGGTCCTCCTCTAATGGCCCATCAGTGAGACTGGGACTGTCAGGTAGAAACAATGAGAGATTCAGAGAATGGAGTTTTAGACTATTTGTATTTTATTTACAACACAGTATCATCAAAACATACATAATGAAGGTCAAAAGCACATTATTGACTACATTGATGTTACATGTACAGAGATGTGAACAGACTTTGTGTCATTCCTGAAAACTGTTAGTAAATTAAAAAGTAAATTATACCTGATATTTAAGTGATTGCTGCTTCTTTCCATGGATTTAAGAAACAAAACTCATCATCAGTAGTCCAGGAAATTGTTTTACAATAAAAAAAAAAATCAGTGTAGTTGAACATCTGATGTTGGTACAGTACTCTTCATGTAGCATTCATCTGTGGTGCAGGAATCAGATCACTAAAGAAAAAAAAATCTGTAAGCATTTTAATATCAGGAGCATCTGTAATGTATACATACAGTATGATTTTGTAGTCATAGACTCACACATGCTTTATGCTATCTTTAAAAAATGGCATTTTATATCTGAGAAACTAATTATTGTTTAGCACGTTAAACATCTATTCATTAACACAGTATTAATAATAAACTAATAGTATCCTATTGTTATACAATAAATAAATAAATAAATATGATTTTATAGTCATAAACACAAGCATGCTTTGTATGTCTTATACAATACAAAGCCATTTTATGTCTGGGAAACTAATTTACTATCGTTAAGCACGTCATACACATCTATTCGTGAACAGAGTATATGACAGTAGTTTTGTCTAAACAATCTTAGACTCTATCATTCAGTGTTACAGTGTAAACACTATTACTTTTATATCGCGTCATTTTTATTTTATAGAACATTAAAAACATCCTGGCGTCGTCAAACATTTCGATGCAATGAAATTAAACATACTTCATAACGTTTCACTTGATTACACGTAGTCAGGACTTATAGCTTGGAAAAAATCTAACTACTATAATGTCTACAAGTTATATCACAGTAACACAACAACTAACGTAAGTAGGCTAATAAAAGAAAGACTTACTCTTAAGATGGATCTCGCCGTGCGTCGCATCGCGCTCTTCCTCTGAGGGAAATATAAATCTTTCTCCTCACAGCGCCTCTTCTTCCAGTAACAAGATGCAAGTAGCCGAGATAAACAATAAAGTGAAGTCTCCCGCTTTGTTTACGTTGATGTGGGCGGTTCGCCGCTTGCGCCTCCACGTGGCTGATTATAATAACAAACCGAAAGTAGCTTGTGGGCGTGATCAAATTAAAAATAATTAGGTCTGACGAGAAAGACTGGACATGGGGTTGGTTTCATACAGATTACGTTAACACATGATATTTGTTTTCGATAAGACTTACTTCATTTAAAAGTAGACATATCAGGCTTTCTACAGCTATCTCTCTCATGTCTCTGTGTGGAGTATTCGCTGAGTTTTAGCTCATTTTAGTGACGCATTTCTTAATGACGATCACAGACAACAATGCAGCAGACTGCATACCCTGTTTGTTTGCTTTATTTCACAAAACCACAGAGTGTTGTTGTTATTATGATTGCACACAAATAAAAGTGAATTCCTTACAGATTCCATTGATGTATTGCTCTTATCTGTACGATCAGAAATGATGGAGAAATTGAAGTTCTTTTTGGCGTTATCAGAAAAACTGCCAAAAACCACGCCGGCGCGTTTTTCGACCCCAGAGGGTTCATCTAGATTTAAACTCACAGAGTGTGTCTGCGTCCCGAACAGTGTTGGGTAGATTGTTCCAGAGCTTGGGCGCTAGATAAGAAAATGATCTGCCGCCCGCGATTGATTTTGATATTCTAGGTATTATCAAATTGCCAGAGTTTTGAGAACGCAGTGGACGTGAGGGACTATAATGTGATAAGAGCTCGCACAGGTACTGAGAAGCTAAACCATTCAGGGCTTTATAAGAAATTAGCAAGATTTCAAAATCAATACGATGTTTAATAGAGAGACAGTGCAGTGTTGACAGAACCGGGTTAATATGGTCATACTTTCTTGTTCGAGTAAGAACTCTAGCTGCTGCATTTTGGACCAGCTGGAGTTTGTTTATTAAGCGTGCAGAACAACCACCCAATAAACCATTACAATAATCTAATCTTGAGATCAGAAACGCATGAATTAACATTTCAGCATTTGACATTGACAGCATAGGTCGTAATTTAGATATATTTTTAAGATGGAAAAATGCAGTTTTGCAAATCCTAGAGATGTGGTTTTCAAAGGAAAGATTGCTATCAAATAGTACACCTAGGTTCGTAACTGATGACAAAGAATTGACAGAACAGCCATCAAGTATTAGATAGTGTTTTAGGTTATTACACGCAGAGATTTTAGGTCCAATAATTAACACCTCTGTTTTTTTTTCAGAATTTAGCAGTAAGAAATTACTCGTCATCCAGTTTTTTTATCTCAACTACACAATCCGTACACAAAAAGTTTATCATATTGGTATGTTTCGCCGGGCCGTGAAGAAATATAGAGCTGAGTATCATCAGCATAACAGTAAAAGCTAACACCATGTTTCCTGATGATATCTCCTAAGGGTAACATGTAAAGCGTAAAAAAAATGGCCCTAGTACTGAGCCTTGCAGTACTCCATACTGCACTTGTGATCGATATGATACCTCTTCATTCACTGCCACGAATTGATGGCTGTCAGATAAGTATGATTTGAACCATGCCAATGCACTACCACTAATGCCAACATAATTTTTAAGTCTGTTCAAGAGAATGTTATGGTCAACAGTATCGAACACGGCACTAAGATCCAGTAGCACTAACAGAGAGATACAACCACAATCGGATGACAAGACCAAATTACAGTGTCTGACATCATACTTGCAAGTCCACGCACCTCTTTAACATTATTTTTAGTGATCTCCGACTGGCAAAGTCAAACACCATTAGTGCCGACGTAAATAACAATCTTACTGAATTTATGTTTAGCATTAGCCAGCACTTTTAAATTTGCCAAGATGTCAGGCCCTCTGGCTCCCGGTAAACATTGGACTATGGTGGCTGGTGTCTCTATTTTCACGTTCCGTGCAATAGAATCAGCAATAACTACAGCACTTTCATCAGGTTTTTCAGTGGGTGCGTCACTGAGTGGGGAGAACCTGTTTGATATTTTGATCGGAACGGAAGAGCAGTGTTTTGAGCTGTGACTATGCCATCTCACAGTCACCCAGTTGCCCTGCTGCAAAGGCGAATTTACTGAGCTAGACGCATCCAAAGCCGTATCTAAGGCCCTCACATTCTTACTATCTTCAATTAAAGTTTGAATGCGTGTCTCTAGTTCTGAAATCTTCTCTGTCAGCCTAACTGTAACAGGACTCCAGGGAAGCGTGTAAGATCCAGATGTGAGCTTTATTTAACACAGTGTAGTCAAGACAGGCAGGGTCGATCTCCAAACAGTCATACGAAGGCAAGACAAAAGCGTAATCCAATAAAACAGGCAATGAGTCCAAATAACGGTGAGCAGAAACAAATAGTAACAAAGTAACAAATGAACAAGGCTATGAAACCAGACAAAAACTATGGGAGTGAAACAAGACAAAACTATGGCAAAAAACAAGGAAAAACTATGACCAAGAAACAAAACCGTGGAAATAACAAAACCGTGGCAATGAAACAGGGAAAATGCTTAGTAGAGTCTGCACAGGCAAAACAATACTTCGCGGAGGCCTGTTTGGTATAGGCCTCCTTAAATGGCCACCAAACAGGAAGTTACCCATGAAGCAGCAGAGGGAGCGGTAACAGAGAGTCAATGGGTGAGGGCTCCCTCTGCTGGCGTGGCGTTACAGAATCCCCCCCCCCTAGGAGCGACTCCTGCCGCTCAAAACAACAACAGTCCAGGAGGGTGGGGGAACAGAGGCAAAACAGGGGGTGGGATGGAGGGCCAGGTCCGTGCAGAGGAGGTGGGCCTGGATCATGGAGCAGGGACAGACAGTAAAGCACTGGAGGACCTGGGCCATGGAACTGTGGCAGACAGTGGAACCCTGGAGGGCCTAGGCCGTGGAGCAATGGCAGACAGTGTACCACTGGAGCAGAAGTCCACCATGTTTGATTTGGAGGAGCCTGGAGCCATGGTGGAGCAGGGAGAGCCAGCAGCCATGGCAGGGCAGGCAGAGCAGGAAGCCATGGCAGGGCAGGCAGATCAGGAAGCCATGGTGAGGCAGGCAGAGCAAGCGTAACAGGGAGCCATGGCGAGACAGACAGAGCAAGCAGAGCAGACAGGAACAGAGATATCCACAGTGGAAATAGTGACATCCATAGCAGAGTGGAGTGTTCTTGATTAGCTTTCTTAATCGTGACATGGCAGGCAGAGGATTCATGATTGGCCTTCTTGACCGTGACTTGGCGGGCAGAGAGTTCATGATAGGCCTCTTTGGCCGTGACATGATGGGCAGAGAGTTCATGATAGGCCTTCTTGTCTGTGACATGACAAGCAGAGAGTTCATGATAGGCCTTCTTGATCGTGACATGATGAGCAGAGAGTTCGTAGGAAGACGCCGCCCCCATAGGAGGTTCTGCAGCCGGAGCCACCACCTCCGGGGGCATTGGCGCAGACTCGTGGTCTGATGTGGCAGTGAGTTCATGAGTGGACGCCGCCTCCTTTGGAGGATCTACAGCACAAGCTGACACCTCTGGAGGCATAGGCATGGATTCATGGTCAGACGTGGCAGTGAGTTCATTAATGGACGCCACCTCCTTAGGTTCTACAGTGCATGTTGACACCTCAGGAGGTATTGGCGTAAATTCTCGGACAGGCGAGGCCTCTGGAGCAGACTCGTAGACAGACGAGACCTCTGGAGCAGACTCGTGGACAGACGAGGCTTCTGGAGCGCAGTGTGTGCCCCACACACTCAAAATGGCAACAGCCATTACAGGCAGCACAGTAGATAGTGGGATGCCTGCCGGTCTTGAGGGTGTGGACGCTGTGGACATGTGGCTTGGGAGCGTGGGCTCTGCGTGGCTTGGGAGCATGGGCTCTGCGTGGCTTGGGAGCGTGGGCTCTGCGTGGCTTGGGAGCGTGGGCTCTGCGTGGCTTGGGATGTTAACGGATACGTGATGAGGCCCTAGAGGATCAGCTGAGACATGACGAGGCTCTAGAGGATCAGCTGAGACACGACGAGGCTCTGCAGGATCAGCTGAGACATGACGAGACTCTAGAGGATCAGTTGAAACGTGACGTGGCTTTGGAAGGTCAGAGGGGACCTGGTGAGGTTCTGGCAGGATGGCCGTGGCTTGGCAAGGCCCTGTACTGGCAGCAATGACGTGAAGAGGTGCTGTTAGAAGCGCAGCTGTTTCTTGACTTGATTCAGGAAGGTCTGTCGTGACTTGACTTGACTCAGGGAGGTCTGCCGTGGCTTGACTTGACTCAGGGAGGTCTGTCGTGACTTGACGTCAGACTCAGGGAGGTCTGCCGTGGCTTGACTTGACTCAGGGAGGTCTGACTTGACTGGCTCGTGACCTGGCTCGTGAAGACCAGCTGTGAATTGACTTGGCTCGTGAAGGTCAGCTGTGACTTGACTTGGCTCGGGAAGACAGCAGCAACTTGACTTGGCTCATGAAGATCTGCTGTAACTTGGCTTGGTTCATGGAAATCAGCTGTGATTTGACATAACATAGACAACCCAGCTGTAACTTGACTTGACTCAGGAACAACAGCTGTAACGTGACTTGACTCAGGAACAACAGCTGTAACTTGACTTGACTCATGGGGAACAGCTGTGACTTGGCTTGACTCATGGGGAACAGCTGTGACTTGGCTTGACTCGGGGAACAGCTGTATCTTGGCTTGACTCATGGAGAACAGCTGTGACTTGGCTTGACTCATGGGGAACAGCTGTATCTTGGCTTGACTCATGGAGAACAGCTGTGACTTGATTTGATTCAAGAACTACATCTGTAACTTGACTTGATTCCTAAGTAATAGCTGTAACTTGACGTGGCTCAGGAATCACAGCTGTCACTTGACTTGGCACTGAACGTGCAGCCCTGACTTGACTTGACACCGAAGGATCAGCCATCACTTGATTTGCTTTGGGTGCAGCAGACATGGCGAGATGAGATTTGGATGAGATGATTTTGGACTGATGAGGCTCAGGCATGGCAGCCATCTTGTGAACAGGCTTGGGGATGGCGGCCATCTTGTGAACAGGCTTGGGGATGGCGGCCATCTTGTGAACAGGCTCGGGAATGGCGGCCATCTTGTGGACTGGCTCTGGGATGGCGGCCATCTTGTGGACTGGCTCTGGGATGGCGGCCATCTTGTGGACTGGCTCGGAGATGGTAGCCATCTTGTGAGCTGGCTGTGGGAGGGTGGCCATGACAGATACAGACTCTGGACTGGCAGGCATGGCGTGAGCAGGCCCTGGAGCGACAGGCATGGCGTGAGCAGGCCCTGGAGCAGAAGACGTGACGTGAGTGAACTGTGACTTGGTAGATGTGACGTGAGCAGACTTTGGCTTGGTGGACGTGACGAGTGCAGACTGTGGCTTGGCAGACGTGATGAGTGCAGGCTTTGACTTGGTAGACATGACTTGAGCAGGCCTTGGCTTGGAGGACATGACGTGAACAGGCTCTGGCTTGGTAGGCTTGGCATGAGAGGGCTCTGGTGTAGCAGACATGACATGAGCAGGTTGTGGTATGGGGGTTACTGCAGGATTGCGGGGTCCCTCATTCGCAATCCCAACAGTAAAAGGCGAGCCACTTAAGCGGAGGGCATAATCAATATACTGTTCCAGAGACCAGTGAATTTTACCTCCAGGTAAGCAGGAATGAATGGGCTCATTTAATCCATGACAAAAAATGTCCTTAAGCGCCACATCATTGAAATTCACCAGATGACACAGTCCGCAAAAGTCCACAATATAATCTTCTATGCAACGGTTACCTTGACGAAGGCAAAAGAGGCGTGATGCTGCATCCATGGTGATCTGTGTTTTTGAAAGCTGCTGGATCTTTTGGAGGCGAAGTATTCTGTAACAGGACTCCAGGGAAGCGTGTAAGATCCAGATGCGAGCTTTATTTAAGACAGTGTAGTCAAGACAGGCAGGGTCGATCTCCAAACAAATAGTCATACGAAGGCAAGACAAAAGCATAATCAAATAAAACAGGCAATGAGTCCAAATAACGGTGAGCAGTCCAAAGTAACAAATGAACAAGGCTATGAAACCAGACAAAAACTATGGCAGTGAAACAAGACAAAACTATGGCAAAAAACAAGGAAAAACTATGACCAAGAAACAAAACCGTGGAAATAACAAAACCGTGGCAATGAAACAGGGAAAATGCTTAGTAGAGTCCGCACAGGCAAAACAATACTTCGCGGAGGCCTGTTTGGTATAGGCCTCCTTAAATGGCCACCAAACAGGAAGTTACCCATGAAGCAGCAGAGGGAGCGGTAACAGAGAGTCAATGGGTGAGGGCTCCCTCTGCTGGCGTGGCGTTACACTAACTATTTCCCTGCATTTATCACATGTGAATCCCTCACTGCCGACAGAGATTGATAAGCTATGCATATGGCAGTCGGTGCAAAATACCAGAGATAGAGAAGAACCCATTACTCACCGTAGTTGTAGAATGATTTCAACTCACCACTGTTGTTTGATGAGCTCGTGAAGAGAAAGGCAGGGGGAGAAAATAACAACAGTTGAAGACGCGGATAGAAACACAAAAATAAAAGTGAATGGCAAGCTAACCTGTCACGAATCTGGTCGGTGTCCCGTCGTCCGCTCACCACCAGATGTCACTCTCACCTCACCTACACACTCTGACTGTTGCACCACACTCCGGACTGCATCTCCCATCCTCCACCGCACTGATTGCGTCAGCCCCCGTGACCAATCAGGCGTTCTATATAAGCGCCAGTCCCTCCCAGTGCACTTCCTGGATTGTTATTGTTGTTAGCGTTCCCTAGTTTCCTTGTTCCCTAAGTTCCCGAGTTTCTAGTTCCCGTGTTTTGGTTCTATCGCCTGGTTATATCGTTTCGACTCATCGCCGCCTGCCTACTGACTCTCGCTTGTGTTTTCTGGTTATTCTCCTCGCCAAGCCCCTTACGGATTACGTTCGCCACGGATCTACCCTCGCCTGTTTAATGGACTTCTATTATGTATTGTCTTCGTTATACCTGCCTGCCATTGTTTGACCCTGCCTGTTGGACCATGTATCTGTCTAGTCCCTCAAATAAAAGCTCGCAGATGGATCCGCTCGCCTCTCGTCTCATTCACTCCGTTACATAACCGGCTAACACATTGCAGGCACGCTGCATTTGCAGTTGCAGAATAAAAACGAGCAATCAACGAGAGTGAGGGAAAAAGGAAAGCGGTAGTAGACGTGAATAGAGACATGAGTAGGAATGCAAATGGCAGGCTAAACTGGCAAACGGAATGCTAACGCACAGCACAGCGTTGCACTCGCGGTTATAGAATAAAAGCGAATGATCGGATTAGTTTAATGGATAAGATCAGAAATCTGGTGGAAATAAAGCTATATTTTATCACTTTAAACAACAGAGAGTAATAGTAAGATAGAGATTTCTACAGACAAACTAAGCTCCAGGAAGCTACAATTGCACACCACTCTGCAGCACGGGACGACTCTGCAGCACAGGTGTGCCTTAGGCTGGCCACAATAAAAGGCTACTCTAAAATGTGCAGTTTTATCACACAGCACAACACCACAGATGTCGCAAGTTTTGAGGGAATGTGCAATTGGCATGCTGACTGCAGGAATGTCCACCAGAGCTGTTGCCCGTGACTTAAATGATAATTTCTCTACCATGAGCCATCTCCAAAGGTGTTTCAGAGAATTTGACAGTACATCCAACCGGCCTCACAACCGCAGACCACGAGTAACCACACCAGCCCAGGACCTCCACATTCAGCATCTTCACCTCCAAGATTGTCTGAGACCAGCCACCCGGACAGCTGCTGCAACAATTGGATTGCATAACCGAAGAATTTCTGCACAAACTGTCATAAACCGTCTCAGGGAAGCTCATCTGAATGCTCGTCATCCTCATCAAGATCTCGACCTGACTGCAGTTCGTCATCGTAACCGACTTCATTGGGCAAATGCTCACATTCGATGGTGTCTGGCACTTTGGAGAGGTGTTCTCTTCACGGATGAATCCCGGTTTTCACTGTACAGGGCAGATGTACAGTGAATGTACAGATGTACAGATGACAGCGTGTATGGCATCGTGTGGGTGAGTGGTTTGCTGATGTCAACATTGTGGATCGAGTGGCCCATGGTGGCGGTGGGGTTATGGTATGGGCAGGCGTATGTTATGGACAACGAACACAGGTGCATTTTATTGATGCCATTTTGAATGCACAGAGATACCGTAACGAGATCCTGAGGCCCATTGTTATGCCATTCATCCACGACCATCACCTCATGTTGCAGCATGATGCACGGCCCCATGTTGCACAGTGTTGGGCAATAACGCATTACTTTGTAACATGTTACTGTAATTTGATTATTTTTTAGTAACGGAGTAATTTAACGCGTGATAATTTGCAAACAAGTAATTACAGTATAGTTACAAGCATGCATTACCGCTGCGTTACATCATTGCCGACAGAATGTGTTTTTATCATCTAGATTGTTGGCTAGCACACGCAACGTCCTCTACCTGAGACCTACTTCGACTGGTAAGCGCCTGTGAGGCGGATACTACCAATGAAAACAAAGTCAGCATGGAGAGAGGAAAGTATGTGTTGTGTAGTTGGAAATACAGTCATTACTTTGAGTTTATTTCTGTCAAAGGCAAGAACATTATCGTGCGTTGTCAATTAGAGGGAAAAACTTCATATCCAATTTAAAACACGTGAAAGTTCAGCACGGCACATTAAAACTTCTTGTGAACATACCGGGTGCGGAGGGCAATGCATTAACTTCTACTGTCTTCACGAGTCTCTGCCCGCCCGCACCCGCACTCGCCCATCAAGTCTTGTCCCGTGCCACTCTCTTGCGTCGAGTCCAGCGGGAGTGCAGATCTCTAATACACTGGCACTGGACTCGACGCAACAGAGCACAGCGCAGGACAAGACTTGATGGGTGGGTGCGGGTGTGGGCAGGCAGAGACTCATGTGTATGCGGAAAGCAATAGATAAATTATTTGCGGGACTCCTGCAAAATAGAAATATATAGACATAAAATATCTAAAACAAATAAAATGTTATTCATGTATTGCACAAAAGCAACAAGAACAACTAATGTAAAAACAAAAACGATTAACACGTTTAAGCATAGGCAGAGTTTCTATTTATAACACGTGTTTGCAGTGTTAAACAATGTTGATTTCTGGAATGCAATGGACAATCAGAGAATCCACTCACCGCTCGAAATGCCGTGCAGTTTGCAACCACACACGCAGCAGCCTATTGCTTTTAGTAAAAATAACAGTAGTTTGTGAATGTTGATGCTTTAATAACAAATATTTTATCGGGAGTGTTTATGCTGGGATATGTTAGGCAACACACAAACTTAATATTTCACGTAAATTTTGTGGATGTACAGAAAAAAAGAAACGTAACTAGTAGTGTAACTACTTACTTTTGAAATAAAGTAATCAGAATAGTAATTTGATTACTTATAAAAGGAGTAATCAGTAATTTAATTACTTTTTTTAGAGTAACTTGACCAACACTGATGTTGCAAGGATCTGTACACAATTCCTGGAAGCTGAAAACATCTATAATCTGTGCAATAATCATGCTGTCTAATCAGCATCTTGATATGCCACACCTGTGAGGTGCATGGATTATCTCTGCAAAGAAGAAGTGCTCACTAACACAGATTTAGACAGATTTGTGAAGAATATTTGAGAGAAATAGGCCTTTTGTGTACTTAGAAAAAGTCTTAGATCTTTGAGTTCAGCTCATGAAAAATGTGGGCAAAAAAATTGTTGCGTTTGTAATTTTGAAATTTTGAAACATTCATTTCAGCAACTAATGTTTACATATGTTAGCTAGCATGCTAGCAGCTTTATGCATTCACCCGGTATGTTTAAAACTGAGATTGGAGTGATTTCACCCCAGAGCTTCTCTTACTCCTTACTATTGTTGTACGTTTTCGACACATTATACAGACAGTGTTACTACAAAAACTCAAAAAGCAGTTTTCTCCATTTTTACTATCCAATGGACCGGTAACGTTACAGCAGCTATTGTGAAAGTACTGATGTAATCATACAGCCATCATTATCCCGATTTAAAATCACAAAAATATAAAACATGTTTGATATTATTAGGGGTGGCCCTGATTTGTGTGTGAGCAGATCGGGAGGTGCAAGATTCTATCTGTGAACGCCTCACATTACCAGATAATCTCCACTGAATATCAGGATCGTTCAAGTTGCTCTACAGGATTTTTGCTCCGATTCTCGGGAGGGCAAAATCGGGCTAAAAATCCTGTAGTGTAAACCTAGCTTTAACCAGTTACTTTGAACTTTTTCACTCTTTCACTCAGTGGCGCCGTTTCACAAAACCGTAGGGTATGGCAATGGTGTAAGGTGAATTTTTTTCCAATAATTAAACACTGCGTCATAAGAGCTGGTATTGCGGCTTTATCAGAGTCAAGTCAAATCAAGTCACCTTTTTTTATACAGCGCTATCAACAATACAGATTGTGACAAAGCGGCTTCACAGTATTAAAAAGGAAATCAATAATGCAAAGGGACAATTTTCAGTTAAAGGCAGTTCATCATTGACTTCAATGATATCATCATCCAGCTCAGTTCAGTTCAAATAGTATACGATAACGCACAAAATTTTGTGTTCCCAACTAAGCAAGCCGGAGGCGACAGTGACAAGGAACCAAAACCCCAGCAGTGACAGAAATGGAGAAAAAACCTTGGGAGAAACCAGACTCAGTCGGGGGGCCAGTTCTCCTCTGGCCAGACAAACCAGCAGTTTGTTCCATATTACAAAAAATCAGAATGTGCAGAGGACCCGTCTGGTTCCCATGGTCTTGTACTGATGGCCGTCTAGGTGACGAGGTCTTCACTGGGGATCCGTCTCTGGGGCTTATCTAGTTGACGTTGTTTCCGCTGTCATTCAGGGCTGTAGAGGTTGTCTCTAGGTGATGATCCTCCATCTGGGCTGGGTACAGAGTGGACACTGGCACTTAGAATTTTATGAAAATCAAGCTCAAATGGACTTAATGTTTTTGACCAGTGAATGATGGAAATATGCGTTTTGTCTGTCATCAGAACGGCTCTATCATTTGCATCGAATTATACGCTTTCATCAATTTTCATAAAATTTGTAAATCGTAAAAGATTTAAATTTGTAGCCATATGGCCGCTTAGTTTTTCTTGTTTAATACACTTGGCCAAAATATCATGATATAAACGATGAAGTGTTATATGCACAGGACAATATACAACAATATATTGGCTACAACTAGACAGCAAATGTTAAGATTCTTCTCCGCTTTTCAAACACACAAAAAACATTTTTTATGCCTTTACAGACATAGTGTTTGAGTAATGAAAACGGAGTACTTATTCAAACATCAGATATTTATTTACCCTTGCATTGCGAACAAGCGGAGAGCTGTCTCCAGGCTGTGAGTGGCACTTCATTGTGAATGAACGCAGGGTGAAGTTACGATATTTCACTGACAGAGGATCCAATGGCGTTATGAGGTGGTACTGGTTAATTAGGGGCCAAGCACAGATTGTATCCGTTGGCATTCTTATTATTCTTCTTCTACCGTTTCTTCCACTCTTAAGTCTGTGCTTGCGGGAACGTTGGCACACTGGTAGAGGACAGTCTCAACATTAACCATAGCAAATTTGGAGTCTCTAACTCAAACTCTCTAGCGCCACCACTTGTCCAAAATTTCACTCAGTTTATGCTAATAACTTTTGAACCGTAAGGCACAGATTGAAAATTGGCTCATGCCGAGTCAAAAGAAGTTTTTCCCTGTAATTTTTTGTTCATAAAACCTACTTTTTCAAACACATCCTAGACAGTGTGTCGGATTTTAACCAAAATTGACTCCGATCTTCAGAGTTAGAGCTGGATACAGACTTAACGTTTGTCCCATCCTTTCCTCTGACAGTGCTCAAGAAGATGACGGCAACATCGTTCCTGAGGTACCAGCTGGAGCAGGAGACCATGACTATGCAGTCATTCCTCTTCCAGGTATGTTTGCATTCCTGACAGCAAAAAGTATAAAAATTAAAAAGTATTACTTTATAAAAATAATTTTAAGTTCTTTCACTTTCTATATCAGTATAATTTTATTTAATTTAACGTTCAAACAAAATACTAATGTACTATAATTTGTCTTATCTTAAATGCTGCCATAAATGATGAGCAGTAGTAAAATTAAGATTAACACAAGTCTGTTAAAGTCACTTGAAGTGTTTATTACAGTGGGTTGGTATTAAATCATAGCAGAGGTCAATTTTACATATTTTATACTCATGCTAGTTTTGCTCTAAAGTTTTAATAGTAATCTAAGGTTGTAGTACTGCACAGCATGTCACAACTTTTCACACATATTTCTATGTAGACAAGTACTAAGTTGAATGTCATAATATAAGCATTGTTGAGATAATTATGTTGCTGTTACTTTAATGTACACAGGGTCTGAGTTGGTTACATTTGTAATATTTTTTATTTAAATAAGTAATCATTGTTTTTTCATTATTTTGATCCATTACTTTTTGTGAATCTAGGTGCACAGGATGCAGCAGCTGCATGCATACAGGAATTAGAAGCTGAAGTCAGAAGACTGGAAACTAAGGTCATGCAGCTGAGAATAGGCCACTCTCTGTCACAGTTTCAGAGATTTTGTGCTTCAGATGAAGACATACGTTTCCATCTGAAGAGGTCTTCCTAGCATTCTGGAAAGCGATTGAGCCCTCTGCGTTGATGAGTTTGTTTATACTGCTGTCGTGTTTCTGCAGGACTTAAAGAGAAAGTGTTAGCTGACATTTTCAAAATTAGTCTCTCCACCATTAGCCGCATCATCATAACGTGGGCCAGTTATCTTTACCTTATCCTTGGATCTTTACCAATATGGATGAGCAGACAGGAGGTGAATTCCACCATGCCATACAAGTTTAGGCAGTTTTGTCCAGAGCTGAGGGCCATCATTGACTGCACAGAGATAAGGTGCCAGAATCCATCTTCGCTCACGCTCCAGTCTAAGGTGTTTTCTTCATACATAAATACCACCACCTTCAAGGGATTGATTGGCGTTGCCCCGTGTGGACCAGTTACATTTGTGTCCAGCTTGTTCACAGGTTCCATCTCTGATCAAGAGCTGACAAAACAGTCAGGGATACTTGAGTTGTTGGAGCCAGGGGATGCTTGCATGGCTGACAAAGGATTCACTATCAAGAGCACTATCAAGAGCACTATCAAGAGCATGTGGAGTGAGGGGCCAAACTCATCATACCACCTTTTAAAACGGCAACTCAGTTTAGCAAAGAAGATGCAGAGAGAACACAAGCCTTCGAATTCTCTTGAGAGAGCCATCAGAAGAGTGAAAGAGTTTCAGATTTGGGACACCACTGTACCTTTTGACCATGTCTGGAACAGTTAACCAGCTATGGACTAATTGCTGCCTGATGAGTAATTTTCAGTGGCCGCTTGATGTTAAAGGTCACAAATCAGTGCATCAAGTGCATCATAGCCAGTTAATTTTAAAGTGTGGCTTTAATGTAATATAATGTATTATATCTGTTGTTTGTTTTGTATTATATTTTTCACTTTGTACAGTTTAATATTTAAATAGCAGTTATGAATTGTTAAAAATGTGTAACAGTTGCAGTTTCATAAACAATTTATTGAAAATAGACAGTATGTTAATTATATAATATATAGCAGGTATATATATATATATATATATATATGATATAATTGCACATGACACAAATCTTGAAATCATTAAAACAATACATTGAATAAAATATCTGTACAAACAATTACAGACTCAATTATTTTTAACAGTGCATGAGTGCAATTAAGCCTATTAGAGCCCACCCTTAAGATATTCATCCATGTATGTACAAAAATAGTAAAGGTCCAGGTTCTCTCTCATTTGAGTTGTCATGAGACTGTCCCTCCACACTCTTTCGACTGTTATGTCCTCTTCAGTGTCAGTGATTAAGTCACACCAGCTGAGTCCAGTTACAGCCAGTTGACCCTGAATCTGAACCTGAATCTGGGATTTTTTCAAGGTTGCCCATCCATTCACAATCTTAATATGCTTAGCTTCAGAGACTGTATGAACATTAGGGCATTTCACCTCAGCGAGCCCGAAACAGGGATCTGCATTAGGGTCATAAACTTTGGCATCGGGACTGGCACCAAGGTACGGCGCATCCGGGTGTACCACAAAACCACAAGGTGAGATATTAACATTAAACAGTTCAGAGTAATGTTCCAGTACCTCAGGTTCCTTGTCAAGGCCTGTTTTCATTGCCTTTGTTTGCTTTGTACCCTTGAGTATCCATCTTGCCAGTGCCTGGCCAGATGTCTCTCCTCACACATGAGAAGCCTTGTGAAACCTGCTAGCTGTCACTTTCGGCTTGCGCATTTCCTTCCATAATGCACACTTTGATTGGTCTTGAGTTTGCCTTTCTATTACAGCTGACAACTCCTGTGAGACACTTAGGCTCTCCAAATGGAGGAACTGTTGGAAGTTTGGGACGGAGTACAGACTCAATGGAAATGGAGCACCATCAGTAGGGAGTTTTGGGAACAAAGGAGCATCTGTGTGTTTCACCTTGTTTTTGGCCATGAGAGGAGGGCACTGGTAGGAGAGCACAGAACCTCGGGGTACAGGACCGAATCTGGAGTCCACTAAGGACAGTTCAGAGAAGTCATTAAACACACTGGAAATCAGAGATTGGGGAGTGAGTCCTTTTACAGCTTCTCCAACAGCTAGTACTGCTGGGTCAGGGAGGGGACCTAAAAACAAATGACTTGTTTAGGAAACATGTTGGGAAAGCAATTCAAGACATTACAGTAGTCTTAAATTTATGTTATGTAAGATATAAGATCCACTTTGTCCCAAACTGTCACTAAGTGTCTAAGTGTCTCACAAGAGTTGGCAGCTGTAATAGAGGAACAAACTCCAATGGAGCGAGATAAGTCTCAATAATAATTCACACAAAAGACACTTTGCACCTGTGTAGCCAAAATCACTTGCTTGAAACCTGATTCATGTGCATGAAAAACATCCACAAAAACTGATTCAAGTGAAAAATAAAAATACAAAAATGTTTGTTTCACAAACATTTCACAGATGTACATGTGCAAAAAGTTTTGAATGTGTAAAATTCACAAGTTTCTCATGTACACACAAATCCAGGCGATTCACACAAATTCACACATGAAAGGCGATTTCACATTCACAGTACATGATAAACATGTAAAATGTAACATTCTACACTTGTATTCTGTAATCTGTGTTTTGTGTTTTTAAAACATTTTATGAATTTCTATTTTTATTTTGAGCACTTGAATTGTTTTTTGTTGATGTTGTTGTTTGTTTGTTTTCTGAATATATTTAATGTTTTTCTTTCACATTAATCAGGTTTCATGCATGTGAATTTGGCTACACATGTGTGCAAAGTGTCTTTTGCGTGAATTATTATTTAGACTAATCTCGCTCCATAAACTCCTGCCTCAACAGGAACGTTAATGTCTACTAGTGAAATTTTTTCTTTATTACCGGTGTATGCTCTGTAGAGAGTAGATTTGCATTCACTTCTGGAAGAGATCCTCGGTTTTTTCACAACCAATTGATCCATGGTCTCTGCAGCAATCCCCTGAAAAACAACAATAGAAACTCTGTACATTTTCAATTATCTACCAACAATACTACTGTGTAACTTGGCTTGTGGTTATATTACCTGTGTCTTTGGTCTATGCCATGTTTGCAGCATGCTTGTGGATGCCATGGTTGGTGGTACGGTCTGCATCTGCATCATGCTGAAGTGGGCCGTTTGGAAAAACATAGCTACAAGATGATTGCACAGTGCTTTGCCTGCAGTGCATGTGCAAGACGTGCTTGTGAGCTTGACAGGCACTGTGTCAGCTTTTAAACCGATCTAAAGTAAAATACAAAAGCCAGTATCAGTATACATTTATAAAGTGAGGCTTAGACTACAGAAAGAACATTGATGAGAACCATCAAACAACATTTTTAATGAAAAAGAAAAAAAAACTCAATATAGAAATCTGCAACCGCGGCATGAAGAAACTAACGTTACTTAAAACTATCCCTTACACTATAAGCGTTATTTTTTCAATACTGTACTGCACTGGAAAATGCAAACAGGGATCGTGTCATGCTAGGCATAGAATTTCTTAACTTCTAGTGTAAGAGATTAGTTTTATAAAAAGGTCTTTTATTTTCTATGGTAACCTGCAATGAATGTGGCTCCTCGCACTTCCACAGACACCATTGCATTAAATCATGTAGCTCGAATCGGAATCGTAAAGGGACATTCATTTACAAGGCAGAATCAGAATCAAAAACCATGTAATTTGTGCACAAGAGTTTATTAACAAAGGACTAACACATAACTAATCTAAACACACAAACATAAAATCACTCATACATGGGAGAAGGACAAATGAGAAGCAGTTAGAGAGAGACAAGGAAATGAAGCTATGAAAAGAGTCAGTTAACCACCTGAGTGAAACCATCAGTGCTGTCTACAGCTTATACTAAACCTCTGTTTTGTTTAGTTAAATGTTAAATGCTGTGAAACCATGTTTAGTTAAGTGTACGATACTTGCATTGCCTTGGTCGTTGAACAAGTGTCCAAATGCAGTCTCTGGTGAAAGTCTTGATGGTTTGGAGCAGTGGTGGTTTTGGAATTGCAATCACGTTCTTCCGGGTCTGAAGAGTGATGAACTCCAAAGATGTTCTGACTCGATGGTGACTGGGAGTTTCTTCCCATGTGAAAAGTGAAGAAGAACCAAGAGCTGAGAGGGACCCAGTCGAAATCCTATGATATTTGGGGAATGTAAGACAAGGCCGCAAGGCCTGGCGCAACTTAGAGAAGTCCCAACGAGTCCCTATCTCATCCTCCTCATCCTCTTAGGTTCTAAAAGAACCCATGTGAGACGACTGAAGAAAACTAAAAGAAAACGGCCCAGGCTCCCCGTGGGTTCCTCCACACGGGCAGCAATCGAAGGATTTTGCAGAAGAGGAAAGAGAAAGAAGAGTCTCATGTGATGGTTTTAAATTCTCTGGAGGTCCAAGAACCAATGGTAACTTTTATCTTTGGAGGGAAAGTTTACGACTCTTTGTCTGTGAGCATGGCATTTTGTGTATGTAATTTGATTGGGTGTTGATGCAAAACTACTAAGGATTTTTAAAACACTAATATGTTGCAAGGGTATCAGCATATAATATACACCATTATTTAGATCATCAAAATACAAATTCAAAGAGACCAAACATGGCATATGTAAGTTATACTACACTAGAGATCTATCATAACAAATGCATATAACAGTGCATAATGAAAAACACAAAATTACAAGGCAATAATAGTAAAACTGTGTGATAGGAAGGTCAAGGATAGGTTTGTCTGTGAATGAATAGGAAAGAGTCCATTTCTATAGGCATTGTGTCTTTCCTATAGGCAAATGTAGTGTGCTCTGTTTGCATTCCTTAAAGCAATAAAACCCATGATATCAGATGGTCGCCCTGGCAACTGAGCCCTTTTGGGGTGTTAGTTGCTTTGGCGGGTTGTCTCCAGAACTCCAGCATATAGCTGGCTTGTTGGTTTTAAAGATTATTTGTTACATTTAACAAAAACCCGTTTTTTAAAATTATGCATTTCTTATGCATTTCCCAATAATGTTGTTGTCGTGTAAATGAACAGGCAAAATGCCATGTAAACAGCCCCTTAAATCAAGGACATCAGCTCATTCAGTTTCTCTCTCTCTGATCCTGCATACAGCTTGGCAGTAGCTGGACCTGTTTTCAGCACAATCTCTTTTTTCACCCTGTTTGTTACTTAATAAACCTTTTTTATTGGTAAACCTGTTTTTGTTCTTGATGTTGCTTCCTCTGAGCCAGGGTTGGAACATTATGGTGGCTTGTCCATTTATTTATTTATTTTTTTGGATACTTTGGGACTGTGTTTTTCCTCTATTCCCTTTTGATTGATGTGTTCTCGTGAGTTTGGTTATTTGAGTTCTTTTGTGATTATGCATGAGTTAGATAGGATGAGCATTCCAGCTGGGTTAAACATTCAATCCTGCCTTTGGTTCACTCTTTTGTGATTTTGCCTTTTTTTATTTTCAAGGTTATTCTGGGTAGAGACTTGGGTAACACTTTATAATAACGTTTAGTTGTAAGTCATTTATAAGTGATTAGTTAATGATGAAATATTCATCATATTGTTCATTGTTGTGTTCAGTGGTGAATGTGATGAAATATTCATCTACAAAACATTCACAAATGATTAATAAGTGATATGCTAACAATTTGTGTATGTTTTGTTAATTCATTTACAAGTCAATTACAAGCTAATTTGCAAGTAATTATTCAATGATGAACTAATCATTTACAAAACATAACTATGTGTTTATAGATGATTAATAAGTGATATGTTGAAAAGTACAAAAATACAATAATTCTAAAACTATTTTCTTATTTTATTTAATAAATTATTTGCTGTCAAATGAATAAACATTTAAACCCTTTCTCTCATCGGCACAGACAAGTGTTCTGTGTGGAGTGTGTGGGATCTAGTTTTAATGTGAACCAGTGAACTTCCACTGAAGATCACATCAGGTCCACAGCGTTAAAATACTCCATGTGCTTACCATCTTTACCCTTTCCAGTCAGCCCTTACATTGCAGTACACACAACAAACATTCAAAACCTGTTGTATAAACACATGAATAAATAATTTACAAATCTTTCTGCATCCCCTATGTCAGTGCAAATAACAGAGGATTCAGGCACGAGTGCAAGTAAAACAGTTTATTGAACCTTGAAGCAGACAAATCCAAGGAAGATAACACGGGTGCAAATAGAGAGTTCTTGGGACGTGCCACAGAAGAGCAAAGCGTAGTCCAGAGCGACAACCCGGTAGGAACCACTGAGGACGATCCAAACTAGAAAGAACTGGCTGGCAAGAGAACTCCAACAGAACAGGACCCACTGCTCAACACCAATGATCTGACAACACAAGGTAGGAAGCAAGGGATTAAATAGAGGAGCTAACAAGCCACAGCTGCACCTGATCAGCTCATTAGCAGAGAGAACACAAGCACACACACAGAGGGAGAGAGGGAGAGGAAGAGAGAGAGAGAGAGAGAGAGACTTTGACTTTTAAAAGCTATTTATTTTAACATTGAAAAACACTTTCACAAAAACAAATAAATCATCTTTTTAAAACTATTCCCAATTAAAAATTAGGTTTTCATCTTCTACAAAAACCAAACCTTTATTTAAACACCACTTACTCCGAAATATTAGTTCATCACTATTTGCTCGATAATATTCATATTCTAGACAAATTCTAGATTCCACCAGGGCTTTAAACAACTTGACCATACTTACTTCCTGACCTTCCATTCCAATTTTATAAGCCTTCCAAATTGCCAACTTTGCTTGTCCAAGTAAAAAGTTTAAGAATGTGCAAACCTCTTTCTTATTACGAGAATATTCATATCCATATATAAACATTATTTTTGAAAAATTTAAACCTAACCGATTAAAAATTCCATCTAAAATATTAAACAAAGAAAATAATTTACAACATTCACAAAAAATATGAAACACTGTCTCAGGTTTTTGACACACAATACAAAGCGAAGAATCTGAAAATTTACATTTAAACAAAAACACTTTTGTTGCCAAAGAACAGTGCAAGATTCGCCACTGTAAGTCACCAGACCTCTTTGGTAGAGGATTTTTATACAAGGAACGCCAAGAAGGTGATTTACTTTCAAGTAAAGAAAAATAAGTTCTCCATTTTGTATCTCTTCTCTCTCCTAACTGTCCAACAAAAAAAGACTTTACACAAATATTATATAAATTTTGTTTGCTTGCCATAGAAAAAGGAAGACTTTGTAAACCTTTGAAAGACAGCAACATATTTGCATCATCACCATTATCATTTCTATGCTGATCTATCTTTGGGGTTACATACAACTCTGGAAAAGGTACCTTTATAAAATTGTCAGACATAAAATTTGTTGTAAACTCTTGTAAAGGTTTAGGAAAAGATGTTTTCAACCTCTTTAAAATATTCCCCACTATTCTCTCTGACCTACTTCCTATCTTCTTAGTGAAAACCTGTACTGAAAGCCACTCTCTCTTTGATAAATCCAACAAATCTCCAACTTTAGTTACTCCTGCTGAAACACAATTAGAAATATCAGTATCAGACAAGATGTCCTTTTGGCAAAGCCATGGATTAAAAAAAAGTGGTTCTTCAAACCCAAAATGTTCTCTTCGCTCTAACTTAAGATACCTCCAAGCTTCGAAAACAGATTGATAAAACTTTATGATAGATTCATCTTTGACATTATTTTCTGAAATTAGAAACAATTGTTTATCAAACCCCATCTTGTTTTTTGTTTGTAAAATTGCAAGGCCAAAACTAATCCATGGTGCAGAGTCCGAGGAATAGAGTAACTTCTGAGCAGTTTGTAACCTCATGGCTTTCACCTTAGAGGTCAGATGAATTAACCCTTGACCACCCTCGCTAACAGGAAGACAAAGTACTCCAGGGGGAAGCCAGTAATGGCCACCCCAAAAAAAGTCCACAAAAACTTTTTGAAGTTTTAACAAGAGGTCTTTTGGAGGATCCAATACTGTCAGACGATGCCACAGCATTGAGGCAGCAAGATTGTTCACTACTAATACTCTGCCTCTGTACGAAAGCCGAGCCTGAATCCATTTCCATCTTTGCAGTTTTCCGGTCACCTTCTCTATGAGTCCTTCCCAATTCTTTTTCATGTATTGTTCAGTTCCAAAAAACAAACCAAGTATCTTAACACCCTCTTTGTTCCAGGGACACTGGTGTGGAAGCTGAGGTGGGCTCTGATCTGACCAATGACCCAATAACAGGGTGTCCGTTTTTTCCCAATTGACTCGTGCCTTCTGAAAAATGTTCAGACATGAAAACAAATGTTCAACATCATCTTGAGATCTAATGATGACTGTGATATCATCAGCATAAGCTGTTAATTTCACCGTTGGTACATGTGAGAGATGAAATGGTGAAAAATTCACTCCTTGCAACTTCTCTCTCAACATCCTTAACAGCGGTTCAATTGATATTGTGTACAAGAGGCCGGATAAACTGCAGCCTTGCCTCACTCCTCTTTGCACTGAAAAAGGTCTTGTCAAAGTTCCATTAACCTTCAGCATACTGTACACATCCTTATACAAAAGTTTTATCCATGACGTGAATTGATTCCCAAAGCCAAAACTTTCAAGCGTTTTAAATAAATACTTATGATCTACTTTATCGAAGGCCTTTTCTTGATCCAAACACACAAGACCAAGATTTGATTTACTCACTTCAGTCAAATACAACATATCACGCACAAGGAAAAGATTGTCAAATATGGATCTTTTTGGAATACAGTACGATTGATCTCCATGAATAATTGATGCTAAAAACTTCTTCAAACGATTTGTTAAAGCCTTCGAAAGAATCTTGTAATCTGTTCCTAACAGGGAGACAGGTCACCAATTCTTGAGTAAGCCTAGATCTCCTTTCTTAGGTAAGAGAGTCACAACTGCTCTTCTACAGCTGAGAGGTAAAATTTTTGACTCGAAGCTTTCAAGAAACACAGCATGCAAATCTTGTCCTATAATGGACCAAAAAAATTTTAAAAACTCTGGTGTCAGGCCATCTAATCCTGGTGTTTTTCCAGTGGATTGTTGCTGTACCGCTTTACTTAACTCCTGTAGAGACAGTGATCTTTCTAGCTTGGCTTTATCTTTTCTTCCAAGCTGCGGAAGTCCATCCAGAAGTTGTTCAACTGCGCCAACATTACAAGGTTGTGCACTGTATAAATCTTCATAAAACTGTAAAACTTGTGAAATTATTTCTTTCTTTTCAGTTATTCCTTTTCCGTTTGACATTTTTAGATAATTAATATTCTTCTTTTCTTTAATCTTCTTCTCTAATGAAAAAAAGAAATTTGTTGAAGAATCCATACTGTTAAACTGAAGAAATTTCCCACGAACAGATGTATTATGACTTCTTTCTTCATACAAGTTCTTGAGAAGCAAATTATAATTTTCAAGCATTTTTGCAGTTTCTGTATCTTCACCCACGCCAATAGAACTGCTTAACTTAAGAATTTGTTGTTCCAAAAACTTTACTTTCTCTCTCATCTCAATTATGCGATTCTTTGTGTACTGTTGACAAAAAATTTGAATCTGCACTTTTCCGATGTCCCACCACTGGCTTAACGTTTTATACTGTAACTTTCTCTCTCTCCATTCTCTCCAAAATTGAGAAAAAAACTCTGTGAAAGATTTATCTTGTAACAGTCTATTATTAAACCGCCAATAATTACGGTAAGACATAGTCTGTGTTACTGACATAGTTACAGCAATATAGTGATGATCAGAAAGTGCTATTGGCGAAATAAAACTATTAAAAAATCTTCCTCTATTGCCCTTTTGAACATAGATTCTATCAAGTCGTGCACCAGAAACTGTATTATCATTAATCTTTAACCATGTATATTGTTTATCACTAGGAAAAGCTTCTCTCCATACATCAACAAGATTATGAAACTGGATCACGGTTTTGAGAGTTTCAGCCGAATTTAAATGAGGCTCAATGTGATTCCTATCCATAGTATAATCAAGAGTACAATTAAAATCACCAGCTAAAAAAATTATTCTATTATTTGAAATCTCTGAAATAACACTTTTTAGCTTCTTAAAAAAATTAACTCTTTCTATACCAACATTTGGGGCATACACATTAATAAGGGAAAAACATAATTCAAATAATTTAAACTCTAACATTTGCATTCTGCCAGGTATAATTTCCGTAACTTTATGATCCTGAATTTGTAAATCTCCTGAAATAAGAAAAGCTACTCCAGCGCTAACATTTGATCCATGGCTAAAGAAGGACTGACCTCTCCACTCACTCATCCATTGTGCCTGATTATTCCCATCTGTGTGTGTTTCTTGCAGAAAAACTATATTTGCTTTTTTTAGAACTATCAAATCAAACAAAGCAGTCCTTTTTTCAGCACTACGACATCCATTAATATTCAAAGATCCAAAGTTTAAGGATGTCATAATGCTCACTATAAATAAAAGAACGACTAATATCGAGCAAGAAGCTGTATAGTTTTCCCTCCTCATTCTATAATAATTATACTTTTTTTTCTTCGCGGTTTGTCATACTTTTCACCTTTGTTATGATTTTCTTAAGGCGATATCGCTTCTGTCTATTGAGTTCATCAAAAGTTGCTTTTCTCATTGCAACTTTACAAGACATCAGAAAGCGCTTCAAATCTGGAAAGAAAGTCTCAATTTGGGGTTTACGAACTCCCTTGGTTTCATCAAGAAATTCATTTATTTGTTTTACCGTATAGAGCTTCGGAGTAAATGATTCTGTTTTTTCAGCATCCTCTCCATCCGACAGACTGCCTAAACTCTCTAGATCATTGTCTGAATCATTTTCAGAATGAACATATTCTGAACTCATAGTGGACATCTGAGAACAGCTTTCTATAGCTGCCTCATTTCCACCATCTACTTCAGTGTCGTCTATTCCTTGTTCTTTTCCTGATCGTTTATCATCTTTGTTTACGGTTGACGTGGGTTTTTCTCCGACATCAACTTGATTTTCGATCACCTCATTACTGACATTATTTTTTACACTTTTATTTAATGTTACATCGATTTGATTTGCGGGCGCTGTTTCTACCGCAGGAATATGTTCGTTTTCCCGAGTGACATTTTGTTCAATTATTTCTGAATGAGACGGCTCGTCCACTTGTTTGTTTGGGCACGTTTGTCTTACATGTCCTAATTCCCCACAAAAAAAGCACCTCATTTGATCCGAACTAATAAAGATTGTATAATCTTTACCCTCATTTTTAAGTTTCACGGCCAAATTAAGCGGGTCTTGCTGCTCATTTAATATCATGTACGTATATCGCCGAAAAGACATAACGTGCTTGATATCTGGATTTTTCAAACCTAACGGGATCATCTTAATAGGTGCTGTTAGTTTGCCGTATCTCTCCAGCACTTCTTGAATAACTTCGTTCTTGATGAACGGTGGAACATTCGAAAGTACTATTTTCTTTGATGGACTCGATAGTGGCAATACCGGTAAGAACGTGTCATTAATCGTGATTCCGCGTTCAATCAGATCATCAACCATTTTAACATCAGTGAGGAAAACAACGACAGATTTATTCATTCTAGAAGCGGACTTAATGTTTAAGCCACCTACCTGTCGACTAACTGCAATCAACACATCTTCCACAGATATGGAATCATCAGGCATACACTTCAATCCATGTTTGAGAGTCAAGCGTGAGAAATCTCCGCTTGACCCCATCTGCTCGATTTCGCCGACCTTAGTCAGCGCCCAAACCAATCTAATCTTTAACTAAACCTTCAAAACAATCAAACAAACAAACAAAACAACAACAACAACAAAAAAAAGAAAAATATAATAAATGAAACAAACTCTCAAAAGCGTGCTCCAAAACTCTAAGCTCCTCCCACTACCCACAATCCCACGAGAGAGAGAGAGAGAGAGAGAGAGAGCCAGTAGACCTGTATACCGTGACACCCTAATCTAAAGTGTAAACTATTCATTAGCTGTAAATGTTTTACAAACCTGCCAGTTACAGGTTGTGTGGGTATACACACTGGTGGGGAAAGATCTACGAATGATGAGTAAAACATTTACAACTGATGAATTGTTTACACTTTAGATTAGGGGATACAGAAAGATTTGTAAATTATTTATTCATGATGTGATCTTCAATGGAGGGTAAACATTTCAATGATTGACATTTCAATTATATATAATTGATTAATAATATATTAACTAGTAACTTATTAACCATTAACTAAGGATTTGTTTGATTATTTCATGCTGTGCTATTTTTTTAAAGATAACTTATGACAGATTTGTAAATCGTTAGCATATTACTTAATCATTTGTGAACGTATAGTCATGTTTTGTAAATTATTAGTTCATCATCTAATCACTTATAAAAGATGTGTATCTTAATCTACAAAGTATAGATAAAAATACTAACATATCACTTATTAATCGTTTATGAATGCATAGTCATGTTTTGTAAATGGTTAGTTAATTATTAACCAATTACTTGTAAGTTACTTGTAAATGAATTAACAAAACATACACAAATTGTTAGCATATCACTTAGTAATCTTTTATAAATGTTTTGTAAATGATTATTTCATCATTAACTAATTGCTTATAAATGAATTACAACAGAACGTTATTATAAAGTGTTACCGAGACTTGTTCTCTGTCGGGTGTAAGTATTTCACAACTGTGTGACCATTGGTTATATGGTCTACAGTGCCTTTTTTTTTTTTTCGCCTCATGCCCAGTACACCTCAGAAGATAGATAGGGGTTAGGCAATGTGAGGCAGGTACCCGGGTATTTCTCATGTATACGGTGTACATTTTAGCACATCTTCAGACATAAGTCATAAAATAAAAGGGTGTGAAGCCTCAGACTAAAAAAGGCTTCAGTCACTAGACAGAACGGCATCATGCCTCAGACTGAAAGGCTTCAGGTCTCAGTTAAAACGACGTCAGGTGTCAGGTCTTGTACAATTAGGCATCAGATGAAACGGACTCAGATTAAAAGGCATCAGACGAAGCTACGAGGAATGTGACACATCTAAAAGCCACATCTATGTCCACATATGTCACATTTTCATTCATTTTGAAACAGGAAGAAGCATCGATAAGAAGATAGTAGTGTTGTTTGCAAACCGCTGAAAAGTAGTTGTTTGCCATGTCGGTAAGTAAAAAAAAATCTTTAACAATGTGTGCGTCGTTTGTGTGCGTAAATAACAGGTTGGTACACTTAGTAACTTGTATGTTTTGAACTACATGTTTTAGCTATATATATGTATATATATGTGTGTGTGTGTGTGAGAGAGAGAGAGAGAGAGAGAGAGAGAGAGAGGGGGTGGGTGAGATGAAAAAATGCACGTTCATTCAGCATTAATTTTATGTCATAAATAACGTATGAATCAGTATACAAATACATACATGTATACATGTTTAGATAGACAGATATCAGATGACTCAGTAAAGTGAATGCTGAATCGGTGTGCAATTTTTGCACACACAGACATAGCACTAATCTCAACCACTCAGACACACAAAACACTTACATACAGTATGACATCTTTAATGATATACACTGCTCTCCAAAAGTTTGGAAATGCCTTAGAAGAGTGGAGTTTTGGACAATATTGGCATAAATCCTTCTTAATTTGTGATCATTTTGCACTGATAAGGGACAACACAAACTACGAAAAACATATTTTATTACATAAACAGTTCATACATAGAAAAAAATTTAATTTTCGATTTATCAAAATATCCACCATTAGCAGCTATTACAGCTCTGCTTAATCTGGGCCTAAATTCATTGTATTCTAAAGCTAAATGGCAATCAATTAATGTGTGCTGACCCAAAAATCTTTTAAAAACCTGGGCCAAGTTTAAACCAGTAACCAGGCATCACAGCTGGCAAAGGGGCATGTCTGACTTTGACATGTATATATTGCCATTATTATGTAATCAAAATGAAAATGATTATTACTGGTCTTCAATGATAATGTCAAAAAAGTATTTGCACCAAAAAATGATAAGGATTTATGCTGATACTGTCCAAAACCACACTTTGCCAGTGCTGTTTCCAAACTTTTGGAGGGCAGTGTACACTGATCACAGTACCCATGCACAGTAGCTTGGTTGAGCAACCGCATCATTTAACTACATCTTGCTGGATAACTGTGTATCTGTCACAAATTATCTTTGTATTCTTCTGTATTAATGGAAAGATCACATAATGTTTGTCAATGTTTTACATCATTCTACAGATTCTCTCTGTGGAAAGACAATCTTGTTTACTTTAGCCGCGTTTAGCTAAACTTGCTAACTACCACGTTATAAGGAAAGGAGATCACAAAGATTCATAAAAAAAACCCTTATACTCACTTCTGCTGTAAGTAAAGTTGGATCATAAATGATTCGCGTGAACATAGACGGATATATGTAGATCGGGAGGCGCATTCCCTTCACAAACAAACGTAATCTACTGCATCTTCAGCGGCTCAGATGTCGGGAGTAAATGACGAACACTACGTTCATTATTACATCCAGCAACACAACACTGTCACAAACGTATGCAAGTGGTAGATCCAGGGAGAAGCCGGGAAACGGAAGTACAAACAAAATACTTTATTTAAAGAAAAGCAAACACAAAAACCAGGAGCAGACCAAAAACACGAAGTAACGTCATCGACGGACAATGGGAGTGAGCAGACACAGACTATAAATACACGGAAACAGGGGAGTGGCTACAAACGAGCAAACGAGGGGAAGTACAAATATGGGCAAGACTGAACCAAATGGAGACAGAACTAAAGGGGGAGACAAGGAACATACCAAAATATACTAGAACCACGGGGGAAAAAACACAAGTAAAACAGAACAGACAAGACTAAATCCTGACAAACACCTCAGTCACTCAATCTGAGATATTCTTGTCTAACTTACATCCCTGCTCCGGCATCGAAACATGGAAAGTTACTGGACTGTGACAGCTGATCTAAGGTAAGACGCTCATGTCAATCAACTATTGTGGGAGCGGCCTCTGCTGGTGTGACGCCACAATGACAGGCATCTGAGAACGGCTCGATTTGAAAAAGGGAATATTATTTTTACAGATTAATTAAAAACCACTGCATGGATTTTTATCATTATAGGGTAGATGTGTACATACACTGCCAACACACATTAATGTTAAAACAACATGAAAAAGTGAACTTAGCATCCGATGACCCCTTTAACATACAGCCATTATTGTAAAACAGCTGGCAACAAAAGTGAGTACACCCTAAGTAAACCTGTCAAAACTGTGTCCAAAGTGTCAATATTTTGTGTTAGCACATTGTTATCTATCTGCCTCAATTATTATGTACATGGAATTCACCAGAGCTGCACAGGATGTTGCTGGGATCCTCTTCAAATCCTACATAATGACCTTATGGAGCTGCTGGATGTTACACACACGGTGCTTCTCCACCTTCTGCTTGAGGATGCCCCATAGGTGCTCAATAGGGTTCAGGTCAGATCACCTTCACCTGCACCTTCCTCAGCAAGGCAATCGTCATCTTGGTGGTGTGTTTCAAAACATGTTGGAAAACTGACGTTCGGCCCAGTTTCTGAAGGGAAGGCATCATGTTCTGCTTCAGAAATGTACAGTACATAATGGAATCCATGTTTCCCCCAATGAACCGCAGCTCCCCAGTACCAGCAGCACTCATGCAGTCCCAGACCATGATGCTACCACCACCATGCTTGACTGTAGGAAAGACACAATTGTCTTGGCGCTCCTCACTATGGCATCACCACACATGCTGGACACCATCTGAGCCAAACAAGTTTATCTTAGTCTCATCAGACCATAGGACATGGTTCCAGTAATTCATGCTCTTGGACAGGTTGTCTTCAGCAAACTGTTTGTGGGCTTTCTTGTAAGCCAACTTTAGAAGAGACCTCCTTCTCGGATGACGCCAGTGCAAACCGACTTGTTGCAGTGTGCGGCGTATGGCCTGAGCACTGACAAGCGGACCTTCTACTTCTGCACCCTCTAAAGCAATGCTGGCAGCACTCATGCATCTGTTTTTTGAAGTCAGGTTCTGCACCTGACGCACGGAATGAGTACTCAACTTCATTGATCGACCCTTGCGAGGCCTATTCCGAATGGAACCCGTCTTGGAAAACTTCTGTACGACCCTGGCCACAGTACTGTAACTCAGTTTCAGGTTGTTACTGAACCTCTTATAGCCTAGGCCATCTAGAGCAACAATTCTAATTCTCAAATCTCAGATCAAAAATTTGTTCTTTGCCATGAGGTGCCTTGTTGAACATCCAGTGGTCAGCATGAGAGAATTGTACTCAAAGCACCACATTTTAACTGCTCTAATACAAGATACAAAACCTTGTATGGTCCTGTCAAGCAGACAAAAACATGAACATGATTAATAGGACATGTGGCTTTGCATGGTTAAATGACATAGTGCTGTTATCACTTAGGGTGTACTCACTTTTGTTGCCATCTGTTCTGACAATAATGGCTGTTGTTGAGTTATTTTTAGGGGACAGTAAATATACGCTGCTATACAAGCTGCACATTGACTACTCTAAAATATATCCAAGTTTAATTTCTATAGTATTGTCCCTTGAGAAGATATACTAAAATAATTGCTGAAATGTGAGGGGCGTGCTTACTTTTTTGAGATACTGTATGTGTACTGCATATCATGTGAACTGTTTATTTGATTATTCAACTGTTCATTCAACTGCTCACACTTTATGAGAGTTGGAACATAAATTTTGTCAAACACTACCAGTCAAAAGTTTTTGAACAGAAAGATTGTCAATGTTTCTTTTTTTAAGAATCCTCTTCTGTTCACCAAGCCTGCAATTATTTATTTTATCCAAAAAAAAAAAAAAAATCTTACTGTTCAAAAACTTTCAACCGTAGTGTATATTTTTGTCTATTTTTTAATTGAATTATTTTTGTAAAATAATAAATATGAAATAACCCAAGAAGCAATGGATTTTTTGTTTTTATTCATCTTTAAGTATGTGGAGGACCTGCGCAAATATCATATTAAACTGTGATGAACAAGGCCTAAAGGTCAATGTCATGTTATATAATCTATCAGTGCATTCAGCATGTGTATGTGTAGCCTACTGCATATGGAGAACTGTTAATTCTGTCATTCAAACGTTAACACTTTGTGATAAGTGAATCACATCTTTAGAAAATTAAATGACAAGTATACAATACCAACTTTTACAATAATTTTATAATATTTTACAATATGCCAAAACATTTAAAATTTAACATTTAAAATTTGCCTTGGGTAGGTCACAATCGTGAGAGACTATAATGTGATAAGAGCTCGCTCAAGTCAATCAAGTACATTTTTTTAACCCATTTTTATAATTAATTTCTGTTCAATTAAATAATGTTGGTTCAACAGAAAAGTAAGTATATGCTAATTACTTGAAGATTGGAGAATTTAAAGATTCATGAAATAAAAGATACTGTTCCCTGCTGAAAAAAACAGTTAAAACCAGCTTAAGCTAGTTGGCTGGTTATAGCTGGTTTAAGCTGGAAGTAGCTGGTATTATCTGGTCTCCCAGCCTGGCCAGGCTGGTTTTTGCTGGTTTAAGATGGAAATAGCTGGAAGTAGCTGGAAGTAGCTGGTTTAAGCTGGAAGTAGC
>VONZ01001232.1:0-186587 GCA_012976165.1 Labeo catla
TGCTCCAGAGGCCTTGTCTGTCCACGAGCCTGCTCCAGAGGCCTCGTCTGTCCATGAATCTGCTCCAGAGGCCTCGTCTATCCACGAGTCTGCTCCAGAGGCCTTGCCTGACTGCGAGTCTGCCCCAGAGGCCTCATCTGACCATAAGTCTGCTCCTGCGGCCTCGTTTGTCCACGAGTTCGCGCCCATACCTCCTGAGGTGTCAGCTCAAGCTGTAGATCCTCCTAAGGAGGTGGCGTCTATATATGAACTCACTGCCACGTCTGCCCAAGAATCTGCGCCCATGCCTCCAGAGGTGTCAGCACCTGCTGTAGATCCTCCTATGGGGGGGCGGCGTACTCCCATGAACTCTCTGCCTGTCATGTCACAGCCAAGAAGGCCAATCATGAACTCTCCGCCTGTCATGTCACAGCCAAGAAGGCCTATTATGAACCCTCTGCCTGTTATGTCACGGTCAAGAAGGCCTATTGTGGACTCTCTGCCTGTCATACCACGACCAAAGAAATTGTCCGTGAACACACTGCTCTGCTATGGATATCACTAGCTCCACTGTGGATATCTCTGCTCCTGTCTGTTCTGCCTGCCTCGCCATGGCTTCCTGTTCTGCCTGTTCTGCCTGCCTCGCCATGGCTTCCTGTTCTGCCTGCTCTGCCTGCCCCGCCATGGCTCCCTGCTCTACCTCCAAATTTCCACTGTCTGCTATTGCTCCACAGCCCAGGACCTCCAGTGTTCCACTGTCTGCCACAGCTCCACGGTCCAGGTCCTCCAAGGTTCCACTGTCTGCCACAGCTCCACGGCCCAGGTCCTCCAGGGTTCCACTGTCTGCCACAGCTCCACGGCCCTGGTCCTCCAAGGTTCCACTGTCTGCCACAGCTCCATGGCCCAGGTCCTCCAGTGCTTCACTGTCTGCCACTGCTACATGGTCCAGGTCCTCCAGTGCTTCACTGTCTGTCCCTGCTCCACGATCCAGGCCCACCTCCTCTACATGGACCTGGCCCTCCGTCCCACCCCCTGTTTTGCCTCTGTTCCCCCACCCTCTTGGACTGTTGTAGTTTTGAGCGCCAGGAGTCGCTCCTGGGGGGGGGGATTCTGTAACGCCATGCCAGCAGAGGGAGCCCTCACCCACTGACTGACTGTTGCTGCTCCCTCTGCTGCTTCACTGGTAACTTCCTGTTTGGTGGCAATATAAGGAGGCCATTTTCAAACAGGAAGTTGTGAAGTATTGTTTTGCTCTTGCGGACTCTACCAAGCGTTTCTCCTGTTTCATTGCCCTGTTTTGTTATTTTCCACGGTTTTGTTTCCTGTCATAGTTTTACTTTGTTTTTGCCATTGTTTTGTTCTGTTTCTCTGCCATAGTTCTGCCTAGTTTCATAGCCTTGTTTATTTGTTACTTTCGGACTGCTCAACTGGATTTTGACATTCTGCCTGTTTACTGGATTACGCTTTTGTCTTGCCTACGTTTCACTGTTTGTTTGGAGATCGACCCTGCCTGTTTGACTACGCTGTGTTCAAATAAAGCCTGCAATTGGATTTTACACGCTTCCTACGAGTCCTGCCCGTTACATCTGTAGAAAAAAACAAAGTGATATGTTTCTCAAAGAAGAGGAAACCCCCTAATATCAAAATAAACCTTTATGGGCAAACTTTAGAGCAGGTAACAGAAATTAGGTTCCTTGGAGTATGGATGGATACAAAGCTAACTTTTGCATCCCATATAAAGAAAGTTCAAGATAAATGTAAAAAAAGGAATAAATATTTTAAGATGTTTAGCAGGGGTAGATTGGGGTGAAACCCGACAGGCATTGCAAAGAGTATATTGTGCAATGATAAGACCAATTATAGATTATGGCAATATAGCTTATAGCTCAGCATCAGAATCTTTGTTAAAAAAAGTTAGTGTTATTCAGTCTCAAGCATTAAGGATAGGAAACGGGGCATTTCAAACATCGCCAGTTTCAGCAATGCAGGTGGAAATGGCAGAGATGCCATTAAAATTTAGGAGATTTAAGTTAAAGATGGCATATTGGAATTCTGTAAGGGGGCATGTAGACACCCATCCAGTCAAAGAAGTACTCCAAAAATGTTGGGAACATGAGTATACTAAGTACAGGAGTTTTGGGTGGAATGCAGATATGGAGGCCAAGGAAATAGGAACTGATTGTATAAAAACAAGCCCTACAGTAGTAATACCTGTTATACCTCCTTGGTTGTTTTAAATGCCGTTAGTAGATTTACAGTTGCATGGTAAAATTAACGATAAGAATAGGTGTATGACTAAAGAGGAAATAGTAGATCAATATTTAAAACAAAAATATTTCAATTGTATTCAAATATATACAGATGGGTCAAAAAATCCAGATTGCGGGTACACAGCAGCAGCGATATACATTCCATATTTCAAGCATAGTGTTGTGAAGAGGTTAAGTAATCATGTATCCATTTTTACAACAGAATTGATGGCAATTCTAATGGCAATGCAGTGGGTAGAGGAAGTTCGGCCCATAAGTGTGGTTGTATGTTCAGACTCATATTCAGCCTTATACAGTTTAAATAGCGGGACTTCTGGATCTAGACAGGATATTCTGTTTGAAATTTTACAGAATATTTATAGAATCAATCATATGAGAGTAAGTGTAGAATTTGTATGGATCCCTGCCCATGTAGGGATAGAAGGGAATGAGGAGGTGGATAAGTTGGCCAAAACAGCACTGAGAAAAGAGGAGGTTGAAATAGAAATTCCATTATGCAAATCAGAAATAAAAAGTATTATTAAAGCTGCAGTCATACGATTATGGCAAGAGGACTGGAATAAAGAGTCAAAAGGAAGACATCTATTTAACATCCAATCAAAGGTGGGGAAAGAAAGGAAGGCATATGGAAACAGAAAAGAAGACACAGTTATAACTAGGCTTCGTATAGGACACTCCAATCTTAATTGTTCCCTGTACATGATAGGGAAAAGTGAATCAGAGTGCTGCAGTCCTTGTGGAAGAACAGAAACGGTTGAGCATGTATTATTACACTGTGAAGCATATACAGGGGTTGGACAGTGAAACTGAAACACCTGGGTTTAGACCACAATTAGTATGCCGTTTGGCCTCCTTTTGCAGCCAATACAGCATTATTTCATCTTGGGAATGACAAATACAAGTCCTGCACAGTAGCCAGAAGGATTTTGAGCCATTCCTTTAGCAGAACAGTGGCCAGGTCACTATGTGATGTTGGTGTATGAAAACATTTCCTGACTCGCTCCTCCAAAACACCCCAAAGTGGCTCAATAATATTCAGAGCTGGTGACTGTGCAGGCCATGGGAGATGTTTAACTTTACTTTCATGTTCATCAAATCACTCTTGTCACCAGTCTTGCTGTGTGTATTGGTGCATTATCATCCTAATACACGGCACCACCTTCAGGGTACAATGTTTGAGCTATTGGTTGCACAAAGTCAACCTTCACACTCTGCTCTTATTGGTGGAATGTGCGATCAGTAAAGACTGGCCACCAGGCTGCATAAATATAGCCATGAAACCTCCAACACTATATTGGCCAGTGTTTCAGTTTCATTGTCCAACCCCTGTAGAATGGAGAGAAATCAGCTTGTTGGAAATCTAAGAGATCTGGAAATTAATGTCATCTCAGTCAAAGATATATTCCAGAATGCAGAGAAACAGTCAAAGGTGTATGATTTTCTGTTAAAATTTTTGAGGGATACAGGTTTAATTAACAGGATATAATAGTTTTTTTTTTAAATTTATTATTTAATATGTAAGCAATTCTCGTTCCGCTCGTTGAGGTTTCACACTCCAACCCAGTAGGTGGCGGAAATGCACCATAAGCTGGTTTGCCACCCGCCATTAAACCTAAAGAAGAAGAAAGAAGAAGAAGCACTAGTTGAACGCTCACTCCTGTCTCGCGTGTATTTCTTAGAAAAACAAGTAATATTTAACATGACTGGCGACGAGGACGTTTTGTACCACACAAAGTTGTTGTTTTCGTAAAGATAGTCAGTGTTTCAAGTTATAGATGTTCGAGACGCGAATTCCTCGTATCGACCACGCTATCCTCCAAGAGAGAGAAGCAGAGTGAATGCACGGCAACCGAAGAGCCGCGACGGTCGGAGCAGAGCGAGTTGTCTTCGCTGTAAGGTAATCAAGTGAAAGACAGAAAAGAAGCAGACGACTCAAAGAGCAATTCCGCCTATACCACTGATTATCGCTGAGAGATTTCAATTCCACAAAAGAAATCCGCAAGATGGCGAATCTATCTCTCAGTTTGTGGCAGTGTTGAAACGGTTATCTGAACATTGTGAGTTTGGCCAGTCACTGAGTGACACTACTAATTGAAAGTAACTTAACTTTACAGAAGGCTATAGAGATCAGCACATCTATAGAAATGGTCGCAGGGGTGGATCTACCAGGGTGGCAACTGCCACCCTTAGAAAAAGCTGTGCCACCCCACCTGCCACCCCAGAATTATCACAGAATAAAATCTAAATGTAAGCAGTGTTTCATGTCCTACTTTTCAGCGGCAGCGATGACAGCGTAACACAAAATGATGGCAAAAAACACGTCTTTCAAAAAAATGTGCACGATGGTTGCACGCACGCACGCGCAGCGTGCGCAGTGTATTGGACTCTTATAAATCCGTTCTTTTTGAGTCAAAAACACAGGCGTGGCCCAGTTCGCTAATGAATTGTTTTACATTTGTTCGTGAATCAGATAATTACTGCTTCTCAGCTAACTCAAAAGTCCTCTGAAAAAATCGAATCCCATCCGGATCTGTCTGAGATTCATCGGGTAATTGTTTGATCCGATTCTCTGACCGTTTACTCTACTTTCATCATGGATATAGGCCTTTATGCCGTATCCGACGAAGCAATAATAGCATGAATTCAATAAGAAAATGCCGTTCATGGAAACTAATAGCAGAGTTAGGTAAGAATCTGATCATATTGAAGTTTTGTCAATTGTTAACAAAATGTAACTGATTTTAGTTGGCTCATATTCCCAAACCATTCATTCAGTGCTCAAAACAAAGACACATTTCTCAAAAAGTTTAACACTGAGTAAGTTTAACATTAAGTAGCAAAACTGATGACACACCAATCAGAATCTCTGCATCCAGCAACAGAGAAATGAGAGAAATGAGAGAAATGAACAAATCATTTACATGGGTATTGTACTTACACTTACAGTATAATTACATAGTACAGTAAAAGTACATTAGATGATGGAAATTTCACTATTCTATATGTACAGTAAACTGTAGCACATGTTGTACACCTTCAAAAGTGTGACTACCAAGCCTGCTGCATTAATACCAGTAATAACTACATTGAAACGTTTGAAAAATAAATTTATGCTGGCTTGTCTTAAAGTCTTGTTTAACATAAACATATTTAACACAATTAGATGTTCTAGATGTTTACTAAAGTGTTGCTAGTTGGTTGCTAGGATATTCTGGGTGGTTGCTAGGCTGTTGCTATGCAGTTGCTTGGGTGTTGCTAGAGTATATGGATGTTAGTGTGGTATGAGTGATTACAGACATTCCCACCTCTGTTAGTAATTTAATAGAATTTAATTTAATAGAATCGCCTGTCTTCTTTAGTAATACAAGCTCAGAAACATTTATTACCTGTTGAAGTTTATTATTTATAACCTGTTTATATTGTTTATTGACTTGGTGCCATGATGGACATTGAAATGTTGTTTATTTTTCATTTAAAACAGTATAGATGATTACTTAATGGTAATGCAGTACACAGTTGTGAACACAGCTGTATATGTCAGACTATAAATCCCCAAAAACTATGCATGGGGTCTTGCTTTGGTGTTGCCACCCCTCATAGACCACATGCCACCCCTTTGCCACCCTTTAAATTATTTTCTAGATCCGCCCCTGAATGGCCGCAAAAGAGGCACAACAACTAAGTGCATCTGCCCAAGTGCACACGGTTTATTCAGACACAAGGAACAAGTCAAAATCAGAAAAGGCATGTTATCGATGCGGAAAAGTGGGACATCAGCCTGGAGATTGTTGGTGTAAGGACATGAACTTTAGAAATTGTGGCAAGAGAGGTCACATTGAGCGTGCCTGCCAAAACAAAAAGAAAACAAAAAACAAAAAACAAAACAAAACAAAAAAAAGAAAACACTGAACCTAAAAAGAAACATCATCAGAAATTCAAACATAAGCATGTGAATCAAATGGAAAACACCCAGCAAACACAGAGTGATTCGGAAACAGAGGGGGAGGATGCTTTATGTGTCTTATCTGTTTCAGGAGATGAGCGAGGTTACTGGGTGATTGCTCTTCTAGATGGAAAACCAGTACGCATGCAGGTGGACCCAGGAGCTGAGGTTTCATTGGTGTCTGAGACGACATTTAACCCTTTCACACGTGAGTTTAAAATATTCTAGCTGAGCCCCCAAAGTGAATTTTTTTTAGGCGGCCGTTATTTAGAACGTATAGTCTTACGGTTTCCATGGCGACGTGTCGTGTTTCTCACGTGACACAACGCAGCCACAATAGAGCTCGGGAGTTTACGTCACTGCGCATTGCATTCTGGGTAGTCGCCACCATGTTATAGGACACGCTAAATAGCGTACAATGACAATACATACAAATCACTAGAGGAAAAAACGACTGTATTTGCGTTAATAATTTTAAAAGCTGCTTGCACTTGCTTAGAATAAATGTACTAATATTTGAATCCATTGCGTTCATTCGAGCACTCAGTCATGTGGCCAGAACACGACACATACACACTCACAGAAATCATACAACCGTCTTCTATTGTACCACATACAGGGCCGAATTAATTTCTCTTTTGCAGTTTTTAATAACTAGGTGGCACTGATATATCTGCCAGATAAAATAAACACACTATAGGTTGATCTCAGCCAGTTGATCTTGTAAGTGAACCACCGCTCTGCACATTTTGTATCTCAGATGTCTGTTGTATTCAAAAGTAAGTGCCCTGCGAACTCGAAATATTCCGCCCTGATTACAGTTCAAAGACAGCATATATGTTTCCTTCAATGAGCATTGAAGTGTGAAAGACATGAATTTAAATGGCATTTATTTACAGGGGTATATTGTGTCACACTCCTCTCTTTCGTCTGTGTGTGAAGACTATGCAGGCGGTGGCATAGCGCAAATCCAAGAATGAATATTCCTAAGTAAACTTAAACTGATTTCCACTGCTCAGGTAGTGGGGAGCAATGAACATTGTTTAGGGACCATGTTAATCGCAACACAGTTCAGTCATGGAGCTCTCTTTGACATCGGTGCCATAGATATCGGCGTGTATTTTGCTAACTATAAATGCATCGTTTTACTAGGAGGTATGTGTATGTAAATGTCTGGAACCTAAAATAAGCATTATATGGTTGAAAACACGGAATAGTTGCGATAATATGACAAGCGCTCAGCGCGTCCGATCTGGCTCAGCGCCAGCCAAAGCGCCAAAGAAGATTTGAATTCAGCAGTTGATCACGTGACGCGCTGAACGTTCGAATCACACCGGTGTGATCGTACGCTCCAGGGACCAGCCAAGAATGATCACACCGGTGTGATCTTTAACCGTTAAAGTGTGTAAAGTGTGATCTTTAACACGAATAAGCACCCACTAAACATTGGAAGTCGTAGTGACGTGACCCTGACCGACGGACCCAATATAGACGTGATCTGCACCTCTATCCGACGTCCAATGTTTAGTGGGCAGGTGACTGTGAATGTACCGACTGCCTGGTCATATCCTCAGAGAGAACGTCAACCTCCTAATAGACTGACACTTTATGTTATATTGTTGTTATATTGCAATCAGTTGTTACATTGTTATCTTCAACTCATGTATATTTGCATATACATTTGAAATGAAAAAAAAAAAAAGTGTTACTGTTGAAGTAATGTTTATTTTCTTTACTGCTTTAAATTAGGAGGGAGGAAATATGTTGTGTATTGATGAAATGCAAATTGTCCCTTCTGTGTTTCTATACCCTTCTATGTTACGTGATGAATACGCAAATGCCGTAATTAGGGGCCAAGCACCAGAGGTGCGGTGGCACCTATTGTATCCGTTGGCGTTATTATTATTCCGCTTCTTCTTCTTCTTCTTCTTCTTCCTCTTCCGCAGCAAGTCTATGGCAGCCCATAGAACCGCTTGCGGGAAAGTTGTATAATTTTGCACACTGATAGAGGACAGTCCCAACATTAACCATAGCAAGTTTGGAGTCTCTAACTCAAACTCTCTAGCGCCACCACTTGTCCAATCTTTTAAAAGATTTATGCTAATAACTTTTGAACCGTAAGCCACTCAACAAAAATTCTTTTTTCCTCTGATTCCTTGGCTTATGCCGAGTTGAATGGACACCAAAATTCAAAAATCGTAAGGTTTAGTTTTTTCGCTATTCTCAATTGTTCGTAAAACCTACTTTTTCGAACTCGTCCTAGGCCGTTGCACCGATTGTCACAAAAATTGATCCAGTTCATCTTCAGACCATGCTGGCAAAAAGTTATGGAATTCAAGTCGATTCGTCCAGCCGTTCACGAATAACACGCGAAAGAATTCTACGAAAAGCTAGCAAAAATCAATGTGAGGCTATATCTCCGTAACAGTTTGGCATATTGACAGCAAACTTGGTGTGTGTTATAACAAGCATGACCTGAGCCTACCTGCAGTGTTTCGGTGCAGTGCCCCCTAGTGGTCAGGAGATATGAAAAATGGCTATTTTTCTTTATAACGTCCAAAGACCAAAACTGGTCTCTTTAGATTCGGTGTGTCATACCGAGTCGAACCATATCCAATTTTCCCATGTCAGCCATTTTGGGTGTCGGCCATTTTGAATTTAGCTTTAAAATGCTGTATCTTGAGAACGGATTAGCGTATTGTTTCGACATTAATTACAAAAATGTTCGGCACCATGCCCTGAATGTACATAAAAATTTTGGGGCCAGCGCCACCTTGTGGTCAAAAGTTATAACGAAATTTCAAAAAATGCTAATAACTTTTGCGTACATTAGCCTATTGAAATGAAACTGATTTTGATAGATTCCTTCGGTCCTGCTGAGAACACCGATACCAATTTTGCCAATTTTGGCTGAACTTCCTGTCCGCCATTTTGATTCATGTTGAAAACCTACTTTTTCGAACTCCTCCTAGACCGTTAGTCCAATTTTCACCAAATTTGACTCAGATCATCTTCAGACCATGCTCACCAAAAGTTATGGATTTTGTGTCGATAGACGAAACCTGTTTCGTTTAGCGCATCAACGAATTTACTGGAAAGATGCCAAATTGCATCCGAGTCTGTATCTCTGCAAAGCTTTGACATATTGACACCAAATTTTATATGTGCTATTGTCACCACACTCTGACCAAGCCACGTCAATTTGGTAACAGTGCCACCTATGGGTCAGAAGTAATACGCCATTCACTAAACATTAATAATGAAATTTACAAAAATGCTAATAACTTCTGTTTACATTAGCCTACTGGAATGAAACTGATGCCAATAGATTCCTTGGGTCAAGTCGAGAACATTGATACCCATTATGCCAAAATTGGCCAAACTTCCTGTCCGCCATTTTGATTAATGAACAAAACCTACTTTTTCGAACTCCTCCCAGACTGTTAGTCCGATCTTCACCAAATTTGACTCAGATCATCTTCAGACTATGCTGGCAAAAAGTTATGAATTTCGTGTCGATATACGAAACCGTGTTCGTTTAGCGCATCAACAAATTTGCTGGAAAGATGCCAAACTACATCTGAGGCTGTATCTCTGCAAAGCTTTGACATAATGACGGCAAACTTTGTGTGTGTCATTGTCATTTCACATAGAACACGTCACATCAATTTGAAAACAGCACCACCTGTTGGTCAAAAGTGATAAGCCATTAAATTATATTATTGGTTGTAATTATGGTTTTTCAGCCATTTCAACTGATATCATCCTAAAATGACTTTGGTTACTCATTGTTACAGTCGGTCTGTTGCTCCTTGCCATGCTTAGCTCCTCATTCTGTTGTGCTTGGCCCCGCAATTGCTGCTTGCAGCTATATTTTTTATTGTCTTTGCTTTTAAGAGAAATTGCCTGTGCCTTTAAGAGAAAAATAAATGGCAAGCACTAGTTGAACGCTCGTTCCTGTCTCGCGAGTAACAAGTAATATATAATATCAACCTTTCTTCCGTGTAGCGTACGATCGTACTAGTGTGATTTGAACATTCAGATCTGCGTTCATGCTGCCGCTGACCTAAAGAGAGCCGCTGTCATGTATATGAATGAAACAGTTTCATAGTCTTTTCAACCACACGGTTAATTATTTCTGTGTTACAAACATTCAAATAATCACCGAAGTACTGGGATTAAAGTTCATAGTCTGGATATAAATTCTTATATGTACGGTAGAGATCAAAATAGAGTAGATCGTCCTTTTGAAAGTTAATTTTACATTCCAAATAATGTTAAAGATTTATCGATTACGTTGTTATGCCAGTAGATGGTGAAAGGGGGCTGTTAATTTGATCATTCATTCAAAAACACTGATTCATGAAGAACCAAGAAAATCTTGAGTGAATTACTTAATCATTCTCTTACGAATTAGGCCTACATGTGATTTTGTTTAGTTGTCTAATGTTTTTTTTTTTTTCCTTCAGAATCGTAAGAGAACCACAACTTCCATTAAAAAACAAAAACAAAACAAAACAAAACAACAACAAAAAAACAATAACAACAACCCAATTTATCCAGAATCATGCAGCTCTATGTTGCAAACAGCTCTTAAGTAAATCTTGTTTTTATGTACCCTGTTAATTTTTGTCCATGGTATTCAGATGCAACTAAATGTTTAGCAAATAAAGAATCGATAAGCAGAATCGGAATCGGAATTGATAAAAATCTAACGATACCCAACCTTATCCTTCAGTTTGAAGAATTCAGTTGTGAGCAGATTAATCAAATGACTTTCTGTGTTCCTGCTTTATGATCTCTTTTTTGAGATTTGTAGCTTTGTTGTTTGATTGCATGGTATCTCTTTCGCCTGTTTTTGTGAACACTTTGTGAACAACGTTCAGTAGGGTTGGGTATCGTTAGAATTTTATCAGTTCCGAATCTGATTCTGATTCTGCTTATGATTCTGATTCTTTTCGATTCCAATGTGAATAAAAGATGATATCAAGCATATTTATTCTGATTTTCTTGGTTCTTTACTGGATGAATCAGTGTTTTTGAATGAATAATCTAATTAATAGGCCCCTTTTGCCATCTACTGGCATAACAGCGTAATTTATAAATCTTTAACATTATTTGGAATGTCAAATTAACTCTCAAAAGGACGATTTACTCTATTTTGATCTCTATCCGTACATATCAGAATTTATATCCAGACTTTGAATTTTAATCCCAGTACTTCGGTGATTATTTGAATGTTTGTAACACAGAAATAATGAACCGTGTGGTTGAAAAGACTGTGAAACTGTTTCATTAATAAACATGACAGTGGCTCTCTTTAGGTCAACGGCAGCACGAACGCAGTTTTAAACATTCAAATCACACTAGTATGATCATACTTTGCACGGAAGAAAGGTTGAGGAATCAAACAGATGAATCATTGTAATATAGGAATTAAAATGCTTTGTCATATTGTTGGTGACACATCTATTGCAACATGTTTAGCTTATCACAAATATTATACTTTGCTTTTTCGACTCCTGATCACAAGTGTAGCCATTTTTGGAGCACTATGCCCTTAGATTAGCGAGCAAGGTCCCGGCAGATCACTAGGTCGGTTCCTCACAGATTTAGGATTCGATAGGCGGAATCTAAATTTTAATTTCACAAGAAGTATCCGATTCCTGACCTTAAGTATTTGATTCTGGAATCCGAATCGATTTTCGATACCCAAACCTTGCGTTCAGCCGTATCAGGAATTTTGGTCTTACAATTAAAATATAAAACTTAATTTAACTCACCAATGATAGAGATAAAGAAACTCTTCCACAAACTCCCACCCTGCAGTTGATAAAGTCCAGCCTGTTTCATTCTTATGTTTGTGATGGTCAGAGATCCAGTTTGATTGTCCAGCTTCAGTCTGTCTCTGAATCTCCCATCAAGAACATCATCATATACAGTTACGCTGCCGGCCGTTACATTGATTTCAGCTATTAAAGTGTTTTCAAGTATAAACCTCCAGTGAATCCAATCATCATCCATTATTTCAGTAAGATCAGAGTTTAGAGTGACTGAATCTCCTATTTTCACTAACTTAATTTCATTATCAACCCCACCTGCAGAACAGAGTTAATCACATATTAAAGCTTTCAAATCATTTGATGTTTGTTTGATGAAGCTTCAGTAAAATACTTTTAATCTCTGAATTTGAAGTTAATAAGACAAAAGATAAACTACAAAAAAAACAAAAAAAAAAAAACATAACTACAGTAGTGGCCAAAAGTGATGTCAGGTCTACAAAAAATAACATTATAAAATATTATTGAGATTATTTAAAACTAATTTATGGATTATTTTATTAATGATAATGCAATAAAAAATGCCAAACTGTGCAGACATAATTTTTGGCAGGGCTGTCACAGCAAGAAATTACAAAAACATGCAAAAACAAGAGAGAACTAACAAAATATTAGTCGCTGATTATGCTGTAGTATTTTTGTTGTTGTTCTTTCCTCATATTTAAAACATTTAAGGGGAGACACTGCAGGCAAAAACGCTGTATTTTCATGCCCCTGTCAAGTCTAAGATTTTCAGCTTTTTGGGTTTTCATAAAGTGTTTTTTTCAGACTAGTGGAAAGAAAACATCCAAAAGAAACTGTTAAGTGTTTATATACATATATATATATATATATATAATGTATACATATGGAACTTTATCTATTTGTGTCCATATTTTTAAAGGCTGTTTTCTCAAAATGAGTTTTTTCTCCTACACTGAGCCATAAATGTTTATTTCTGTCTATATCCTGAAGGTTATTACAGAGGGTTTTGTTCATATATAATTTTCTTGATTTCATTCAACAATTAATTTCCCAAAATATTGTAAAAATATGTTTTTTTTTTAATTATGGAGTGAAAGAAATTATATACACAAAATTCCCTCTGTACAAACTTTTGACTCTAATATGTTAAAAAAAAAAAAAAAAAAAAAAAAATTAAACAAGAATTTTGGCTTCATGACTTTTGTACTAGAAATGTATGTACATTAGCACATATTTCATTACATAATGTCTCATTTGCATATTCAAACCTAACATTTGAGAAAATTTGTAATACAAAAAAAATGTTTGCAATTATCAATGTAATCAATCAACTGGGTAAGTAAGGTGATAACTATTAGTAATTTTTTTTTTTTTACCTTATTCACCTGCATTGTCTCACCTTAAAAATATTAAATATTTTCCTCATATGTTGATGGTTTAATCCATCTTGTAGAGTTGAAAAAAAAAAAAAAAAAAAAAAAACAGACCAATCCCCTCCAGACATCACTTTTGGTCACAAGTGTAAATAAAGATGCTTTTATTTTAATCTTTAATGTCACACTAAAATTATGCTGCTGGGTTTGAGCTTCATATTTATTTTATTTAATCAACAGTTTACACCTAAATTGATTTTACAGTAAAAAACACAGTTTAATTATTTTAATATGAGAATAACAGTTAATGTTAATCTTCTCTTACTAATTTAACCAGTAATTTATTACATGTTAGTACAGAAAGAACTGAAACCATAAAACAAATTTTAAACTCACCAACCAGACGCCATAAACATAAACAGAACAAAACTGATTTGAAAAGCATTTTCCTCATCGGTTCACTGAAAAGCTCTCAGTAGTAACCCTTAAAATGTCTTGAACACAAATTAACTGTGAAATTTATTTGGTTGTGTGAATCCTCCCCTAACTTTCATCACAGTTTACTTTCAGACGCATTACACCTTTTTACATCAGGAAAATCAACAAGCTTTTGTTGATCTTACATTCTCAAACTCAAAAGGAACAGGCAAAGTTCAGCTAGGCGATCAACAGAAGCAATTTAAGTCAAAGTTCAATTCAATACCAGTGTAAAATGAGCAAAACTGATACTGTGTGATCCACACTAGCGTTTTCAAGTGTTTTCCAAAGGTCTGAAAATGCTTAAATGATCTTACTCTGCATGTGTAAAAAATAATAAATAATGGCAGTTCTCCCCAAGGAAACTCCAAATTTTCTGAATGAATGACAATGAGGGGGCACGCAACATAATAAATGTAATAAAACATGGAGAGACTCGATACTTTATTGATTAAGGCAAGCAAATACAGATGGCAAATGAATGGCAGTAATAAAGTGAGATATGTGTATCAGATAAATCTAAACAATAAAGCCTTACAAATATAAATACATTTGAAAATGAGAAAAGAAAAAGAAGCTTAAATAATTATCAGTATTTATTAGGTTGGCTTTAAAAAACCAAGCCCAGCAACTAGAATCATGCTAGTAACTTGCTAATCAAGCTAGGAACATGTTAATCATACTATAGCGACATGTTAATAACTTGCTAATCATGCTAGCAATATGGTATTAACATGTTAATCGTGCTAGAATCATGCTAGCAAAATGCTAATCATGCTAGAATTATTCTAGTAACTTGCTAATCATGCTAGAATCATGGTAGCAACATGCTAGCACCTGCTAATCTTGCTAGAAACATGCTAGCAACTTGCTCGCAACTTTTTTTTCTTCAAACTTTTTTCAAACTTTCTGGTGCGGCTTTCTCCAACCTAAAGTTTGTCTTGACAAACTTTCTTATCTAGTTATGCTGGATCTTGTTCAGCTCTTCTGGATCATATGTCATAAACCACAAGAATGACAGTAGCCACGTCCCCCCAGAGCAGAGAGGACCAATCGGATCACAGCTTCAGTAGGACCACAACAGTGGACAGAGTCTGAGGAATAAACACATCAAACTGAAATCAGCTCTGAAAGTATTGAACTGAAAATAAATGCACAGACATTGCTAATATCAGCGCTGCCGTACCTGAACATGTGTGACAGAGTTCTGTGTTGAGATGTGTGGTCTGGTTGGTGAATGAATAAGCCACAACACAGCTGTAGGAATCATCCACACGCTCAATCTCCAGAGGTAGAGAGAGACTGATGCTGAGATCAGACACACTGATGCTGGACAATAAACTGTTTATTTTGTACCAGGAGAGGTCACATGACTCACATTCACCACTGAACACAACAATGAACAATATGATGATGAAGAACAGTTTGAAGAGTTACTGCTGATCACAGGAACAGGCAGACGAGCTGAAAACATGAGAGAATTAAGAGAAATGTAAACAAATCAAATCAACAATAATTTTCAGTTCAGTGTGTTGAGTGAGTGTGTATACAGTCATATGAAACTATAAAATGATTTATCAATAAATATGTAAATTTTTAATAAAATAAGACTTAAAGGACAGGACAATTTCAGCAATTACTCTTTGGATTGATCAGTTACCAAAAAATAATGTCAAAATTATTCAGCAAAATAAGATTTTTTCACCAAAGTGATAAAATGTTGTGTTGCAAAAATCAGGAAAACCCTCTGAAAGTTTCTAAATAAAACGAAGGAAAAAATGTATGGATTTAGGGCTATTTGTGATCAACAGATAAGTATATTGAACCAAAACTTTTAAAGAAAAGTAATTTCCTGACAGTTAAAAGAGTTTTATAGCCTACTGAATCATACTCAGACTTAATGCTGGCAACAGATATACCAACTGCCAAGTTACTTATTTTTTTTAGCATAAATAAGGACAAGAAGAATATCAAATTATTGTTTTAAGTGTGAAAACATAGCAGAAGTACCACTGACATTCAAAAACAATGGACTTGTTAAGCCCATAGTTGTTAAGGCTCTTGAAATAATCAGGTCTTCACTTTAAGTTTTCATCATTCCTGAATTTTCCTCTCCGTCTGGCCATTGGTTTGAGGGTGGTATCCAGAGGAGAGGCTGATGGTCACACCCAGGAGTTTGAAAAACGATCTCCATACCCTTGAAATGAATTGGGGTCCTCTGTCCGAAACAATATCTTCGGGGATACCATAATAGCGGAAGACATAATTGAAAAGGGTCTCTGCTGTCTCTAGGGCGGTAGGAAGTCCCTTCAGAGGTATGAGACGGCAGAATTTTGAAAATCGATCTATGATGACCAGGATGCAGGTATTTCCATCGGAGGAAGGGAGATCTGTCATGAAATCCACTCCTAGATGTGACCAGGGGCGGTTCGGGATAGGCAAGGGATGGAGTTTTTCTGCAGGTAAGTGTCGGGGGCTCTTTGACCACTCCTTGCAACCTTGAACGTACCGTCTCACATCCCTTGCCATGGCTGGCCACCAGAAGCGTTCGGATAGCAGCGTGAGGGTATTGTTGGCCCCTGGATGCCCAGTGCCCAGGGAGGTGTGCGTGGAGTGAATAAGATCTACCCGTTGGGTCCTAGGAACAAACTGGCGGCCTGGTGGGCAGCCCGGCGGAGGTCTGGGTTCCGGAGTGGCGACAATAGGAGGGGCGGACCATTCTATCGGATTGATGATAATGTGTTCTGGAATGATATTGGCCGGAGTTTCAGATATTTCAGGGTGATCATGAAGTCTGGATAGGGCGTCTGCTCGGATGTTCTTGGGTCCTGGACGATATGTGATGGAGAATTGGAATCTGGAGAAGAACAATGACCAGCGAGCTTGACGGGGACAGAGCCGTTTGGCGTTTCGAAGGTATTGCAGGTTTTTGTGGTCTGTTATTACTTGGAAAGGATGAATGGCGCCCTCTAGCCAATGTCGCCACTCCTCCAGGGCGAGTTTGATTGCCAATAGTTCCCTGTTGCCGATGTCATAGTTCCTCTCCACCGGGTTGAGTTTCCGGGAGAAATAGGCACATGGATGGAGTAAACGGGGATTCCCATGATACTGGGACAGAATGGCTCCCACTCCGGTGGTTGAAGCGTCTACCTCCACCATGAAAGGTAGATCAGGGTCAGGATGAGTCAGGAGTGGAGCTTGAGTGAAGGCGGACTTCAGGGAATGGAAGGCTGCGGCAGCTTCGGGAGTCCATAGGAGAGTTCTTGGTTTTCCACTGAGAAGGGTGGTAAGAGGTGCGGTGATGCTGCTATAGCTTTAGATGTAACGTCTGTAGAAATTGGCGAATCTGAGAAATTTTTGTAGTTCTTTGATGGTAGTGGGTTCTGGCCAGGAAACAACTGCAGAGACCTTCCTCTCATCCACGCATGATGGTCAATGATGTATCCTAGGAACTGCACGGATGGAAGATTAAATGAGCATTTTTCGGCCTTGAGATAGAGCTGGTGCTCCCTGAGTTTTTGAAGGACCTCCGCAACGTGGTGATGATGTTCCGACTCACTCCGGGAGTAAATCAAGATGTCATCTATGTAGACAACGATGAAGTGGTGAAGGAACTCCTGGAGTTTTCCAGGCGCTGACCAAACCATATGGCATGACAAGATATTCATAATGGCCGGTAGGGGTCACGAAGGCGGTCTTCCATTCATCCCCCTCTCGTATTCTCACCAGATTGTAGGCGCTGCGGAGGTCCAACTTGGTGAAAATCCTTGCGGACCGGAGTTGTTCGAGGGCCGCAGGGACGAGAGGAAGGGAATAACGAAATTTAACAGTGCCTTGGTTGATGATCCGGTAATCGATACAAGGCCGCAGCCCTCCATCCTTCTTTGACACGAAGAAAAAACTGGATGCTGCAGGAGAAGTGGAAGGATGAATGTACCCCTGACTCAGAGCCTCGTGAATGTACTCCTCCATGGCCTTAGTCTCCGGAAGTGACAATGGATAGATCTTGCCTCTGGGCATTGGGGCATCCGGAACCAGGTCAATGGCGCAGTCCCATGGCTGGTGAGGAGGTAACTGGGAAGCTCTCTTGGGGCAGAAGACGTCCTTATAGGAGGCGTAGATCTCAGAAATTTTGACAGATCGCCTTTCGATGGGGCTTTCAACAGACGTGGTAAAGACTGGCAGAGGTTTCTGAACTGGTTGAGGGATCTCCGGGAAACAATCTGTAGTACATCCTTTTCCCCATTTGATTATCTCCCCGGTGCCCCAAGAGAGGATGGCATCATGCTTCACCAGCCACGGGCGCCCTAAGATGATATCCACATTAGCACCCTCCAGAACCAGAAGTTGAATCTTTTCCTGATGAAGTATGCCAATCCGGAGGTTGATGGGTTCACACTTGCGATAAATACGTGTCTGTGAGGTTGTTTCGCCGGTTATAGGCTGGATTTGGTAGATCCTGGACGTGGTTTTTGTACGGAGCTGTAATTGGTGACAGAGGGTCCCCGAGATGAAGTTTCCTGCTGACCCGGAGTCGATGAGAGCGGTGACTGCAACAGAGGAAGACAGAGTGGTTATATGAACATTGGTGGTAAGAGGGTGCATTTTTTCGAGGTCTGCACGAATACCACTCACCACAGTGCGAACTGGACGGAGCGGGCAGTTCAAACGAACATGCCCGCTAGCTCCACAGTACATGCACAGACCCCGGGTCAGCCTCCTCTGTAGCTCAGCGGAGGTAAGTTTTCCGGATTCCAGGATCATCTGTTCTGGTTGTGAAGGGCGGACTGGCTCAGATGGACGGAGAAGTGCATAAGATACTGGTTCTTGGTTGAACTGGTAAGACTGCATACGTTCAGAACAGCAGAGAAATCGCTGAATAAATTTCTCTAATCCCATGTTGTCATCTAGCGCCGCCAATTGTAACCAGAGCTTAGGTTCCAAACCCAACCGATAGGTGGTCAGGAGGGATCGCTCATTCCATCCGCTCGCAGCAGCTAGAGTACGAAAAGGAAGAGAATATTCCTGGGTAGACATTGTTTCTTGTTTAAGATGATATAGTTGCTCACCAGCGGATACTTCTCCATCCGATAATCCGAAAACTTCCTTGAAGTGACCAATGAAAGCACGGATGGAATGAGCTGCCGGTAAGCAGTGACGTGATGAAGGCAATTTGAGACTGATCTGTGGGATACAAAGCAGGTTGCATCGTAAATACCAGTGAACATTGTAATAGAAATCCGTTGCACTCCTCCGCCCCGCCAGCGTAGGGCGCCGGCTGGGCCATGGGACTGGATGGAACGGTAGCCGAGGAAGTGCTCGGTGCTGGCGGTGCATCGGAAGGTGGAGAAGATGGTACGGTGGCTGGAGATCGTAACAATACCTTCCGTAGAGAGTCTACCAGTTCCTGGAACGGATCGGGATTGCTCATGCTGTTGCACTTCTTTATGGTCCGGGCTTACTGTTATGGAAGCAGACGGACAACTGAGGTAAGTGAAGACAAAGGTGTTTATTAACAGCAGAGCAGTAGATGAAGGATGACGTGCAGAAAAGGTAAGTAGAACAGTTCGGATTTTCAAAGTTCTTGAATGGATATCTACGAGACGAATGATGATTGTTTTCTTTCCAGGAACGACGGGAGATGAACTTCAGAGCTGATGAAGCACACACACAGTTTGCTGACAGCTGACAGACTTACGGCACACATACCACTGAATGGACGCGGCTTGACTTGACAGACTGGAATGAAACAGAGACAAAGGTAAGTATAATCAGGTAAGTAGGTATTTGTGATCTCGGAGAGAGTTTCACAAAGAGTCCGCTTCGGATTAACAAGCCCGGACAATGAGTGGTGAGTGGTGTGTGCTTATAAGCGTGCGTGGCTGATTGAATGCAGGTGACTGTGATTAGTACTCTGGAGACTGTGAACGCTGCGTGTGAGTGGCTGCAGAACCTGGCCAATCCGTGACACACAGCCTGCTTAAGTGACATGGTTGTTGTCACCACTAGAATTACATACTGTTGTCAAAGCACAATAAACTCATTTAACCTCTTCCAAGGCCCATATTTCCAAAATATAGACTTCTGGGAATCCATAATTTTGTCTCAAGAGACCAAGTCAATCATTTCGGATCCAAAAGCATCCAAAATGTTGTATTGTTGCTAGAGGAGGAGTACAATGAGAAGTTCCTGGTACACACAGTGACGTTCAATGGTAGTAAAGCTCTTATATAGGGATGTATGAGTGCTGAAGGTGTGAGGGAGTTGTGCTTTATCACCAACGTGTGATGTAATACAAAAAACTGAAACTGAAGGTGCCTCCCTCCCCTCATTCCCTGCATTATTGGGCATTTTTTTTCAGCATGAAAATGAAGATATTCATTCTCCCAAAGTGAAACTCCTTCAGTGCCCAGTCTTAACACTCTTGAGCAGCTGTGGGGGATTCTGTAGAGACGAGCTAAGCAAAACTCCCAATTAAAGACCCTGTAAGAAAAAGTGAAGAGGACGTAGAATTTCTTGATGAAGATGTTTATTGCAGCATAGCAGTGGCAAAGTACATGTTGTACCTTGGGTTCAACGGAGTCGGAATGAACCCAGAACATCCTTAGCTCAAATCTTTTATACAGTTAAAGTTTACTACCCTTTATGTAAATGAAGTTGCTCCTTTCGTAACAGCCATCTGTATGTTAATCATGTTCTAACACCTCTTTGTCTGAGATGGTTCTCAGTGTCCCACACCCACTTCCATGCTACAATGGGTCACCATTTGCTCAGGATGTAATCATCCCAAATGGTCTAGAAACAACATAACTGTTGAATTTCTTCTTCTCTATAATAATTAAGCCATTTTGGGAAATGAGCATGATTAAACATATATTGTGTAGTGGAATCTGGGTCGAGGCAGACTATAGTTTCTTACAACCCTGTTTAAGGAGGTTGTCCTACAGGAGTTAAACAGGACAGATGTGAAAATTTGTCAGGAACTTGTACACTCAGTGCTAAGAAGAGTCAGAGTAGTATACTTGAAGTTCTGGAAGACATACTTGAATATTATACATTTGCTTTATTAAATTTAGGGTGTACTCATTTCTGTAGTTCTCCACTTAAATAATTGGCTGATTTAATTCTTTTACAGAAAATATTGCCATATATTCTGTTGTTTTTAAGTACTTGTTTAATTCATTTCAATGTTTGCCATCTTTCCATGAATTATATTAGTGATCATTAACTAAATATATATTTTATATTTATTTACTCATCCTTAAACATACCCGAGTATGTCAAATAACCTGCTTTCTGGAATACCCCCCTACTCAGTCAGTAAATGTTAATATCAAGAATATTTGAAGGACAGGAAAAACAATCACTACTTACTATAGACAGAAACTCTAAATGTTATTGATGACGGCTTTGCTCCAGTTATCTTTAGTTTATAATCTCCAGCATGTTCAGTTGTGATGTTTGTGATGGTCAGAGATCCAGTTTGATTGTCCAGTTTCAGTCTGTCTCTGAATCTCCCATCAAGAACATCATCATATACATTGATTGTGTCAACCCGTCTATTGATTTTAACTATTAAAGTCTTAAAAAATCTCCACTGAGTCTGATCATCATCTAAAACCCTCGATCGAATCCTCCAAAACTCATCATCATCCATCATTTCAGTAAAATGAGTGTTTAGAGTGAATGAATCTCCCTCCATCACTGATATGTCATCTGTATAACCAAACACACAAATGGAAAACAACAGAAACAGCGATCAGCACAGATTAATACTGGCAAATATGTTAATAATGGTTTGCTACATTAAATAGCTACAATTTTAAAATTGAAATAATATCATAAAACAGAAAAAAAGACACAAAATGGTTTCTTTAAACACGTGAATCCATTTTTTTCCTCACCATAAACAGTGAAAATGAAATCAATCTTCATATATTTGCTCTGCAGTTTATAACGTCCAGCATGTTCATTTGTGATGTTTGTGATGGTCAGAGATCCAGTTTGACTGTTCAGCTTTAGTCTGTCTCTGAATCTGCCATGAAGAACATCATCATATACAGTCATGTTGTTGGCCTGTTTATTGATTTCAGCTATTAAAATGTATTCATATCCAAACCACCACAGAATTGGATCATCAAAAAAACATTCACTGAATCAGATCATCCTCCATAATTTCAGTAAGACCAGAGTTTAGAGTGACTAAGTTTCCAATTTTCACTGACACAGACTTCTCTCCTGAATCATCAGACATACAGAACAAACAGAAAAAAGGGTTAATCACAGATTAAGACAGTAAAAAAGAGAAGTTTGGATTAATAATTGTATCTTTGTGCTGATTAAAATACCAAACACATGAAACAACTACACAACTACAGTCATGGCCAAAAATGGCACCCCTGCAATTCTGTCAGAAAATGCAAAACTTCTCTCAGAAAATTGTTCCAATTGCAAATGTTTTGGCATTCACATGCTTATTGTTTTTGTTTGCACTGCAACAACACACACACACACACACACACACAAAAAACAAACAAAACAAACAAAAAAAAAAACAGAAGAAATGTCAAACTTGATAAAATTTCACACAGAAAAAGATTACTTTTCAAGCATGTGATGCTCCTGTAATTTGTATTTAGACACACCTGTGGCAAGTAACAGGTGTGGGCAATATAGTAATCACACTTGCAACCAGTTAAAATGGAGAAAATTTGACTCAACCTGTTGTGTGTCACACTGAGAATGGAGAAAAGAAAGAAGTGTAAATGAGCTGTCTGTGGATTTGAAAAATAAAGAATTGTGGAAAAACATGGACAATCTCAAAGAACCCCGATTAACTTCCAAACAAATTCAAGCTGATCTGCAGACAAAGGGTACAACAGTGTCAGCTCGCACTATCCGTCACCATCTGAATAAAAAGGGCGTTATGGTAGGAGACCCAGCAGGACACCACTGCTGACACAAAGGCATAAAAAAGCAAGACTGGAGTTTGCCAAACTTATGTGACAAAACCACAATCCTTCTGGGAGAACGTACTGTGGACAGATGAGTCAAAAGTAGATATTTTTGGTAAAGGACATCATGGCACTCTTTACAGAAAAAGAAATGAAGCCATCAAGGAAAAGAACACAGTCCCTACAGTTCCAACGCAAAATAAATAAATAAATAAATACACATATAAAATATACATGTGAGTACCAAAACATATGCAACTGCAACAAATTTCTGAGAGGAGGGTTGCATTTTCTGACAGAATTGCATGGGTGCTGATATTTTTGGCCATGACTGTATTTAACTCACCGTAGACAGTGAGAAGGAAACACTTTGTCCCACTGTTGATCTGTAGTTTGTAATATCCAGTATGTTCAGCTGTGATGTCTGTGATGATCAGAGATCCAGTTTGTTTGTCCAGCTTTAGTCTGTTTCTGAATTTCCCATCAAGAACATCATCATATACAGTCATGCTGTCGGTCTGTTTATTGATTTCAGTTAGTGAAGTGTTTTCATTTCCAAACCTCCACTGAATTTGATCATTGCCATTCATTTCAGTAAGACCAGAGTTCAGAGTGACTGAACTTCCCTTCATTACTGATATTTCATTAGCAAAACCAAGCACACCTGAAGAACACAGTTTGTCACAGGTTAAACCTTAAAAATCACTTGATGTTGGTGTTTGCTGCATAGGTCACCAACTTTCCAGTGAGTACATGCAACAGTATGTGTCAATAGCACCAAACAATCTGAAACTACTTAAGGCAATATTAGTACCACTTCAAGTGGAAAGTGCTGCTACTCTCACAAGCTAAAATACGTCTGCAAAGAGCCACTTAGGAAACCACCCCACCAGCTAAGCTGGGTGCAGAAGCAGTTGCAGATGCATTGCAGTAACAGCCCTGTGCTAATTATGGATCCTGTTTTCATATCACTACAGCCCAAAACGCTTTAGCCAGACCCAAACCAGGAAGTAAAGCAGCATAAAGGAGGACGTAAGCCAAGCAAACACTAACAAATGTGCTGGTGATCACCAGTCCTGGACTGTGAAGCTTTGCTCTTGCTCACCTTTCCAAACACAAGCATTTGGACTATCACTTTTGATAGTGATAGTGATTGATGGATTGTATATACACCGGGACTCTTTCGGACTAGTTTAGGGTATCGTGTTATGGACTCTATGGGCTGAACATTACAATGTTACAACATTGTCATGGGGTTGCATTTTTTTCTCTAAAAGGAGAGAAGAGATATGACAAGAAGTAATTGGGAGAGAGAGAAGGGGGTGGGATCGGGAAAGGTCCACAAGGCGGGATTCGATCTCAGGACACCCGAGGCACAACTGCACCATATGTCAGCACACTGCCCACAAGGCTATTGGCGCAGACAACCACAATGTTCTCTTGAATAGACTCGAAAATTATGTTGTCATTAGTGGTAGTGCAATGGGATGGTTCAAATCGTACTTATCTGACCGCCATAAATTCGTGACAGTCAACGAAGAAGTATAATATTGATCACAAGTGCAGTATGGAGTACCTCAAGGTTCAGTACTAGGGCCGTTACTTTACACGCATTACATGTTACCCTTGGGAGATATCATCAGGAAACATGGTGTTAGCTTTCACTGTTATGCTGATGATACTCAGCTCTATATTTCTTTGTGGCCCAACGAAACAGCCAATTTGAAAAACTAACATAATGCATAGTTGATATAACTATGATGAGTAGTAATTTTTTACTGCAAAATTCTGAAAAAAAACCAAAAAAAAACAGAGGTGTTAATTACAAGGCTAAAACCTCCACATGTAATGACCTAGAACGCTGTCTAACACTTGATGGCTGTTCTGTCAATTCTTCGTCATCAGTTAGGAACCAAGGTGTGATATTTGATAGCAATCCTTCCTTCAAAAGCCACATTTCTATCATCTATAAAACTTCATTTTTCCATCCAAAAAACAAAAAACTAAAAAAAGTATGATCATATTAGCCCGGTTCTGTCAACACAAAACATTGTATACATTTTAAAATCTTGCTAATTAATAAATGAAGCCCTGAATGGCTGAATGGTTTAGCACCTCAGTATTTAAGTGAGCTCATATCGCATTATAGTCCTTCACGTCACGTCAACTAGATCAGCCCCAAAGACCGATCCCCTGCAAAGACTCGCCAGATCGCCATCAAACAAACAAACAAACAAAAAAAAAAAAGAATACTAAATGCTAGTCCACCAGTTTCATCATTTTACCTTGAATATCTAGCTGTCATAATCATTCGAATCCATAATCAAAATCAAAAATCAATTACAATTAATCGCACAGTGAAATGTCATAGACTGATTGATCTACCTATAGCACACACCTATGTTTTAGGTTTGTGTAGATAGCAGAAAACAGACTGGACACATGACTGTTAAATACATGTGACATGCAAAATGTTATGAAATAAACAATGCACTCAGAAACAAAGTTGCCTTTCAGACAGCATGTGATCTGAATTCAGTTCTCCGCAGCTTATATGGCCAGAATACACACAAAAGTATGTCAAAATGTCACTCTAAGTGAGTTAAAGTCATAAATATATTTCATGGTGCCAGAACAGAAACAACTGAAGTCATAAAAACACATTTAAACTCACCAACCAGATGCCACAAACAGAACCAAAATCTGTGAAACATCAAGGATTTAGTCCACAAATATGAAAACAGTAACACTAAAAAAACGACTGATGCACTGATGTGAAGCTCCTCTGTAGTAAAATTAAGTGGCCAACATATAAAATAACTTCAAGTGTTACTACACGTGACTATCTTCTTAATTCACACTTTGAGTTCCAGTAGGTCTCAGCTTCCTTTAAATCAATTACATCATCAACAGAAATAAACTCACCCACAATGTATTAAAAGTGTTTTAAAAGTGTGAAATTTCTGTTTTTCTTTTTTAATAAATCTGCAAAAATGTCAACAATCCTGTGTTTTTCTGTCAATATGGGGTGCTGTGTGTACATTAATGAGGGAAAAAAATGAACTTAAATGATTTTAGCAAATGGCTGCAATATAACAAAGAGTGAAAAATTTAAGGGGGTCTGAATACTTTCCATACCCACTGTATACAGGGGTGGATTGGGACAAAATTTTAGGCCGGGAAATCTCAGGAATTTTTTTGGGAAAAAAGTTTTGAAACCATGGACAACAATGTTTTTTATGGCCATCATCATCACATAAAATAGTTTAAATCGGCTGGGGCTGTGCAAAATAAGTAAAGGTCATCTCTTGAACTTCCAGTTTCCCTTTTAGTTTCTTTTTTAATCTCTCTGTATCTCTTGTATGTGTTTACTTTTTACACTATTTTTTTATGTACTTGTCACTTTTTCATCAACACATCTCCACCTGATCAGCAAGTTGCTAGCATGTTCATAGTATGATTAGCAGGTGCTAGCATGTTTCTAGCATGATTGGTAGGTTGCTAGCATGTTTCTAGCATGATTAGCAGGTTGCTAGCATGAGTCTAGCATGATTAGCAAGTTACTAGCATGTTTAAGCATGATTAGCATGTTAATAGCATGTTGCTAACATGATTAGCAAGTTATTAACATGTTGCTAGCATGATTAGCATGTTAATAGCATGTTGCTAACACGATTAGCAAGTTATTAACATGTCGCTAGCATGATTAGCATGTTAATAGCATGTTGCTAACACGATTAGCAAGTTATTAACATGTCGCTAGCATGATTAGCATGTTACATAGCATGTAGGCTTGGATATATAGATAAATAGATTAGAAGTATTAGAATGGAAGTTTGAATTGATTAGAAATAGTAGAAAGGAAGTCTTGATTTAGTCTCAAGGGATTCTGGGAGTTTTGAGAGTTGGAGTTCAAATAGTGTTGACTCTTTTGAGCATTCCATCAATGTAAGTCTATGGGATTTTTATGATTTTTAATCTTTAATTTTATGAAAACTATAAGTCTGATCAGTTAGAAAAGATACAGCACACTAAGTGAGATCAGTCCGAAGAGCTGGGCTGAGTTTGGTGGTTCTAGCTTGAAAGCTGAATTTTACAGGAGGTGCTCAGCATAATAAATTCAATAAAACATGGAGAGACTCTTGAAACATAAAACAGACAGCAATAGTAACGTGAGATCTGTGTGTCTCTTTATTGTTTTATTGTATAAGGGAGAAATTTAAACAATAAAGCCTTAGAAATAGGTTTTTTTTTTTTTTAATCTGACATGGAAAGAGAGAGTGCAAGCTCAAATGATCATTGTATGTATTATGACAAAAACACTAGAAGAACAAAAACCACACTTGAAGAACCTTTAAAGTTCAGCATCTGCTTTAGGTTTCAATACTTTCTGAAAAAGATTGACAAATATAGCATTAAATTAATAAACCTCACAAACATTAATATATGTAAAATCGGTTTGTGAGAAATTACATCATCAATCATGTACCTGATGTGTGAATTTATTCTTGATCTTGTTCAGCTCTTCTGGATCTGATGTCATAAACCAGAAGAATGACAGTAGCCACACCCACCAGAGCAGAGAGGACCAATCGGATCACAGCTTCAGTAGAACCACAACAGTGGACACAGTCTGAGAAATAAAAACATCAAACTGAGATCAATAAACATTAATATCAAGAATATTTGAAGGACAGGAAAAATAATCGCTACTTACAATTGACAGAAACTCTAAATGTTATTGATGACGGCTTTGCTCCAGTTATCTTTAGTTTATAATCTCCAGCCAGTTCAGTTCTCATGTTTGTGATGGTCAGAGATCCAGTTTGATTGTCCAGCTTCAGTCTGTCTCTGAATCTCCCATCAAGTACATCATCATATACAATAATTTTGTCAACTCGTCTATTGAATTTAACTATTAAAGTCTTTAAAAACCTCCAGTGAATCTGATCATCCAAAAACTTTTCCCGAATCCTCCTAAACTCATCATCATCCATAATTTCAGTAAAATGAGAATTTAGAGTGACTGAATCTCCCTCCATCACTGATATTTCATCTGTATCACCAAAAACACATTGAGAACAACAGAAACAGCGATCAGCACAGATTAATACTGGCAAATATGTTAATAATGGTTTGGTACATTAAATAGCTAATTTTAAAATTGAAATTATATGTGTACTAATTAATTTAGTAGTTAATCCACAGGTGAAACCATTTTTTAACTCACCATAAACAGTGAAAAAGATATCAATCTTCATATATTTGCTCTGCAGTTTATAATGTCCAGCATGTTCAGTTGTGATGTTTGTGATGGTCAGAGATCCAGTTTGATTGTCCAACTTCAGTCTGTCTCTGAATCTCCCATTAAGAACATCATCATGTACAGTCATGTTGTTGACCCATTTCTTGATTTCAGCTATTAAAATGTATTCATATCCATACCACCACAGAATTGGATCATCAAAAAACTTCCACTGAATCAGATCATCCTCCATAATTTCAGTAAAGCCAGAGTTTAGAGTGATTGAGTTTCCAATTTTCACCGACACAGACTTCTCTCCTGAAACATCAGACATACAAAACAAACAGAAAAAGGGTTAATCACAGATTAAGACAGTAAAAAAGAGAAGTTTGGATTAATAATTGTATCTTTGTGCTGATTAAAATACCAAACACATGAAACAACTATTCAACTCACCGTAGACAGTGAGAAGGAAATACTTTGTCACACTGTTGATCTGTAGTTTGTAATATCCAGTATGTTCAGTTGTGGTGTTTGTGATGGTCAGAGATCCAGTTTGATTGTCCAGCTTCAGTCTGTCTCTGAATCTCCCATCAAGAACATCATCATATACAGTCATGCTGTCAGTCTGTTTATTGATTTCAGCTAGTGACATGTTTTTATTTCCAAACCTCCACTTAATCAGATCATCGTCTTTCATTTCAGTAAGACCAGAGTTCAGAGTGACTGAACTTCCCTTCCTCACTGATACTTCATTAGCAAAACCAAGCACACCTGAAGAACACAGTTTGTCACAGGTTAAACCTTCAAAATCACTTGATGTTGGTGTTTGCTGCATGGGTCACCAACTTTCCAGTGAGTACATGCAATAGTTTGTGTCAGTATAAACAAACAAAATAATACTACTTAAGGCAATATCAGGACCACTTCAAGTGGGAAGTGCTGCTACTCTCACAAGCTAAAATAAGTCTGCAAAGAGACACTTAGGAAACCACCCCACCTGCCAAGCTGACCAGAGCCGCCCAAAACTGTTTAGCCTAGAGCCAGAAATGAATCAGGAAGTAAAGCAGCATTAACAAATGTACTGGTGATCACCAGTCCTGGACTGTGGAGTTTGGTTCTTGTTCACCTTTCAGACACAAGTGTTTGGACTATACTCACACTGGGACTCATTTGGACTGGTTTAGAGTATGGTGTTGTGGGCTGAATGTTACAATGTGTTGTCATCTACCTTGAAAACGTAAAGCCATTCTGTCCCTCCCCAAATTGACCTCACCTCCCCAAAAATTTTTAAAAAGGTTCTCCCATCATTACCCTATCCTCTCTCGGCTCTGCAATGGTCTTCACGTTTAATTAATTACAGACCGATTTTTCTAATCTCCATTTTTTTTTGTCAAAGATAATAAAAAAGGTAATACCATCACAACAATAGGCGCATTTCCATTACTCTTCAAGATGCGCAAATTTAAATTGCGAATTGAAAATATGCCTAATGGAAACACGTCAATTTTGCAAAAACGTTCTTACGCTCGCATGAGGTGGTTTTTCAGGCAATTTGAAAAAGGAATATTTCACAAAACTGCAGTGGAAACGGCTTTTTCACATTTACAGGTCACATGGCACATGTAAAAAGTCATATGATCATTCTTCAATGTACTTTTAGGTGTGTTCGACTTAACGCAGTGCTGCACAGCTCAATCAAATTCTGACTTGAAGCAGTGCATGCCGGGTAGAAATTTTGTCCGACTTGAGGCGGCGCCGACGCCTCCTGACTGTCACGTCTGGCATCAAAGTCCCGCGATAGTAAACACCGCGGGAGCGTGACTAACCAGAGCAGAAAGTGTCCGACTTGACGGCTCCGTTTTCAACTCCGCCCCTGACTGCTCTCGGCTACTCTCGTTAATCGCAGTCTGTAGCCGTAGATGAAGTCGAACACACCTATAAACTCCAAGAAATACTTCATACGTAGCCGTTTTCAAGTATAAGGGGTTTTCCCTGATATTAATGCTACTGTGTACGCTGCTTCTGTAAAGATACACACATACATCTCTTTTGATTAAATAAAGCCAAAATATGTCCAAATCCCACCAAAATCTGTCCAAATCACACCAAAATCTGTCCAAATCACACCAAAATCTGTTGCCATGACTTATCGCCAGAGGAACAAATTACGTTTTAGTCGCATCGGTTAATGGAAACGTTGTCATTTCACAATAGTTTTTTATCGACATTTATAAAAAAGTATTGCGAAATGACAACGTTTTCATTAACCAATAGGTGTGTTCGAGCTCATGCTGCGCTGCGCAGACCGATCGACGAGATTAGCCGAAAGCAGTCGGGGAGGAGCTGAAAACGGAGCCGTCAAGTCGGACATGTTGGGGATCTCGTTGCTTCCTCAAACATGGCAGATCACGTGGCGTTTGCCTACTTTATTGCTGTAACGGTGGGAACGAGACGAGAGACGAGCGGATCCATTTGCATGCTTTTATTGGGACGAGACAGATACATAGTCGAGCAGGCAGGGTCGATACAGGAGCAGACAGGTGTATGAGGGCTAGGCAGAGAGTAATCCATAAACAGGCGAGGGTAGATCAGCGGCGTACGTTATCCAAAGGGCGAGGCAGGAGAGTGGTCAGACAGGCGAAGCTTCAGAAAAACGATACAAAGTAAAACAAGAAAACTAGACACAGGAACACAGGGAGAAAACGCTTTGTATGACTGCTAGGCACATCAATACTCGGCGGTGAGTGACAGGAAGACCGGGGCTTTTATACTGTCCGTGATTGGTGCTAATGGTAAGAGCAGTGGCTGATGGGTAATGGAGTCCGGGGTGTAGTGCAACAGTCAGTGTGAGAGAACAGAGTGAGGTGAGAGTGACATCTGGTGGTGAGCGGAGAACAGGACACCGACCAGATTCGTGACAATTGCAGATGAACTGGAAGCTATAGAAATACCTTTTTTGTTGGAAGAAATGCAGCAGAATGAACAACGACGGTAAGTTTATGAACAATATATGTGCATGTGTAAATCATTTCATTTTAAAGTAACTGAACAAATACTGTTTTACAAATCAAGCTTATACTTAATGAAATTATGTTTTGTTTAGTGGTGTTATGTTAGGCTTCTGTAAACAATAAATAATTAGCTGTAATTGCTGTTGGAGAGTAAGCTACTTGTTTTGTGTTTATAGTACAAATACAAATAAGTTTTTATATTGCATGTTCAACAGTCGTGTAAACCTTAATTGTTGGAATCTATCCCAGTTCTACAAAAAACACTGAATGACAATACTTTTGAATTACAATACATGTGTATATAATAAGTACAATAATAAACTTATGCACAAATCCAATATAAAGAATTTAAGGGAAAAAAATGTACTGCAGTCAAAAGATCGTAAACTATTTACGAAATGGCATGCAAATTGATTTGTTATGCAATTATATGGATTGAAGCACGAAACACTCGTGATCATCGTCATGTGGTGAATGTGGCCAATCATGAGAAGCTGTGACGTCATCACAGCCTGGTGCAGTGCGCTGGCTGAGCAAGCCGGCTATTCTCGAAACGCTCTCGCGTTACTTTGATGCCACACGTGAACGTCACGTGCCGTCGGCGCCGGTTCAAGTCGGACAAAATTTCTAACCGGCATGCACTACTTCAAGTCAGCCGCCGATCGGTCTGCGCAGCGCCGCATGAAGTCGAACGCACCTAATGTTATGCGACTAAAACGTAATTTGTTCCTCTCGCGATAAGTCATGGCAACGGATTTTGGTGGGATTTGGATGGATTTTAGGCTCGTTTGAGATGTGCCTGGCCTAGCCTGAAATGTAGGTGCGAGTAGGCGGTTGCAGTGAGGGGAGGAGTGAAAGAAGTGCAGTCAAGACGGACAGTTCTGACTTCTCGAAGTAGAACAGATACCTACAAGATCAAAGGCAGATATCGCGTTATCACACTCATGTGCTGTGTTGCTGATAAACATGATATAATTTCAGCTCTGTTGTTTTTATATGAAAATACATATGTTGAACAAAACACTCAAAGTGCTTGCTATTTAATACGAAAGGCATATTTATCATTCATTTTTACTTTAATGCAAACGTGTATTTTAGATTTTTATAGAAATATGACAACATTCACATATCTCATGCAGAGATCGCACTGGCATAGTGTTTGGGAATATTCATGCATAATTTAAACACATAATCACATTATGTTAGATTAAAAAATAAAACATTTTTGAAAAGAACAGCAACATCACGGTTGTCTGAACCAATGAGCTTTGAGCTGTGTCGTCATCCAGGCGTTTCCCATCGTGCTTTTGTCAGCGCAGTTGGTGGAGAGCTACTGCGCCCGACTGCTCAATCTGACACAGCCGCTGCCATCTCAAGAGTTTTTTGGCACAGGTCAGCATGACATCAGAGCAAGGCGGACGTAACTCGGACACATTTCTAACCGGCATGCATCTTGCGCTGATCACCGGTGATCGGTTCTGCGCAGATTTTGCTCATCTCAAATGAGCCTAATTTGATCGAGCTGTGCAGCACTGCGTTAAGTCGAACACACCTTCTAGTACATTTAAGAATGATCATATGACTTTTTACATGTGCTATGTGACTTGTTAATGCGGAAAAAGCCAATTCCATTACAGTTTTGCCAAATATTCTTTTTTTGAATTGCTTAAAAAACCACCTCATGCCAGAGTAAAAACTTTTTGATATATGGGAGTTTTTGCGGAATTGACGCGTTTCCATTAGGCATATTTTCAATTCGCAATTTAAATTTGTATGGTTTTGTATGGTTTTTTATTGCTAAAACATACAGTTTAGACGTATTTCAGTGTTTAAAATGTGCAAATCGCTACTTGTTTTTAGCTAAAAAAACATAAAATATTTACGTGTCTTTTATATCATTAGGCTATTCGTATCATTTTATCACTAAGCGATTTAGATTTTTAGACCCCTTAACCTACGCCAAACATAAACCTACCCATTTCATAGAGAATATGCATTTTTATCATTTTATTAATAATCGATTTAGATTTTTAGACCCCTTGACCTACCCCCAAACATAAACCTACCCATTTCATAGCGAATATGCATTTTTATCATTTTATTAATAATCGATTTAGATTTTTAGACTCCTTAACCTTCCCCCAAACCTAAACCTACCCATTTTATAGCGAATATAAAAGGATATAAAATGCAACCATTTTAGTAACAATACAGAATAAAATTATTTTTTTATAGTCGCTTATCCCACTCCTACCTCTAAAACTAACCATAACTTTTTTTGTACAGTAATAATAAATAAAAACATGACAGACAGATAAGTGCAATCACAATCATTTATTTATTGCAAAATTGTCAATAGCAGTACCAAAAAGCAGTCCAAATGATGATGCGTTGCAGCCGCAGACCTCTCTGGCGGAATAAGGTTTGTGTGAGGTGCAGAGCAGAATTGTTAATCGCTGAAAATATTATCCAGATTACTTTCTCTATATACTCCTTGAAGGCTCGAGCGTATCATTCAAAACACACCTCACCAGAAACGGCATGACGTAATCTGTGACGAATGCAGCCGAAAGCCAATGAGTGTTTGATTTTTTTGCCGTTTCTTGTTGCGGCACTATTTAAATTTGTAAAATGCACTTAAGAGCGGATTTATTGCTGTTGTTGCTGGACTCGCTGCTCGGGATGGAGATGAACATCGCCGGATAAAGGCTTGAATTTGGGTCTGTTCCTTGCAGTCGTATGGATTCTGATTATTTGGATCACAGCGCACAAATAAAATTGTTTTATATTGTAATTATGATGCATGTTCGGTGTATTTTATGCAGGGCCGGCCCGTGGCATAGGCAGTATAGGCAAATGCTAAGGGCGCCGTACATCCAGGGGGCGCCAGAAATGGAGGAAAAAAAAAAAGTGTAACTTCCACTATTCTTAAAACTAGTTGGTATTATGACTTCAGAAAAGAATAAGCCTACATTAATTTAACTGCATAGCAAAGCCTACTAAGTAGTAGTAGTAGTAGTAGTAGTAATAATAATAATAATAATAATAATAATAATAATAATAATAATATAGCCTACTTGCCTAAGACCAACACCCATTAGTAAATGAAATTGGCCAAAATTAAGGGCATTAAAAAGTAATAAACGTCATCTGACGAGGTATTACATTTTCGAGCCCATTTTTTTTTTAAGATAAATTTAAATTTGTTTTAAGTGCAGGCCTTTCTTCTAAAATTTGCGTGGATTTATTTATATGTTGAGAGTAGGACCTGAGCGATATCATGTGAGGTGGTGTTCGTTCGCGCGCGCGCTGAAACAAACTGGGTACCCGGCTGGCTTGCTGCCAAACATGTAGGCGAGCTCGCAGTTCAGTAATTAAATTAAAACATGGGGAAAGGCAAGTTTTCGGACCTCTGGCTGGAGGACTCAAGATTTAAAGACTGACTTAGGCCAGTAGTTGGCAACAGCCGCGAGGATTATTGCTACGTCTGCAAGAAGACGATGTAACCTGGGTGGGGGTGAATGGCGTCAAATCGCATATGGAATCAAATAGCCACCAAGCTAGGATGCGCGGACGTAGCGAGCAGCTTCCCATATCAATGTTCTGCGCTACGGCTGCATCAACGACCTCAACCTCCACTGCTTTGTCCTCAACATCGACTGCTCTCCCGATGCAAACCACTGCCAGCAGTAGTCCTAGCAGCATCGTCAACAGGTGCGTGACAGACGTCAGACAGCAGACGCTATGCCCCCATCACGACCGCTACATTGCGAGCTGAGGTGCTGTGGTGTTTAGACCTAGCAACTAGAGCTGTAATCGGGCCTTAAAAGTTAGGCCCGACAAGTATATTTTGATTGACAGCTTTTTAAAAGCCCGAACCCGTTTACAGCCCGACATTATTCAAATGTGCGCAAGCACACAGCTCTTTTGCCTTTTGTCAAGAATGAGTCATTTATACATGTTTTAACAGAAATTATTAATGACTAAGGTAGGCTATAGGCCACTTGGAAGTTGAAACAAAGAAATAAAATAAGTCCAATGTAACATCGTAACATCTTAGCACTCTAAATAGGCGTACACTTAATAAAAATGACTCTTTCTTAAATTAAATTAAGATTTTCTTAAAAAAGAGGTGGCCGTGCAGCAAGCATCCAGCATCCATTTTCGCATCTTTCTCGCTAATCCAAACGCATCACATGACCGCTCATTTACAGCGCAAGCCGGAGCGCAAGCCCGAGCCCGTGTAAAATGATATAAATTAAGCCCGAGCCCGACCGAACCCGTTGGGTCCTGTCGGGTTTCATCAGGTTCGGGCAAAGATCTTCAGCTTTAATGCAATTGTTACTTTTTGACATTGATTAAAAACTATGGACAAAGGCCCATTGTGACATCTTGATTAATCCCTCTGCTTTACTTAAATGTATCAGCTTAATTTATTTTAATAACACCTGTGCTTACTGCACGGCCACCTCTTTTTTAGATTGCTCACACATCAGACTTACTGACTAATGATCTATGAAGAAGATGTCTCCTTCCTCTTCTGTCTTTATTTCTATTCTTATATCTGTGGGCAGTTTTTGAGTCCAGTGTTGATGTTAAGTTATAATGACCTTGTTACATTGTGATGCAATATGTTATCCCATTTGGAAAGATATTTCATTTACGCCACTACAGTTGCAGCTCTAAGTCACGCTGGTATTAATTTTTTTGAAGGTATTAAAAAAGGTAGTAAAAGGTATTAAATTCAACTTCAGAAGTTCTGTATATACCCTGAAATCACACAGAACAGAATGAAATGTTATAATTTCATATTAAGTAAACGATTAAACATTTTAATAATGCAATTGGTATTACAATTAAAACAATAATAATGAAATTAATGCTGCAGTTTTAATATACATAAGGATTCGTTGTGTCATCAATACCTCAGTATTGTACGTTTAAATGCTGGAAATACATAAGTATTTGTATGTTTAGATGCTGTAAATACGTCAGTACGTTTTAGTGTCTGGAAAGACGTAAGTAAATGTACGTTTTGTAGAACCACATTTTACATAAAATACATATGAATTATCATGAAATCTTGTTGGTTCCTTCTTAGAAAAAAAAAAGGTATCTGTGAGGATTTAGACCGATCAGGATTTAGACCGTATCATAGTACTGAGACGGCTCTCATGGTTACAAATAACCTGCTCTTATCATCTGATCGTGGTTGTATTAGACCACAATATTCTTTTGAATAGACTAGAACATTATGTTGGCATTAGAGGAATTGCTTTGGCAAGGTTCAAACTGTACTTATCTGACCACCATCAATTTGTGAAAGTGAATGTAGAACAGACTGGACACATGATTGTTAAATACATGTGACAACTCAATGCACTCAGAAATAAAGTTGCCTCTTGGACAGCATGTGGTCCGAATTTAGTTCTCACCAGCTTATATGGCCAAATACACACAAAATTATGTTAAAATGCCACTCTTGGTGAGTACTGGTGAGTCATAAATTTACTTCATGGTACCAGAACAGAAACAACTGAAGTCATAAAAACACATTTATACTCACCAACCAGATGCCACAAACAGAAGAAAAATCTGTGAAACATCTTTTGGTTTGACTCCACACGAACGGTTAAAAAAAATGACTGACACGCTGATGTGAAGCTCCTCTGTAGTAAAATTAAGTGGCCAACATCTCTTTTACTCTTCACACGTAGAGCTCTAGTAGGCCTCAACTTCCTGTAAATCAATTACATCATTATCAACAGAAATAAACTCACCCACAACGTGTTTTAACAAAAAACAAAGTGTTTTAAAGCAAAGCTTTTCTCTTATGTGCCAGATCCTTAGAGTGTTTGGCTCTGGTCTGTGGTCTCACTGATTTCAGTTTTTCTCCGACGGCTTTATGTTCTCTGATATGAAAATATGATTAATATTCAACTGCTATGGATTACAAAGCTGCTGTGACCTTTGATGTGTAAATATGTGCTTGATCTTGTTCAGCTCTTCTGGATCTGATGTCATAAACCAAAATAATGACAGTAGCCGCTCCCACCAGAGCAGAGAGGACCAATCAGATCACACACTGATGCTGGACAATGTAATCTTTTTCTAATCAGTGAGTTTAGACCTAAATTTAAACCTGATGTCACTGTTCATTTCTATATGAGAATAACAGTGAATGTTAATCCTTTATTACAAAAAGAAGAAATGCTTCCCACACAAACTACTGACACACACAACGACCACAAACACGTAAGCTGTTTATCTAACCGACAGATCAAACCAGATGTACTTATGTTTGTACAGATACAACAAAGGAAAGACTATTGCAGGTCAATTTTGACTAAAAAAATCATTGAGAACATATAGTAACCTGCAAATTCAAATTGATGAGAAATGTTCTCTGAGAAATAATCTCTGACTTTTGATTGTAGACTTTGATATCTCAGTGAATCTGAGTAAAATAACTCTTTTGAAACTCTAGTTTAAGCACTTGTGAGTTTACCTCGGTCTTAAAGAGGAGAACCATTCACAGATGACGCGCTTCCGCACTTATTAGCATCCTACATTCAGGGGCGGATCTACCCGGGTGGCACGGGGTGGCAAGTGCCACCCCAGAATTATCACAGCATAAAATATAAATGTAAGCAGTGTTTCATGTGCTACTTTTCGGCAGCGGCGATGACAGGCAAAATAATGGAAAAAACACGACTTTCAACAAACAGTTCATAGTTGCACGCGCATGCAGCGTGCCCAGTGTAGTCGCATCACTGACTCATGTGAACCGTTTCTTTTTGAGTCAAAAACACAAAGCGCGGCCCAGTTTATTAGCGAACTGTTATTACATTTGTTCGTAAATCAGATATACTGCTTGTCAGCTAACTCGTCCTCTGACAAATCTATTCCCGTCTGAGATGGAATGTTTGAGATTCATTGTTTGTGATCTGATTCTCTGACCACTCGCTCCACTTTCATCATGGATATAGGCCTTTTTGCTAAATCTGACGAAACAATAACGTGAAATCAATAAGAAGATGCCGATCACGGAAACTGATAGCAGAGTTGAGGTAAGAATAGTCGTATTGCAGTTTTCTCGATTGTTAACAAGTATAAATTCCTGTGTTGATTCAACACTTTCGAAGCTAACGTTAGCATGTAAAGTTGAAACGATTAAAGGTAAATAATATGGACAGATATTTAACTTAGAGGCATTACCATGATTCAGCCAAGTATATCTAATATATATATATTTGTTTTGCAGAGGCTCTTTAGAAGACTGTACTGATGTCAAAGATCAATCTGCAAGAATATGAGAGGGAACTCTCAAAATGGTTAACTGGGACAAGAGACAGAGGAGGACTGAGGGTCTAGAATGCACAAATGTCTGTCTGCAGTGTAAGCAGTACTGAAAAATATATAGTTGCTCCTGCAGTTTCTGTCTCTGTTTTCCTTGTGGAAATGTTCAAAGCTTTCAGTAAACACACGTTCAAAATGTTTGTTGACTTTAACAATTACAGTAATTTTAACAATTAGGTATCAGAATATAGCATAATATGGTTGGTAGTTTCAGTAAAATTAAAAATTTGAAAAGATTCCAATCTTACTGTGTACTCTAATGCTTCAAAACATTTTTGTGTGTGGTGTTGCTACTCCATAAAAAAAAGCCTGCAGTCGTACTTGACCCCTGAAATAGAAACCTTTTTTTTTTCTTCAGATTAGCCGTAAACATATTATCTATTTGGGCCCACCTTAACACCAGTGTGATCCTGCTTCTAATCCATGTGGGCAGTTTTCATGGCTGCATTTAGGAAAACATGCACAATCCCACTTGCAACCCACAATTTATCCCATTTAGTTATCCCACACAGAGTTTGAAGATGGGAGCTAGGTAGGTTTTGTGTACGTTTCATAGTTGGGTCCCACCTAAAACCCAGTGAAAACCTAAATAAAACACACATTGGTAAATTTCATGGGGCCAACATGGAACCAGTGGACAAACCCATGTACAACCCATATTTAGATGGTATCCAGATGGGATTTGCATATGATCCCTAGTTGGGTCCCACCTAAAACCCAGTGAAAACCTAAATAAAACACACATTGGTAAATTTCATGGGGCCAACATGGAACCAGTGGACAAACCCATGTACAACCCATATTTAGATGGTATCCAGATGGGATTTGCATATGATCCCTAGATGGGCCCTACCAGTGTTCGAACTGTGTCAAAGCTCTTGGGGGGTCCCCCTAACCAGACCCCCCCTCCCCCTTCCAAAAAAATAATCAATAAATAAAAACGTATATAAATATGATTTGATATTGGGATATTGACAAAAAAATATATATATCTCAAACTTTTGAGAGATTTTATCGATAATGATAATCATACGCTATTTTGCTGAGTGTTTTGCCCTGCAGGACTGCCGTGGACAGCTGACTCCTAAAGTTCTTAATATTCTTCATATTCAGTGTGGTCAGTTCACAGCAGTGACAGAAATTAATATTTTCCAACAAGTTTAAAGTGATTTTTACCTTTTATGGGCATTTTTTTACCTGTTCTTATCCGTTATCTTTTGCGTCAAATTCTTATATTTAATAAATAAGTCAATTCAAATATTAAGACATTTTAGACTGTTGCCAAACAAATAAAATCATTATCAACAAAATTCATATTTTCAATGTAGAGAAAGCACAGACAGATGTATTACCCACTGTTTAATGCAGGACATGAATGCATTAAATGCATAAATAATGTTTTGATATTTTAATCCTTAACCGTTGAATGCTGATATCTGAAATTATTTTTCAAAAATGATAAGGGGCTTTACGTTTGAAATTAAAACCGCCAGTAGGTGGCAGTAAGTCACTATTAATAAGTAAGTCATTGCGATTGAACGGAGTCATTCAAACGGTTGATTCATTCAGGAAAGAAAAACCATCATGTTGTTCAGAGACGTAAAACAGTGCTGTTGCTGTGATTGGAACCATTTTTGTTGGCGAAATACAGCAAAAATAGGCAACATGGTGTCTAAAACGTAACGCTAATATTAACTTATAGTTCATTGAACTGTTGTATAAAACAGGGCTCTCAAGTTTTAGAAAAAGTTTGGAGTGAGATTATATCTGTTAGGAGAGAAGCCCCTCGGCCCCACGCAATTTTCTCCAGTTTTTGCTAGAAGTTAAATTTTATCTATTGTTCATAACTAACCAGCACAAAATAGAAACTATAACAACTGGTAAGTCTGATTAAAGTCAAATTCATAAAAAAAAAAAAAGAAAAAGTCTTGTAAATTTAAAAAATACAAATGTATCAAAACTCAAACTAAATTTGGCCTCAAATGAGCCAATAAACAGCATTGCTCAAACTACATACTGTAGACCTACACATACAATCCCATCCCAGCAAACACAGAACGTTCCCCTAACGTTCCCCTATGGTTCCCGTTTGGTTATTTTTTTGGGAACCAAATGAGAATGTTCTAGGAACGTTCTCAGAACGTGGCAGGAACGTTCCCGATAGGTTCCCAGCATGTTCCCCTAACCTACAGGGAACGTTCTATTTACGTTAAAAAAAAACTTTCCTAGCTAACCAACAGGGAACATTCTTGGGAACGTTTTGGGAACCAAAAACTAACATTCCCAGAATGTTCTGGGAACCAAAAATTGTTAGCTGGGGTGTTGCAGAACTTGCCCTGAGCATGTCAAGCTGTGTGTTTGTGTGTGTGTGAGAGAGAAAGTACATATTTCAGCTTATGAATGGCATTTTGTATTGTAAGTGTTTATTGCACATATTGATGCCTTGATGAGAGTGGTAGGGGCTCAAACTTAACTAGTAACTAGTTACATGTAATGGAATTACATAATTTAATTACAAAATAATTGTAACTCATCGGTTACAGTTGCTGAGCAACAATGTATAGCTAAATTACAGCTACTTATGAAAATTACAAAGGGGTTACATCTGAATATTTTCACACAGATTTGATCAATTTCTTCCCTAAATTGCATTGACTGCTCTAAAATATGAGACAAAATGTTTCAGAAGTTTAGGACACAAAATAGGACACATGCTTATTCAATAACTGGTTTAGTTCCATATTTGGGTTTATGTATATGCTTTATTTTTTTTAAGATGAACTGTTTGTCTGTTTTTATCAGATTTTCCAGTTATCTAGTCCTTTCCTTAGTTTCCAGTAGCGAAAATTTAGTTGAAGCTATTGGAGAGCTAATACTTTTGCATGAATTTGGCTATATTCCCCAACATCAGCTCTCACTATCTTTGATCACAGGCAAGTGATTTCATTCAGGAATCGTAAAATGAAGGGAAAAAACTGAGGAATAGGTTGCCTACTGCATTTATTTTGTTAGTTTTTAGTAAATATAAATGGCAACGTCCGCTCCGTGACCGCAACGCGACCACCGCCTCAAGTGCACAAAACTCCACTGCTAGAAAAAGCGGCAGCCACGCGATCGACGATTCTACCGCTTGCCATATCCCGTGTGTGCGCGTCCATGTTGCCGAGTGACGAACATGACTGAAGCGGGATCACGTAATTTACCCCAAAAACAAAAAAATTCTAATTTCTGATATTTGCTGGTAGGTGGCATAACTGTCAAGACAGCTATGAACTGTCCCTGCACCCTGCGCCTCGTCCATTAACAGTATAGCGGGACGGGTTATCCCTTACTTTTTAGCGTGAGAAATACAAGGTGTGGCGTGAGAGCGTGTGAACTGGTTGAAATGCGTGTGTCTCACGGCGAATGCATGAGACTGAGAGCCCTGTATAAAATAAATATCACATCAGTGATTTTTGGCGAAAAATTGCACTCTTCGTGTGATATTGATATATGAAATGATATGAATATACATTTTCTGCCGCATACCTTGAATTTTGGGAACATTCTAAATGCATTTTATTAGACTGAATCACGAGTGAAAGAACGCGCTTTTAAATGAGCACAGTCAGTCTAACTATTGTTTAAGCACTTGTAACTTCTCTTATAATATATGAAACACTGTATGGTAAATGAATCTCTTACTTACATCGTACGTACATCTCCACTTTGTTGCTTATGATGAGGGAATTCGCGACATTCAGTCTAAACAAGACTCTGGGTGAGCAGGTCTAAATTTAATACAGCAATCGAATATTTTCATTTCATTTTCATTTTCACTAGTTTCATGTTTGAAGAATTATAATTTTATTGAAAAACCCATATTTCAGCCCATGTAGTAAGCTTGTAGTACCCACATACAACCTAGGGATGGGGCCAAGATGGGTCTTTTCCTATGTTGCCCAGTTGGGTCCCACCTTGTGAAAAGTTATATTTGTTGCGTTTAAACGTGAATATGTCTATGAAAGGTTTTTACTGGACTTGAAATGAGATAACAGGCTGCAAACGCGTAGCAAAATGAATTCTGCTTCTGCACTGCGCACACGGACTGTATACGCACTGCAAACAGAGTACGGTATGTGTGAACCTGGATCTTCAGGCCTTGTCATCTCCTAACGGTAATTATTACAACAAGGCGCAGCCTCTTAATCAAACACACCAGAACAACCTAATCAGCGTCTCTAAGATTATTGGCTCATAGAAAGCTGCAGGCAGGTGGGTTTTTAATCAGGGTTGGAGTTGCGCCAGGTCGCCTTGGATCTTTAAAACGCGTTTTCAAAAAACTGTTTGATCCGCCATTTCAGCGCATTTTCCGGAGTCTATTGTGAGATCGTACGTTGAGAAGATGATCCCTCCAGTGTGCGGTTTGTTGATTACTGCTCTGTTGTGTCTGTCTGTAGGCTTGAGCACAACAAACGTTGAAGATCCAGACACAGGTAAAGGCTTTTTAAATTAATTCCACAGCCCGAAGAAAAAAATATGAATAAGAAAGAAATCTGACTTCACATCACAGAACTTATACATATACATTATATACAGTGTTGGGAAGGTTACTTTGGAAATGTAATAGGTTACAGATTACAAGTTACTTGATTTAAAATGTAATAAGTAGTGTAACTTTTCAATTACTTTATTAAAGTAATGTAACTTATTACTTTTAATTACTTTTTGATTACTTTTCTAAATTTCTAATTTTTTCAACTGTTAATCATTTTGAAACATTTAAACCAGGCAGAGTTAGCCTTACAGTAGTACAGTATCACTTGAATTAAGATAATAATAAGTAAGGGATAATATACATCTTTATTTTGCGATAACAACTGGCTGAATGTACATTATCCCACTTATTCCACAGCTGCTTGATAGATTATTAGATGTTTCGTGTCAAAATTATTAGACACCAAACACTGATCTGAGTTGAAATATTTGAACGCAAAGCTTCCATGAAGAAATCAGTTGCTAGCAAATGGCAAGTTCAAACTAGACATTTTAGGTATACAAGTTTTCTTACACAACATTTCACCACATAAATAATTAAGTAGTAGTACTAGTTTGTTAGTTATCGTATAATACATTACAGTGTACAAAAAAAAAAAATGGCAGCAGCTGCATTTGTATGAAACAACAGAGCAAGTCCACGATACCAGGATGACAGAATTAAGAAATTGTCCACATAATATTGAATTAAGCTTTAATATTTTATTAGCTAACCAAACGCAAAGCTTCCGCCAAGAAAAATTATCAAGCATATAGCACTGACTTTTTTTTTTACTTATATTTTTGGGCTTTTTATGCCTTTTATTGTGATAGGACAGTAGAGAGATGACAGGAAAGAGCTGGGAGGAGAGAGGGGAGCGGGATCGGCAAAGGATCTCGAGACGGGAATCGAACTCGGGTCACCGTGAGCGTAGTTGTGCTATATGTCATAACAAGATCATAATATAAATAACATCATAACAAGAAATAGCTATGATACTGGGTTTGAAATCAAATCTTTGCATAGTTATGACAGAAAACACTAGCATCTAACAATGCCTTGGAAAAAACAATCTTAAAAAATAAAGTTTATGCATAAACCCAAATAAGAAATAAAACAGTTATCGAATAAGCATGTGTCCTGTTCTGTGTCCTAAACTCCTGAAACATTGGTGTCTCATTTTAGAGTTGTCAGTGCAATTTAAAAGAAGTCAATTAAATCTGTAAGTGGGGGTGGGGGTGTGAAAAAATTCAGATGTAATCCCCTTTGTAATCACTGGCATTTTTCAAAAGTAACTGTAATTTAATTACATATTTTTTCTCAGTAACTGTAACTAATTACAATTACATTTATTTTGTAATTAAATTACGTAATTCCGTTACATGTAACTAGTTACTCCCCAACACTGATTATATATAATATGTGAACCTGGACCACAAAACCAGTCTCAAGTCGCTGGGGTATATCTGTAGCAATAGCCAACAAAAACATTGTATGCGTGCCAAAAATCATTAGGAAATTAAGTGAAGATCATGTTCCATTAAGATATTTTGTAAAATTTCTACTATAAATATCAAAACTTAATTTTTGATTAGTAATATGAACTTAATTTGGACAACTTCAAAGGCAATTTTTCTCCTTTTTTTTTTTTAAACAGTCAAAAGACCCATTGATTTCTTACCAGGTATGTATGCCATCACTCCACTTGTGTGTGTGTGTGTGTGTGTGTGTGTGTGTGTTAAAATGTTTGAACCATAGCTGTGGTGGGTATGGTATTATAATTGCTTGAAATATTTAAGAGAACTGATGTCTGTGTCTTTATATTAGCATTACTATGTACACACCATAGTGGGGCGGGTTCTATGTTATAATGGCACTCCTTGCCCTTGAAACTGTAGGGATAGATGGTAGATCTGCCCTAACAATCATATTGAATCCTCTTCATTAGTGGCCAGTCTGTGTTCGGCGACGCTGACTGTTGTGCCGTCCTATCAAGGATGTTTCTAATAAAGACTGCTCTAGAGACATGCATGCTTTCAATATGATTATGGGGCTGTGCATTTACTCCCTGCTTTTAGTGAGTCAATTAATAGTGAATGTTACAGGTTTTCAAAAAAAGCAATACATTGAATTAAACAAAATTTTGAAGGAACTGAAAGGTGTGTTTGTGTGTGGGACAGTTATTATGGTTTTTCTGTCATGCGTTTTGTATGTCAGCAGAACCAGCAAAGCCAGGAGTGTGTCCTAGAAGTGATCTTGGAGCAGCAAAGTTAGGAGTGTGTGCGGAGTCGTGTTCCCTTGACAGTGACTGTCCAAATTATGAGAAATGCTGCAGCAATGGATGTGGACATCAGTGTATTTCTCCTTCTACATACGGTATTTAATGTTTTTTTTTCTAAATACAGTGAGTCATTCCGTATTCAGTGATCTGGTTTCTTTGTCATGTGTTTGTATAATAGAAAAGCCTGGATTGTGTCCAAAAAACCTTGGCATAGGACTGTGTGTTGAGTCATGTTCCTATGATGATGACTGTCCAAACAATCAGAAATGCTGCAGCAATGGTTGTGGACATGAGTGTATGGCTCCGTATAAAGGTATTTGTTATATTAGTGTGTAGGTCAGCTTGCTTTTTTTTTTTTTTTTTTTTCTCCCTACTTTTTATTCAGTCATTGTATTTTCTGTCATGTGTTTTGTATGTCAGCACAACCAGAAAAGCCAGGTGTGTGTCCTATAATCAATGTTGAAGAAGCAATGTTAGGAGTATGTGCTGAGATGTGTTCCTATGATGGTGACTGTCCAAACGATCAGAAGTGCTGCAGCAATGGATGTGGACATGAGTGTATGGCTCCATATAAAGGTATTTATATTATAATGGTGTGAGGGTCAGCTTTATTTATTTTTATTTTTTCCTAAAAATGGCCTAGCGACGCCCATGACGCCGGTATATAAAGCGAAATGTTATAATTCACAAAAAAAAAAAAACAAAAAAAAAAAACAACAATACTTGGCCGATAGACTATTTTGAACGGTTTTCGTAAAAACACAAGAATGAAATGTATAAGACGCTAAACAAGCCAAAACGAATTAGGCTAAATTAAAGCAAAATTGAAAGCAAACGCGTTGTTCTCATGCAGCCTACCTCTCTTATTCGGCATGAATTCAATTAAATGTGTCCCTATTCGCGATGTATTTGAATGCTAAACTATTATTCATTAGTGAACCAGGCTTTGTACTTAACGCGTGTAAATGCATCCTCACATGAGCAAATATGTGTTTGGCCCGACCAGGTTAAACTGCACGGATTGTACTACGCAGTACACACTATTTTAATTAATAATTAATCAGTGTGTGATTGACTGTATTTTATTCTGATAATGAACAGGATGCAACGTTTGCAATGCTGTATGTGTGTGCGTGAGGCGCCGGCGCGATCGAACAGCGAAAACTAACAAAAAATAATTTGGCATTTTTGTTCATACAGATCATTCAAAACTGCAGTGTTTACTTTTATTTCTGTCATCTCGTTTTTCTTTTCATGAACTTTCGTAGAGCGCAGCGCCACACAAATATGAACCGATCAGCAGTAAATGTCACTGTCTTTTCCTTTCGTTTTGTTAATCTGTTAATTAGGATATTTAAGTTAAATATTTCGCGTATTCATGATTTAAAATCAAAACAAAACACACTTTTTTAACAAAAATTGTTGCTTGCTACGCTCGTCCGCCGCATTCTTTCTATTTTCCGACCCCACAGCTCTCGCTCTCTCCGTTAGCTTAGTGGCACCAGTCCAGGCGTTTCCAGGAGTTATTCGTGCTATTTCTCCTTGAGAGGTTGGTGTCGTCCATAGATTACACCTGATTATGCGTTCTTATTCTTTTCTCTGATGAAATGAATAAAACGGGAGTGTGTCCATCTCTCATGTAGAATTCGTCTTGGCAGTCATCTTAACCATCGAATTCCAGCAACAGGAAATGACAGGAGACCAAACTATTTTACACGGGGATTTTTTTTTCTCTCTCTGTTGCTGTTTTGCGGTGTTGGTAAATTCACTTAATTTTGAGTTAAAATATTGTTGTAATCTGCCTTACTGAGAACGAGTAATATTATTACCCACATTTAATTAGTAATGCGTTATATTACTGCTTTAAAGCAAAAAGGTAATATACTGTATATTATTACTTTTGTAATGCGTTACTCCCAACACTGTTCAGTGATGAGGTTTCGGACACGTTTATTTAACAGAAAAGGAGCAAAAACCTTAGAATAGGAGTGTGTTCAGTCGTGTTCTCATGATGGTGAATGTCCCAATGATGAGAAATGCTGCAGCAATGGATGTGGACATGAGTGTATGGCTCTATCTAAAGATATGGAATACTAATGTATTGGTCAATTATTTATTTATTTTATTTATTTATTTATTTATTTATTTATTTTTGTCCCCATTACAGTGATTGAGTCATTCCACATTCAGTAATCTGGTTTCCTTGTGTGTTTGTACAACAAACTAGGAGTGAAGCCAGGAGTGTGTCCAAGGAGAGTCATTGGAGTAGGATTGTGTAAAGAGTTGTGTGCCCATGACACTGACTGTCCGGATGATGAGAAATGCTGCAGCACTAAATGTGGACGTGAATGTACACCTCCATTTAAAGGTATTTGTTATTTTTATGCTTGGGTCCCCAACACAGGTGGTTTAATATTTATAATTTTCATTGTCAAAGTACCTGAATTTGGCCCATAGGACGGACCATTTTAAGCATGTGTGATTTCAAAATAAAATCAATAATATGTGGAATACAGCTCACTATAAAAGTAAAACGTGTGGTTCATGCTTTGTGTTTTGTGCTGTTTGAATGCCGTTAAATTGACAGACTAAATCTGACCATCTGTATCCATGCAGTGAGGCCTGCTCCATGTTTCAAAACAAATGTGTGCTGATAACACTTCCCATGATGATCCGTATCCTGCCAGATAGAAGTGTCGTCCAACCACCTGTGGCCATGCATGTGAAACATGCTGATTTAATCATGAGGAATAAGTTCTCGATTTTTCTTCTTGAGGTCTTCTACATTCACCAAATAAACATCATAGTTTAGCAAAACTTCTGTATTGTGTGGATTTTTATTTATATAATAATAATAATAAGTAGTATTTAGCGAGTCAGTATGTCTCTAAAGACTAAAACACCATATTTGGTGAGTGTCTTCTGAATCTTGTCATGATGACTAATGTATAACAATTGATATTTTTGACTAATCCCTTTTCTTAAATGTTACTGTATACATTGCCTTTCTCCCTTTTTTACAGTAGGCTATTAATTTTGTGTAGGTCTTCAAGGATCTTCTTTATTTTGGCAAGCAGTTAGCTGCTTACTAAAAATATAATGGCTAACCCTGAACGTGGATGTAAACATGCTGAGTGTTGCATCATGTCACTGATGAAATGGTAATTGAAAGTAAGGGGTTTCCAGAAAGATTAAATCACAAATTTTATGATCTGCTATCAATTTAAATATTCATTCAAATTGGATTTAGAATAAATTACCAGATTTTAAATTGGAGAACTACATAATAATAAATGAAGTGATTTTTGTCTGGTGCTTCTTTAAAACATACACACAGAAACTTTCACAAAATAATCAACAATTGTAGCAAATGTCCTTTACCTTACTTTCATTAGCTAGTGCTCTTACTTGCCTGCTTTGGACACAGGGCTGGAGTGGGACTCCTTTTCAGCCCTGGAGTTTCAAGCCTTAGACCGGCCTACTTTAGTTCATGACTGACTATATTAAAATAACGTCATTTCCAATTCAGTGCAAATACAGTAGCCCAGGGGCGTTTCTAGGATTTTAAAACATCCGGGGCTGATGCCAAAACATCAGGGGCTAGTGGTGTTGGGTGAGAGCTTACTTACATCATGCTCACATAAGATTTTGTTAGACACAGGTGGATGGGGTCCGGGGCATTAAACTGAAGGTTAAAGACGGTCACACTATGAACAATAGTAAATAGTAATCACTGCAAATAGCAAACATATCAAAGTATTATAACAAAATTATAACTTTACAAAAATATGTTAGACAAATAAAATAATAAATTTGAAGATGTATTTAGAAATGTAGCAAATATATAGTTGCATGCAAAAACGGGGCCCTATTTTTTTTTTTCCCCCAATTATTTTTTTATTTATTTTTTATTTTTTAATTCGTTTTTCGTTTTCATTTTTCTGGACTTCTTTTTAATGGTTAAATTTCTTAATCAAAATGTAATTAATCATGTGTAATTAAAACCATGAATCTTATACAATTTATCATTTGAATATCAAAAGTTAAGAAAAAATACATGTTTAGGACCCCATGAAATGTTTTTTTTTTTTTTTTTTTTTTTCACTTTACGTTTTATTGTTACCAAATATGTTTTAGCATATATGTTTATTTGAATGCATAAAAACAACTTTTATTTATTTTTACATTTATGTATTTATTTTAAATGGAATTCTGTGTTGTGTATTTTTCTGGTTATCAAATGAAGGTATAAAATATTAAATTGATCTAATGAAAATGATGAAAATGGTTTATTTTTGGCAAATAAAGGGGATTTACTATTCAAATTTAAAACATGGAAGAAATATTGTGTGAAAAAAAAAATGTAGAAATTTTTATTAATTAATAGTAGTAGTGTAGTAGTTGTTGTAGTAGGCACGTACATTACTGAATTGTTAATAAAGTTAAACCAAACTTTTACTTTGACGGTTTGCCGTGAATACCTGTAAATTTCTGTGTGTATATTTGACGTTTGTTTTACTCAGATGAAACCGTGAAATGCTCATGAAGTGACTCTCAGAGCAGTTCTGGAGATGTTGTTAATGTATTTATGTTTACATTTAGTGAAACGGCAGACGCTAAAATCACTGAGAGCGTCACACGCGCATCAGTATTACATGTAAAGAAACCGCGCTGCAGCCCCGAATGATTAGCCCTAGCGACTCCCCTGCAGTAGCCTAAGTGCTTCACAGTGAAGATTTATTTGAACAGTTAACACAATGTAATGTTTAACAGTATCTGAATCTATTTTCTGTAAGAATTAGTGCTCCTAAATATCCAAACCTTGAAATGGAACAAATATCAAATAAATACAAGTTGAGCATGGAATGTTGTTATATTTTAACTAATGTCATGTTTGCTTATTTATAGACTGTGGTACAACAGCTTACCTGTGTTTTCCACATTGAGAGCATCAGTCTCTTGCATGATACAACTGGCTGAGGTCCTGGCTCTGCGTCTGACACTAAATTAAATTTTAAAAATGGTCATATTTCTCACCACAAATTTACCCTTTTTAGCTTTCTGATCAAGTTAAGTCAGATTTATTAATGTAGTGAATCATCTGATGTCATTAATTATCTCAGGGCATTTTTCATTGAGCAGGTGTAATGTTCATTAATATTAATATTAATTATTCGAATTCTTATATTCACTCAATGACAATCCTACCTGCCCGTTCTAGTGTGTTGGGCTCATGACTGGTGCTTGGTTACGGGGCCTGGCTCTTCACCGTTAGCAGCAAACTGGACTAGAGGCTGCTGCTGCTGAAGAGCTACAGTACAAGAAAAAGTTCGATACATAAACATGAACGGTGGTTTGCAGACATCGTTGTTTTGCACTGCTCCTAACTAGCTTAACGTTAATTTACCAGCCGTTTCATCGTCTTCATGTGTTGTTGTACTCTCGCTGCCGCTGGTTTTAACGAAAAATGTACTCGGCTAAGTACATTTGGCCGCGTTAATTCTGGCCTTTTCAGCGCCACCTTTGCGCTTTTTATTATCCATTTTTCATCTCTCGCATATCTCTTAACTGATTTTGCTGTTGAGCAAGGTGCCGCTGTCGGGGGAGTCGAATGATAATTACGTCATCATTAACCTGCAGGCTGCATTCTGCTCATGGGGCTGCGAGAAAATAAATAAAAAGAGTGGAGCTGTGGTAAAATAATGAATAAAAAGAGTGAGGCTATGGTAAAAAATAAAATAAATAAATAAATAAAAAGTGCAACTGCTGTGAGTGCAGGCAGCTAGGGACACCGGCCCTCACGGCCAAAAAACGGACCGGTCCACCGGGAATTCTCCCGATTAGCCAATCCGGGCCTGCAACCATACAATAAACCACAATTCTCCATGAGTAACAGGGGGAAAGTCCGGGGCTTATATACGTCTGATTGGCCACAGTTGGCGCAATCAGAGCGATGGGAGAAGTAGTCCGAGTGCAGTGCAACAGTCTGTGTGATGTGAAAGAGTGAGAGCGACATCTGGTGGTAAGCGGACCGACGGTCACCGACCAGATTCATGACAACTTGGATTGGAAGTGTTTCCCATGATGTCTTAAGAGGTTTTTTTTTTTTACCTGAATTAAAAGAATAAAAGAAGTCCCAAAAATGTACTCAATTTTTTTGAAATTAGAGAAAACCTCAAACCATAAAGTGTCATTTATAATATTGAAATGCTTGTACAATGAAACAGTGTGTCTTTTCTTTTAAATCAGCCAAGCAAAGAACAAGCTCAAGTAAACGTCTCAGGAAATCACTCCAGTAGCATAATTCAGAGTCACTTAACGTGTATCTGTCTGCTGTTTGAGGAAGAGCATTTGGACCTTGTTTTTCAGGAAGACTTTATAGGAGTTTCACTGGAGGAGGAAAGTGACTGATAGCTTGGTCCACAATTTATGGAGGTGATTTAAAGCTTGAATCTGTAAGGTCCACCCAATCAGAAAAACAAAGGTATCTAATGGTGGCTGTAGGTTTCCAGTGCATTCAGTCTTTTTGATGCACAAAATGATTCAATTTCAATTAAACTCTATGACCTCGAATTTTAGGTGATACTAATTTTGTTCTTCCGGATCCTCATGTTGTTCAGAGAATCTCGAATCAGTACAATAGATGTAGGCCGATCAACATTACTTTCTCTGATAATCAGTGGCAAAATTGGCACGTTAACGCATTTTTTCATTTTATTTTATTATTATTATTATTATTATTATTATTATTATTATTATTATTATTATTCATTTTAACGTGTTAAAAAATATTTCAGTCAAACGAGCTTGGAAACTGTACCGGTGACGAGGAGCTTCAGTAGAACATCAGTGAAATGCGGTCAGACGAAATGTTGTCTGGTCATATGTCAATAAAAATGAATCTTCCTGTCCTGTCAGCCGTTGTGCTCGTAGCGCATGCTCTTCAAGCGCACGCAAAAATATGCCTTAGCGCGCTGTATTAGGCTATAGACTATTAAAGTCCTGTATCATATTGGAACCTAAATGAAACTATGTATGTAATTAGTCGTAGTTATGTCGTCAGTTAAGACATTAAGTTACAAAAAAGGCGACTAAAGCTGCCTTAAAACTGCATGTTTATTATTTAAGAATTACATTTAAAGCAGTGTCAGATCCGCTTCGAGTTCAGCAGCGGCAGCTTTTAAAGTTACAGCAGCCAAAATATCCTAATAACCAGCTGCTGTGATGTCTGTTAATCAAAGAACAAGATAAAAAAAACGGAAATCAATAACTTCTGTAGTTTTAAGTCAGTATATCAGCAGAGGCCAGTACTGAAGGTTGAGGTAGAAACCATCGCCATCCCTTCTTCAGTAAGATATGGAAAGAGGAGAAAGTGCGAACAAGTGAAGGGAAAGAAAAAAAAAAGGTGATCTCAGTTGCTGCTCAAATTACAGAGGAATAACACTACTGTCAATCCAGTGTTTCCCCTGCTATTATATTAGGTGGGCAACACGCCAGGCCCGAGGTGATTTTCGGCTTCTGCCTCTCATTATATGATGGCATGAACACATTAACTTCATTTCCAGGGCTTCTTTTTACCATTTCATTTGACAAAACTAACATCGTATCATACAGTACACAGAAACTTCACGGCAACCTGTCAAAATAAAAGTACGGTTTAACGTGTAACAGAAATATATTACTCTTGTATTACTTTTGTACGGTATTGTAACGTGGGGAAAGAGGCGAGAGGCAAGCGGATTCATAAGCAAGCTTTTATTCATTGGACGAGACAGAGACATGGTGAAAACAGGCAGGGTCAGAACAACAGCAAACAGGTATATATGGAACAAGACACAAGAATAGTCAGAAAAGCAGGCGTGGGTCGATCCAGGGCGCACAGTGTTGGCGCAATCAGCGCAATGGGAGATGGGAGAAGTAGTCCGGGGTGCAATGCAACAGTCTGTGTGACAGGGCGAGAGCGACATCTGGTGGTGAGCGGACCGGATTTCCATACTGAGACACTATGGAAATCCAGATGAGATCACAAAAATCATTAAAATTATTATGAAGAGATGACCTGCGGGATAGTTCATGGCAGGCAACTGACAGTAAGAATGGGAGTGAGACAAGGATGTCTACTATCACCCTTCCTGTTTGGAAATGGACATTCAGTTGACATTATGGACGCAATCACTCTGGAGATGGCATGAGATGTGAGGGGGCACAGTAACTGAGGTGGCCCCGGGCCGGGTTAAATAATAATGTAAACATTAAGTAACATTGTTTTAATAATGTATATCAGTGTGTATGTTGCACAGCGCTGAACTGTTTAAATGCAGTTAGTATTCATCTAGAGGGCGCTCAACATGATACATTCAATCAAACATGTAGAGACTCTTGAACTAAAGAGTGAGAAAGCTTTATTGATAAACGCAAGCAAATACAGATGACAAAGGGACAGACGTAAAGAGAGATCTGTGTGTTTCTTTATTAATTTGTTTATGTATCTAAAAAAAAAAAAAAGCTTTTAACAATAGATTTTTAAAAAATTAGCAGAAAAATGGAAAGAGCGAGCACTTCCATTTTCATGTTTTTAGGTTCAGCCAGTTGAAAAGCTTCAGTATTACATCTGTACAACATTAAAACTACAAGACATGTACATTTTAAAGTGCTTTAAAGCCATATAAAATATGAAAGCTAACATTGTAACAAAATTAAAAGAGTAAAACAAGGCATTGCTATAGTGATGAATCCTGGTATTTATCATAACACCCACTTTTGTAACTTTGAGAATATGTGTGAATGTTACTTTATGCTCTCAAATAATCTTTTAGGGTGAGAAATTAGCTAATAATAAAGCATAATACAAAATAATAATAGATGAAAAAAAAAAAAAAGAGTTACAGAAGAAAATTACATAATAATTTAGGTTTGTAACGAGGAAATATGTGCTTGATCTTGTTCAGCTCTTCTGGATCTGATGTCATAAACCAAAAGAATGACAGTAGCCACTCCCACCAGAGCAGAGAGGACCAATCGGATCACAGCTTCAGTAGAACCACAACAGTGGACAGAGTCTGAGGAATAAAAACATCAAACTGAGATCAGCTCAGTCAATAAATGTTATTATCAGCGTCGACATCAACTAATATCAGTGCTGCCGTACCTGAACATGTGTGACAGAGTTCAGTGTTGAGATGTGTGGTCTGGTTGGTGAATGAATAAGCAACAACACAGCTGTAGGAATCATCCAGACACTCAATCTCCAGAGGTAGAGAGAGACTGATACTGAGATCAGATGCACTGATGTTGGACAATAAACTGTTTCCTTTGTACCAGGAGAGAGTCACATGACTCACATTCACCACTGAACACAACCATGAACAATATGATGATGATGAACAGTTTGAAGAGTTACTGCTGATCACAGGAACAGGCAGACGAGCTGAAAACATGAGAGAACAAATAGAAATGAGGATGAATAAAGATATTCAAGAAAGAACATTGAGAGGAACCAAGATCAAAAGTATAAAAACAATTTAATAGAAACTTAAATATAGATCTGAAAGAAAGCTATTTTGTATTTTGAAGTAATTAGATACTTTAGATTCACTTTAGTGCTGCAATCAGTAGATGAAACCAATAATACACTCACCATAGACAGTGAGACTAAAAATCGCAGTCAGTTTGCTAGTCCGTAGTTCATAATATCCAGCATGTTCAGCTGTGATGTTTGTGATGGTCAGAGATCCAGTTTGATTGTCCAGCTTCAGTCTGTCTCTGAATCTCCCATCAAGAACATCATCATACACAGCAGTTGTGTTGGTCCATTTATTGATTTCAGCTATTACAGTGTTTTCAGTATATCCAAACCTCCACGTAATCACAACATCACTCAGTGTTTGAGTAAAATCATTGTTTAGAGTGACTGAATCTCCCTTTATCACTGAAATTCCATCTGGATCACCAAACACAGAAAACAAACAGGGTTTGTCACAGATTAATGCTGTTAAATAACGTTATGATGGTCAATGAAAATAAATGGATATTTAAATTTGAAATTAATATCATGCAACAGAAAAGACAACAGACAAAATAAGCAACATGCTGTGTGAATTAATTATTGCATCTTTAAAAAATATATATATATGTATCTAATATATATATATATATATATATATATATATATATATAGATATATATAGATATAGATATATAAAACTCACTATGGACACTGAGAAAGAACATAATCCCCATAATATAATTGTTATGTAGCTGATAAACTCCAACGTCTGTGGTTCTCATGTCTGTGATGGTCAGAGATCCAGTTTGATTGTCCAGCTTCAGTCTGTCTCTGAATCTCCCATCAAGAACATCATCATATACAGTGATTTTGTCGACCCGTTTATTGATTTCAGCTATTAAAGCGTTTTCACTTACAAACCTCCACTGAATCACATCATCACCCATTATTTCAGTAAGACCAGAGTTTAGAGTGACTGAATATCCCCCCACCACTGACACTGACTCCACTTCATCACCAAACACACCTGAAGAACGTTTTTTTATCGTACAAATTAAGCTTTAAACTCATTTGATGTTGATTTAATGTATTTTTATATAAAAATAACAGTGAACGTTAATCTTCTGAGCAATTTAACCAGTAATTTACTACAAGCCAAACAGAAGCAACTGAAGCCATAAAAAGACATTTAAAACTCACCATCCAGACGCCATAAACACAAACAGAACAAAACTAATCTGAGAAACATTTTCTTCAACTGTTCACTGAAAAGTCCACAACAATGATGCTTAAAATGTCTGAAAACACTCACGAACGAACTCTGATATTTATCTGGATGAATCCTCCCCCAACCTCAGTTTCCGTTCACACGTTCATCTCCTTTAATATCATGAAAATCAACAAGCTTTTGCTGATCTTACATTTTCATATGAATTCTGGACTTGTGTGAAGTCCATATCTACTGGTGTTTTATTTAGTATTGTGAGCTGTCAATCATATTTGACCTTTGAGTGGAAATGCATAAATAATATTATGAGAATAATGTTTTGAATACAGCTTGGAGAATATTGAAACATAAAAAAAAAAAAAACTGAATGATAATAAACTTGATATGAAACTAAACCCACCTTTGGAGGCAAGTCATTGTCTTAATGAGTCACTGGATCTTTCAACCAATTTGTTCAAAACGGCAGACTGATTCAGGTGAAACTAGTCTTTGAATTCATTGACTCACATATTTTGTAAAGACGCAGCTACATTTTCTTACGTGGATTTATATTACATTAATTGTGAAACAAACAATATTATGTCTAAAATGCAACTCAATGATAACTTCTTGTTAGTTGGACCGTTGCATAACATCCATATCAATTATTTGCAATCATGCTGATGTTGAGGAAAAGAGCACTCTTGCTCGTGTGATATTGCTTAATTTAGTCATATGACGCAAGCATTAAAAGATACAGAGTTTATCCTCATACCGTGACTTCTGTGGTCATTCTAACTTGCACTGCATCATGCAGTGAATGCGCACGCAAAAAGTTTATCGTACTAAATTCACAGCAACCACAAACATCCAGCAGAAGTGGTTTATCCACTGACAGATCAAACCAGATTTCTGTACAGATTCTGTTGAAAACAAATAGGAAAAAAATATTGCAGGGTGTGTTTTTAGAGTGTAACCACACGTGTTGTTACAACAAAATTAATGTTTAATGTTTATGATAAAACACTTTTGTTTTCCTGTAAATGTAATTGTTCATTTAGAGAACTTTGCATTTGTTTATGAGAGATTTGGTGTTTGAAAAATTTGATAAGAAATGCTTGAGTTTGGGAGAAACACTTGAGTTTGGGATAGGAACAGAAACAGAAATGAAATCAAACTTTATAGTTTCGAAAAGAATCGGAAATTTGAAATGGCCATTAACCGGTTAATAACGTTTTTTAATCGTTCCATTTAATATTTGAAATTTGCTGTCAACCAATAACGAATTCAAGCAGTAATATTTTACGAAATATTTCATTATAAGTCATTGACAGATTAACAAAACGAAAGAAAAAAATGTGCTGAGTTTCGGTTTATTATGACGCGACCAGTGTTCACGGAAAGGAAAACGAGACGGCTGAAAGTATGCTAATATTCTTTATTTTGCAAAAGCTTGACAGTTTTGAATGATATGTTGCTTCTATCTGTATAACCAACCAGCGTTAGTATGACCATCGCATCGGCACCTCGCACACACAGACACTATTTTTGCGACATTGCAGCCTGTTCATTATCAAAATTAAATACAGTTAAAGAAACATAAAAAATGCACTGCTCCGTTGTACAATCTTAACAGCGCCTCACTGTGCTGATATAGTGGATGTGAAGGATGATGTTTTACTGTACGTCGATGCGAGTGGAATACAAAGCCTATTACATAATAAATATTATTTTAGCATCCAGATAAGTCGCGAAAATGGAAAAAAAAAACGGATTCGTGCTGAATGAGAGAAGTATCCCAACAAACATGAGACGTCCACCCGACGTGCAGATCATGTCTATATTGCGTCGGTCGGTCCAGGACCATATTTGTACTTCTACACGACGTGCAAATCCAGTACGGTATCTGGACGTCGGACTACGACGTCCCTTGGACGTAGATATGCAGTTCAAAATTTGAAAGTCTATGGAGGGGTTTTCCTGGACGTCTGTAGAACGTGCAGAACAGGTTCAGGAAATTGACTTAAGAACTTTTTATACAAATAAACATGACAAAGTTCTGACTTAAAAAAATGTAAATATAATTTTTTATAAAACATTTACGTGTTAAAACAGTGTAATATTTGTATAAAAACATCATGACAGTAACATAATGCGGCCATTTAATTCTTTTATTAATAATATTAATATTATTATTATTTTTTTTTTTATGTGTAGTATTTTTCACTGGGACATTGACAGAAACAGCCGTTACATCTATGTGTGATTAAGTTAAGTTAAAGTTTAAGTTAAATAGATGTAAAGAGATTTAAATATAATAGATAAATATATTTAAATATTTAATAATAATACAGCATATTAACACAATATTATTGTTTATTGTATATTTTAATAATAATAATATATTTAATAAATAAATTTAAAATTAATTTAATAAATAGAGCTCTATTTAAACGTGCGCTCGCGTGAGGGGCATTAACGTAGTGACGTAAACGTGATGGCGCAAGACGGAAGATATTGATATTGTGTATTACCAAAGACTGAAGATATAACCACCACGATAGATCCGTCGTGTAATTTATTTAATTTTACGTTAAGGACACTTTATAAAACCTACAGAGGACCTGACCAACGAACAGCCTTCACAACGCAACGCAGCTATTTGTAAATTTAAACAGTAACGGTCTCTAACGGTCATCTGAGAGACGGACGGGTGCGAAGCCGAAGGTAAGCGATATAAATGTACCTTTATTCGTCGTTTTGTCAATCTAATATTAAATTTCACTTTAGATATATTTTGTTCTCGGTTATTACGATTTCAAATTCTACTTTTTGTAATTTTTATATCTCCCTGTTGGTTAATTTGCGCGGAAAGTGGTCAGTGAAGTTACAGTCTGAGGTAAATTTATGTTGATCCCTTTTAATTGTCTAAATTAGTCACTAAAACAGGTAACTTCACAATAATGTAAGATTTTCAGAACTTTATCTTGTGTTAAGTGTGCGTTCTTGTAGTAAAATAGACTTTCACTAAATTCACTAAAGACTAAATATCAGTCTGGCAGTATTTTCTGATCATATGTTTACCAAAGAGGTTATAATGAGCATTGTGAAGCTATATTTGTAGTTATAATAATAATAATCGTTTCAATTTAATTTCAATTTTGTTTTCAGGGCAGTTCATGAAGACGAGATGATATGTTTTGTCAACCTGGACAGAAGTTCCACCTGCCACACCAGACTCTCTGCTGTATATGGAGGCCTGTCCACTAGCACATGGGTTTTTGGAGCCAGGGACCTCTTGCAGGGAAGAAGATTTTCCAAGGACCCCCTCACAAATATAACAGTGTTTAAGGTTAATGTGGATAGGAGTATAATGAACATAATATGATTGTTTTATTGGTGCAAATGGTCCCTATTTTATATGAACTGTTTAATAATACAGCACAATATAGGCCTAATTTACCATATTTTCCAGACTTTACACCAGGTCAGGAAAAAAACATGCATAAGTTGCATTGGTGTATAAGGCACATTTTACTGTTACTTTCAATGTAAATACTGATAAATAAAACAAATGTTAATAAACTTAACAAACATTATAAACAATGTAAACATGTAATTTACTTTTCCAAATCACTTAAATTAATTGGCATTCAGAACAGATATATATATATATATATATATTAGGGGTGTGATGAGACACTTATCCCACAAGACGACATGAGACTGGGTTCACGAGAACGAGAATTTAAACAATGATGAAATATATAGGGAAATAGTCTTTTATTCAACTGAAAAAGACAAAATGCTAAACAATTTAGGTGCATTTTGAACTTTATGAAATTAAATTTCCATTTTAATGGAATTATATGCAGTAATAATATTTAAACAAGAGCTTCACGATTCTGGATAAATTGCAAATACCAGTTGTTTTTAATAAATTGGAGATCACGATTCTGGAGAAAAAAAGATTAGAAAACTAAACAAAATAACATAATTTACTAGTGGTTTTGACAAACTGTTGATTGCTTAAGTCTTTTAAAAACATATTCATTTAAATAAAATTAAAACAAAAATCAATGAAGAGAGTCTTTATTAAGACTTGTTTGACTATTGAAATCTCCTGAATGAATGATTCAATGACATACTTTTTTTAAACGGGCAGTTGTCGCCACCTCCTGGCGGAAGAGGTTAAGCCTTACTATACAAGATAGTTTCGTTTTGATCGCTACTGTAGAAAATAAGTGTTTATACCCTAACTATAAAGTTTAATCCCAGTACTTCTGTTACTTAAATGTCTGCTACACAGAAATAATGATTATTATGTGGTTGAAAAGACTGTGTTGCTCTTGTGTCAGAGAAGTCACAAGAGAAGTTTAAGCTCCAACAGGTGAACATAATGTATGTTTTGTATGTTATTTGTTACAGTTGTTATCCACTGAAAATACGTCCACAATGACCAGATCTAAACTAAATTTTAACCTTCTAGAGACGTCCTGTGAATGTCAATATTGGACGTCCAGAAGACGTCATAAAAAGACGTTGTAAAAACTTTCATTTTGGCTCTTCAGGGGACGTCATTTCAACGTTCGACAAAGACGTTGAAATGACGTCGTTTGGACGTACTTTTACTTATTCATTACAATTATTATGTATTTTAAATTAAATTTTAAATAAATGTTTTCATGGTTTTTGTACACTGTGTCTGTAAGTTTATTTACAAGTACAAATAAAAATTATAATAAAATAAACATGATTTTTACTTGAATGCAGCCTAAGAGTGTATATATTATGTCCAGAAACAGTATAAATGACATCTAAATGAGACTGCAGTTGACCTTATAAGACGTTGAAAATACGTCCATAATGACCAGATCTGAACTAAATTTTAACCTTCTAGAGACGTCCCGTGAACGTCAATATTGGACGTCCAGAAGACGTAATGAAAAGACGTTGTAAAAACTTTCATTCTGGCTCTTCAGGGGACGTCATTTCAACGTCCGACAAAGACGTTGAAATGACGTCGTTTGGACGTACTTTTGCTCAGTGGGATACATCACCCTAATTTTTTTTTTTTTTTTTGGATTGACTAAATGCATAGCCTTTAATAATTTAATAATAATAACTGTGTTTATAAGGTTTGTAACCGTTTGTAAACATTTTGCTTCTCTGGCATTTTAACCTACATTATTTCTCAATGAAAAAATAAAATGCAACGTGGGTCTACGCGACTTTTTTATTTTTATTTTTATAAAAATAACAATTTAATAAATACTGTGTTGTCAGTGTAATAACCTTACTAATAATGGCAACATTTATACATAATGTTTTAATAATAACTTCATATGCACTGATGTATCTTTTTATGGTACATAATAAATGTAATAAAACATATGTTGAATTTAAGCGTGAGAAAACTTTAATAAAGTCAAGCAAATACAGATGATGAATGGAGAGAAAGTTAAATCTGTTGTCTTATCTGACAGACAAAGCCTTCGTACTGAAAGACAGGTACATTTTTAAAAACCCATTAAACCATAAAATCAAACATGAAAGATTATATTGTAAATATATATGTTATACTGAATCTAATGTGAGCATCTTTGGTAATCTTCAGAGTTTAGCACGTCAAACTTACATTTGATACTTTGGGCATATATGAGCATTTGAAAATGAGCTGCATCAATACCAGCAGATAAATATATAAAGCCTGTAAAAATAAATGATCAATGTAACATAGTTGCATGAGCAATGACATATTTTAGGTTTCTGATGTGTGAATATGTGCTTGATCTTGTTCAGCTCTTCTGGATCTGATGTCATAAACCAGAAGAATGACAGTAGCCACACCCACCAGAGCAGAGAGGACCAATCGGATCACAGCTTCAGTAGAACCACAACAGTGAACAGAGTCTGAGGAATAAAAACATTAAACTGAGATCAGCTCAGTCAATAAATGCTGACATCAAGAATATTTTAATTCTGAGCCTGTATGAACAGCAGAAGAGTGGCTGAATTGGACACTGGAGCTCTATAAATGTGTTTGCATGTGTTCTATGATTAGAAAATTACAAACAGTTTAATATAATTAGAGCTACGACCCCAGTGTTTCTCACTTTGACAGCCCAAAATTAAGAGTTCCAACACAGTTTCAGTGTCTAACAGAGTGAGGGGTTTTTGCACTGACTTATACCTGGACTCAGACCTCTTTGCACAAAAGTGTTAAAGATCATGTTCATATGCCAATAATGCGTAACTGGAAATTCTTGCATTCCCAAATACACATTTAATTCACAGCACAAGCATCAATGCACTTTCAGCAGCATTTATATCTCCCTTAAACGTTACACAATAATCTCTTGAAAACATCAAGCATTTTAGTCATTTCAGTTTTAGTTGTAATAATTAACCTCTAATGTCTCAGCTACTTATACAAAATATAAATAAAAGAGCATTTAAAAAGGCGTACTTACAGTTGTTACTCTTGATCTCGCCCTCAGTCAGAATCTTCTGGATGATCTTTCCCATGTGCTCCACAACACAAACATACTGGTTCTTCTTCCACTCTTCTGGAGAAACATTGAGGGTAGATGTCTTCTGGAAGGTCCCATCCTCATTTGGCAGTGTCCCTTCAACGTCCACATCCTCATCATGATCCTGTCCATTTCTTAACCAGGTAATAGTCACTGCTGATGGGTAAAAACCTGTGGCATGACACGACACCGGAGAGGAGGAATCCTTCTGTAACAGAGACACTTCAGGAGCTAAAAAAAGAGGAAAAAGAGGAGAATATAAAAGCATCTCATTTTGTTGTAATAAAGCAATTAATGAAAAAAAAAGAAACACAAAAAACTCATTGATTATAATAAAACATTTGTCAACTTGTTAAACAAAGTACATTTCTCAAAGAAAAGCTACCTTTTCTCTCTAAATCCACTTTTCTTAATGTCAAGAAATGTTTTAACCAATAAACGCAATCTTGACTGTAATAATGTCGTAGTAAATCAAGTTGTTTTCCGTCATTGTTCCACTTCACCACTGTTATTATTCCCTGCTGTACAGCTGTGATGTATCTGAGCTCCCTTAGGTCGAGTTTGACATAATCCTCTCCATCATAACCGTACTCATCAAAACCTGGTGAGTATCCAGTTTCATCATCCCAATCGCATCCATACATCCTCTGATACGTATGAACACCTGAAGAAGAAAGGGAGATACCATAAGATCTTATAAGGTAATCTTTTTTACAACTGTAGTATAAAGTATTTTAACTCACCACGAGTCTGATTGAATCGCTGCATTAGAGCAGCAATGTTGTTTTTGTAGATCTGTTGTACTTGTTGTCTGATCTCAGTATCTTCTTTCCATGTGTTTGTAGATGCAAGCTCCTTCATCCAGTCCTGTCGGGGAATCAGCTTCTTTATCTCACTGTCATAATAATCAATCTGTCGTCCATCCAGTGTAGTTACAGCAGAAAACTCTGGGATTCCTGCAACTGTCTGTCCATTTATTCCAGTGTATGTAGTCATGAAGGTGTGCAACTCTGAACAAAGAAAGACATCAAGCTCTCAAACACGGTTCAACGCCACTCTAAAATGACGGTTTGAGTCATTTAGTATTTTTTTCTTCTGATTTCAAATCAATACTTTTGCAGCTTCTTTAGCTTCTGCATCAGCAAAATTCACACTATGAAAACGTTTTGATATAGCGTTATAATGCAAATGGTACTTTAAAAACTTTTTGTACACTTGGTTTTTGTGATATCAACTTTAAATTTGGAGCATCACTTGGTTAAATATACAGCTTCGATTTTATAGCAGCTTTAGTGTCCAAATATTATTATTTTACAATTACAATTATTTTGTAAAACATATTAAACATTTTCTGTAAAATAACAATGTGTTGTTGAGTACATTTGCTTCACAGTAAACGTATACTTCTAGAACTTTGTATTGGTTAAAATGATAATTTTTTTCTTTTATGCCGAAAATCATTGGATATTAAGTATAGATCATGTTCCATTAAGATATTTTGCAAATTTCCTACCGCAAATATATCAAAACTTAACTTTTGATTAGTGCATTGAATGCATCGCTAAGAACTTCATTTGGAGAAATTTAAAGGCCATTTTCTCAGTATTTTGATTTTTTTTTTTTTTTGCACCCTCAGATTCCAGATTTTATAATTTTATATTAAATATTGTCCTATCATAGGAATATATTATATTATCCTAGGAAAGCCTATTTATTCAGCTTTCAGGTGATGTAAAAAACTCAGCGGTCATATGAAAAAAAGCTTATTTAACATATTAATAAAACTAAACCAATACAGAGTTTAATATGAGGAAGTAGCTAAAGACTTTGCTGACAAAGAAATCTTTCCGTTTTAATGTCAGCTTCTATATCTAGAGAATTTAACCTTTAAACGATATTATGAAATGAATCTCACCTGAGTAAACAAAAGGTAGGTAGATGAAGAAAATGATGAGCGTCATTACGGACAAAATCCATGCATTTGACTCTTAAATAACTGTAGTCGTCAAAGAGCGCTGCAGAAACTCCAGACTTCACCACTAATGAAAGAAGAAGTGGTTACACAAGGAAGTTTCAGAAAATAGTCTTTTACTTTCAAGTTGACATTGATTCACTCAGTAAGGTCTTTAATTATTATTATTATTATTATTATTATTTATGAAAACACTTTATTTTGATAGCCCACTTTAGACATACTAGCTCTAAGTAACTTTGCAACTTCCCCAGTCATTGATAGTTGCAAATGAATACGTGTCACAATCTTATATCACTTTTTCTTTACATCATTAAAGTGTTAAATGTAGAAATACAAAAGCAGAAACAATACTTGTCCACAACAGTGTTCTCATACACAGAAACTGGCCTACTCACACCAAACCCAGCAAGACCATCTTGGTCAACCACTTTCACAAGAAAGACCATGCTGGTTAACAAGGCTCCATTTTTCTTCCTACTCCACTAACTAGTGAAAGTGACAGCATATTGTCAAGTATGGTGACCCATACTCAAAATGAGCAATTGTGAGTTTGGTGCCTTGCTCAAGGGCACTTCAGTCATGGTATTGAAGGTGGAAAGAGCACTGTTCATTCACAATCCCCACCTACAATTCCTGTTCATGCCAGAATCAAACCAGCGACCTTTGAGTTACAAGCCTGACTCTCTAACCGTCAACTAACCTGTCTAAACCAGCCTAGACCAAGTTGAAATTCAAGGTCTGTTACGATGATGCACTTACACAACATACTTTTCTCATATTTTAACTGTATTTCCAGCCTTGTCTCATTGTTTATACGCAAGTATTCATACGTAACGTTTGGAGGCACAAAATGTACATTTTTGTAAATTTTTATTGATGTTAAAACGTACAATTTAGACGTATTTCGACGTTTAAAACATACAAATCGCTACGTATTTTTAGTTAAAAAACGTAAAATATTTACGTAACTTTTATTTCATTCGTATCAATGCCTTTTTGTCATTTTATTAAGCGATTTAGATTTTTAGCCCTCTAAACCTACCACCAAACCTAAACCTACCCATTTTATAACAAATATGCATTTTTATCATTTTATTAATAAGCGATTTAGATTTTTAGCCCCCTTAACCTACCTCCAAACCTAAACCTACCAATTTTATAGCGAATATAAAAAGATATTAAAGCTGCAAGCAGCGATGAAAGGGCCCTCGCACCCGGGCTCACCGCCGATCGGTGGCGAAAGGTTGGCACTATGCTTTTCACATAGTAAATTTAGGAGGAATATGTCAAAGTCATTTATATGTGCCAAACTTCCTGCTGCCAGCTGGTGGCGCTATGCCTATAACTGAATATTGGCACATAGATGTGTTCAGGCCAGCACTTTTATCAAATATATGAAGTTTGGTGCAGATTGAACACAGTATGCTTGAGCTAGTGTAAGACATTACATATCTTGTTGCCAACAGGTGGCGCTATGATTATATCTGAATATTGGTCTTTAGGTGTCTTCAGACAAGTACTCTTACCAAACATGTGAAGTTTGGTGCAGATCAGACATTGCATGTTTAAGTTAATGTAAAATAAGTCATTTCCCGTTGCCAACAGGTGGCGCTATGATAATAACTGAAGTTTGGCCTCTAGATGTGTTCAGGCCAGGACTCTTATCGCACATGTGAAGTTTCGGGCAGATCGGACATTTAATGGCCAAGTTACAACATCTTCTATTTCCAATGCGAAACATCGAACTTTGTCAGGCCGCCACGGACACGCCCTTCAATGAAAACTCAAGATCTTCTCAATTTAACATCGCAAAGGCCTTTAGAGTAGACTGACCGAATTTGGTGTTGATCTGAATACATCTCTAGGAGGAGTCTGTTACAGAGTAAAACATGTCACTTCCTGTTGCCAGTAGGTGGCGCTATGACTAAAACTGAATATGACTATGGGCATGTGTTCAGGACTGGACTCTTATCAAACATGTGAAGTTTGGGGCAGATCAGATATTGTATGGCTGAGTTATAACAACTTCCTTTTTCATGGCGAATCATCGAAATTTGACAGGCCGCCACGGACACGCCCTCCAACGAAAACTCTAGATCTTCGCAATTTAACGTCACAAAGGGCTTTAGATTAGACTGTCCAAATTTGGTATTGATCCGAATAAATCTCTAGGAGGAGTTCGTTTTAATACGATGCCTGGAAATGGCAAAAATGACACAAAATTTGCTGAGAAAATGAAAAATATCTGACTTCCTGTTGGGTTTCGGATTTTCCTCCAAGAGACTTTTTTGTGGGTATTGGTGTGTTACATGTGTGTACCAATTTTCATACATGTACGTGAAACATAGCGGGAGGGGCACTTCATAGACTGTGAATAGGTGGCGCTGTCGAGCCATTTTGCCACACCCACTTCTGAAACCCATATCAGACGTAAATTTTCGCCAGGTCTGATGCGTGTGCAAAGTTTCATGACTTTTCGGGCATGTTTAGGCCCTCAAAAATGTGATTCATTTTGGAGAAGAAGAAGAATAAAAATAATAATAATAACAACAATACAGCATTAAAATATTTTCATAGTCACTAATCTCACTCCTACCTCTAAACCTAACGTTAATCATAACTATCTCTGTACAAAAACATGGCAGACAGAAAAGTGCAATCACATTCATTTATTTATTGCAAAAACGTACAGCAGTACCAAAAGTAATCCAAATGACGATGCGTTGCAGCCGCAGTCCTCTCTGGCAGAATACAATAAGTTTGCTTGAGGTGCAGAGCAAAATTTAAATAGTTAATCGGTGAAAATATCATCCAAATTATTATCCTGAGCCACTCCATGAAGAAGGCGCCCGCGCATCTTTCAAACAGTTCCCACCAGAAACACGACATGTCGTAATCTGTGACGAATGCAGGCGAGAGCCAATGAGCGTTCGACTTTCCTGCCGTAAAACCTGTAGTTTCTTGATGCGGCAGTATTTGAATTTGTAAAATGCACTTCAGCGCGAGTTTATTTGCTGTTGCTACTGGACTCACTGCTCGGATGGAGATGAAGATCGCTGGATAAAGTCTTTATTTTTGGTCTGTTCCTCGCAATCGTATGGATTCTGAAGATCTGGATTATAGCGCACAAATAAAATTGTTTCATTTTGTAATTATGATGCGTGTTCGGTGTATTTTATAATGCTATTTTTAGTCACAGCATGTCGGAGGAAATGTCTTTTGTGTCCCACCACAGCAAACTGAGTAAATATTACATGGATGGTTAAACGATTGCAGAAATGTTATTTATTTTAAGGGTTTAAAGTATAGTCTTGTTTAACATTATGTATACCTATCCTTGGAAACGAACTGGCAGCAGAAATCACACAAAACAGAATGAAATGTTATAATTTCATATTAAATAAACTATTAAACTAGGCCATTGGTATGACAACTAAAAACAACAATAATAATGAAATTAATGCAGGGATTTCAATATTCATATGGATTTGTTTTTAGGTGTCCTCAATATGTCAGTTTTGTACGTTTAAATGCTAAAAAATAGGTAAGTATTTGTAGGTTTAGATGCTGAAAATACGTCAGTATTGTACGTTTTACTGCCTGTAAAAACGTAAGTAAATGTACATTTTGTGGAACCACATTTTACGTAAAATAACGTTACATACGAATTATCATGATATCACGTTGGTATTTCAGCCACACAGTACCATTAATTCTGTAACAAACATTGAAATAATCAGAAAAGTAAGTGGATAGTTTATAGTTTGTATAGCTAGTTTCATTGGTACTGTAAGAGGGGCTGTGACTCATCAGAGTAATCTCCAGTTTCTTGTAAATGGGTCCACGTGAATAATGGCAGACACACACCAAAAATATGAACTTGTTTCTGACTTTTATTGTCAGTGCTCTTGCCGTTACAAACACATTGCGTTGTTGCTTTGTACACCCGCACTGCGCATGCTTGACCCGCACATCCCCAAAACCTACGCGTCATTGTGTCAAATCCTAATAACAATAACAAAATTAACTCACTTTATAGAAATACAAAATAACCATACAAAAATAAATCTCACAGAAACATTTGGATTTGTGCTGAATGAGAGAAGTAGGCATCACCCTAAATTATTATTTTTTTGGATCAACATTTTTTTAGCCTAAATGCATAGCCTTAACTTTTGAGGATTTGTTGTGGAGAGAAGGAAACTGATAACTATGTTTATAATGTTTGTAAACATTTTGCTTCTCTGGCATTTTAGCCTACACTATTTCTCAATAAAAAAAAAAATAAAATGCAATGTGAGTCTTATTTATTTTTCTTTTTATCTAATAAATTAATTAAATACTGTTTTATCAGTGTAATAACTTTACTAATAATTGAAACATTTATACATAATGTTTTAATAATGTACAACTTAATATGCACTGATGTATATTTTTATTCCAGAAGCGGCTCAACATAATAAATGTAATAAAACATGGAGAGACTCTTGAATTTAAGAGTGAGAAAACTTTGATAAAGGCAAGCAAATACAGATGATGAATGGAGAGAAAAGTGAGATCTGTTGTCTTATCTGACAGACAAAGCCTTCGAACTGAATCTGTAACAGTGAAAGACAGGTAAAAAAAAAAATTAAAACCCATTAAATTACAAAATCAAACATGAAAGATTATATTATGAATATATATGTTATAATGAATCTAATGTGAGCATCTCTGGTAATCTTCAGCATTTAGCATGACAAACTTACATTTGATACTTTGGGCATATATGAGCATTTGAAAACGAGCCACATCAATACAGCAGATAAACATATAAAGCCTGTAAAAATAAATAAATGATCAATGTAACATAATTGCATGAGAAATTACATATTTAAGTTTCTGATGTGTGAACGTGTTTGATCTTGTTCAGCTCTTCTGGATCTGATGTCATAAACCAGAAGAATGACAGTAGCCACACCCACCAGAGCAGAGAGGACCAATCGGAACACAGCTTCAGTAGAACCACAACAGTGGACAGAGTCTGAGGAATAAAAACATTAAACTGAGATCAGCTCAGTCAATAAATGCTAACATCAAGAATATTTTAATTCTGAGCCTGTATGAACAGCAGAAGAGTGGTTGAATAGCATAAGGACACTGGAGCTCTATGAAAAGTGTGTCTACATGTGTTCAACGATTAGAATATTACAAACAGTTTAATATAGCTAGAGCTACGACCCAATTTGTGTTTCCCAATTTGACAGCCCAAAATTAAGAGCTCTAACACAGTTTCAGTGTCTAACAGAGTAAGAGTTTTTTTCATTGACTTGTAGCTGGACTTTAAAGTGGACTCAAACCTCTTTCCACAAAAGTGTTGGAAATCATGCTCATATGACAATAATGCGTAACTGGAAATTCTTGAGTTCACCAAATACACATTAAATTCACAGCACAAGCATGAATGCACTTACCTTAAATGTTACACAATCATCTCTCGATAACATCAAGCATTTAGTCACTTCAGTTTTAGTTGTAATAATTAACCTCTAATATCTCAGCTACTTATATAAAAATATAAATAAAAGAGTATTTAAAAAGGCGTAAAAACAACTATTAAAAATGTTCAGTTGTTACTCTTGATCTCGCCCTCAGTCAGAATCTTCTGGATCGTCTTTCCCATGTGCTCCACAACACAAACATACTGGTTCTTCTTCCACTCTTCTGGAGAAACATTGAGGGTAGATGTCTTCTGGAAGGTCCCATCCTCATTTGGCAGTGTCCCTTCAACGTCCACATCCTCATCATGATCCTGTCCATTTCTTAACCAGGTAATAGTCACTGCTGATGGGTAAAAACCTGTGGCATGACACGACACCGGAGAGGAGGAATCCTTCTGTAACAGAGACACTTCAGGAGCTAAAACAAAAAAAAGAGGAAAAAGAGGATAATATAAATATGAACTATTCAAATCAGTTAAATAAATGCATCTCATTTTGTTGTAATGAAGCAATTCATGAGAAAAAAGAGATACAAAAAACCCATTGATTCTAATTAAACATTTGTCAACTTGTTGAACAAAGTAAATTTCTCAAAGAAAAGCTACCTTTTCTCTCTAAATCCACTTTTCTTAATGTCAAGAAATGTTTTAACCAATAAACGCAATCTTGACTGTAATAATGTCGTAGTAAATCAAGTTGTTTTCCGTTATTGTTCCACTTCACCACTGTTATTATTCCCTGCTGTACAGCTGTGATGTATCTGAGCTCCCTTAGGTCGAGTTTAACATAATCCTCTCCATCATAACCGTACTCATCAAACCCTTGTAAGTATCCAGTTTCATCATCCCAATCACATCCATACATCCTCTGATACGTATGAACACCTGAAGAAGAAAGAGAGATACCATATGATCTTATAAGATAATCTTTTTTACAACTGTAGTATAACGTGTTTTAACTTACCACGTGTCTGATTGAATCGCTGTATTAGAACAGCAATGTTGTATTTGTAGATCTGTTGTACTTGTTGTCTGATCTCAGTATCTTCTTTCCATGTGTTTGTAGATGCAAACTCCTTCATCCAGTCCTGTCGGGGAATCAGCTTCTTTATCTCACTGTCATAATAATCAATCTGTCGTCCATCCAGTGTAGTTACAGCAGAAAACTCTGGGATTCCTGCAACTGTCTGTCCATTTATTCCAGTGTATGTAGTCATGAAGGTGTGCAACTCTGAACAAAGAAAGACATCAAGCTCTCAAACACGGTTCAACACCACATTAAAATGACTGTTTGAGTAACACACAAAGCATTTTGTAAAGCATTTTGTACAAAATAATAATGTTTAGTTTAGTATAATCATTTTTAAGTGATTATAGTGTCCTTTTTTTTTATAAGGTCTAAGGTCCAATATAAGGTCTTTTTACATTTGATTAACACCACACAATTTTCTGTCAGTTCTGTCATGACAACTCTCAGAGGAATTGGCATGGTAAAGTACATGACAATAATAATGTGTTTGGTCTTGGCAGAATAGATCTGCTACGCTGCTGCTGTGGCAGAGCAAGTACCGAGACTTGCTACTGCCAAAACATCCACAACATGTTGCTGTGAGCTTGTAAGAAATACTGCTGCTGCACATATAACATTCATGAAATAACCCCCATATGGGATACATGAATCACCTTATGGTAGGTCTATACAGGTGGAGCTGGGGAAGGTAGAGGGTTTCTGAAGCGCACTAGCAAAGTATTTGTATATTGAGCAGCAATCTCATTGGCTACAGATACAGGAGTGAACCAGTCAGCTGCACCATGTGATAACGATGTCATTATGTCAGATTGAGTTAGACTTACCGGACTGCGCCATCTAGAGTTTTAATGCCAGAACTATTTGAACCACTACAGTATTTGAACCAGTGCTATTATCAATAAAATAAGACTATAAAAAAGTATGCTATTTAAAAGAAAGCTAAAACAAAACAAAACAAAACAAAACAAAACAACAAACAAACAAAACAAAATTGATAATAAATAAAATATTCATCACATATTCAACAAAAATGCAAATGTTGCCTTGACAATAAACTGAAATAATTATTTTAAAAAAAGCTTCTTTGTCTTTTATCAGGGAATTCTGGTCAACAACACCCTTTTAACCTTGCCAAAATCAGCTTTCAGCAACCTGTTTTGTTGCATGTCTCTTTAAATGCTAATGAGCTCTGCTCTGCTCACCCCGCCCATCTTTTCCATGGAGTAATGAACCACGGATTTGATTTGCAAAAATTATTAAAAGAAAAGTATTAAAGTGCCCCTATTATGCCATTTTAAAGGTTGCTAATATTGTTTTAATAGACTCCCAAAACAGGTTTACATGTATGCAAGGTCAAAAAACACTTCAGTTTTCTCCAAAAATAGATTTAATTTTACCCCATTTCTAAATGATTCATAAACGACTTGTGCGAAGCAGTTAGAAGAGTCAGTCTCTCTAAACTCCTCCTTTCCGTGAGTCCTCACTGCTGCGATTGGTCAGATGGCAGTCCTTTATGATCGGTCTACCGCGTACAGCGTGTCGCACCGAACGCGGAAAGCGCTGCGCTGGCCGCTGGGTTCAGTGCAGCCCTTCAGAGCGCAGCGGAAAATGTGCATTTGAACAACTCATTTGAACTTTGTCCTTGGCGTGCACGCTCCGCTGCGCGTCCGCTTTGGTCAAGGCAGAAACAAGCCGTCCTCGCAGGGCGGAAGCAATTAAAACGAATAGATTTCATAGCACAGCGCTTTTCGCATTCGGTGTGAAAGCCGCTTTGTGCGCCATCCTTTATCATTACTCTAACTAATGAGACAGACAGACAGTCAAGCTGCATCAATCACAAATTGTCAGACTACAGTGGGTCCACAGCTGAACAACAGAACTACAGAAGTGTGATTTAGCCGGTTAGCAAGACATGTGCAGGGTTGTTACACAACATAACATACACAACTATTTATTTTGAACGATCGCTAGAAAATACAATCTTTGTAGATTCATCATCTTTTGGAAGTGAATATAAAACAGTTTTACTCACAGCGTAGGAAACAGCGTCTTCCGTATAATTTACGTGTAAATTTCCATGGGAGGTAAACCACATGGAAATTTATGGGCGGGCAAGTTCGTGACGTAGAACGCGGGCGGACATTATGCAAATCTATTACTTCATGACGTGTGGCCATAACAGAAAAAGATTCGAAATCCTGACTCCTTCAGGCAAATGTGAGCCGACTCTTTTTTTTTGATAGACAATAACTTTATGTATCGTGCACTGTCGGCTTCACAACGTTGCAGATAGTTTATGTTCACATACAGCTACATGAAACACTACATGAAAGATCATATTTGAAAAGGCATAATAGGGGCACTTTAATAAAAGAACCTTATACTATACTGTATTATGAATGATTTGCGCGAACATAGGCATATTTAGGTAGATCGAGAGGCGCATTAAAAAGAAAAAAAAAAAAAAAAAACTTTGGTTGTTGTGTTCATTGCTTAGTTATTTGTGTCTTTTGTAATGCACAGTGGTGGCAAATGAGTTTTTGCTTATGGGGATTAATGAAGTTTCTTAACCTCCCAGCAAGCAATAGCCGTCATTTCACCGTCTCTGTTAACTATAGACCCGATATAGTCTGGCTATGTGTGACCCCCTTCTAGCCCAAAAACCTTGAATTTGGATACATGTCAATTTTTTGGCAAAATAACTTGTGAGATGTGTGATATTCCATCACGTAAGCAAAGTGAACAGCGTTTACAATGTGTTTGATTTCATTTCTTTGACATGTTGTATGTGTAGCCTGTTTGTAGCCGAGATTTAGCTCGTAGTCAGACCGGCTATTTGTAGCCCACTCATAGTCAAATCTGATTCATTGTAGCTTTTGGTCAGGCAGCGCATGAGATGGTTGATATACCATCATGTTTGCGGTGTCAATAATATCTCCTGAGATGTCAGTGTCATTTCATGACATGGTCTATATGTAGCCACGATTTAGCGCCGAGTTGGATGGGCTATGTGCAGTCTGCTTTTAGCCCAACAGGCGAAATCGAGGCAATCAGTGTCTAATTTTAACAGCTTGGCTATAGCCCAGTATCAGACCAGCAATGAGCATGGCCAAAATAGTCTTAAAATTTTTATATTTTATTTCATTATTTTATAGCATTATTAAATAATGCATTATTAATTATGCCAAAAAATTGCTAATTTAAATGTTTCAAAAGTTTAATTGCATTTAATAATATGATGTCATGCATTCCACAGGCTGTTAAGTGTAACATTCACACTCATTATACAACATAATTTGACTTTCTTTCAATTTATAAATAAATATGCAATAACAATTCACAACCGCTAGATGGCAATTGTAGCCCTCCTGAGACAGGACTACTGGCAACGCGAGACTTGAAAGTTAGTAGAGATCACTGTCGCAAGATCCCGCGATAATTCCGCCGTTTTGAATTTTGTTTTTACACGAGAGAACACTAAGTTTACCTGTGGGAAATCAACGGGCAAACAACAAACCTTAAAGGACTTTCCTGATTGGTCTTGTAAGTATATGTGTTCATTGTTTATCTATACTTTATTTGTTATATTTGTTTGTTTCATTGCAAAATTTAATAGATAATAGAGTGAAAGTTCATCTGTATGTGTTTACAAACTCAAGCGATTTTAAAACAGCAAAACAGCAAACAACAGAACAAAAGCTTTGATTAATCTATAGTAATTTATACAGTGAACACACATTCAGAAGAATTGGACAAATTGAGGAGGAGTTTTTACACCTGGAAAAGCTGTTGGAAAAAGAGGAGATCTGGGCAGCAATGGTGTAAAAAAACAAACAAACAAACAAAAAAATCTCTTCAAAACAACATTTCCTCACTAGAGCTCTCATCTTTGACAAATTCAGTCATTTATTTTAACTATTATGTTGAATTTATGACTGAACAATGGTTTGTTACATACAGAGAAAGCATGAGCTAATTGAATAGAGTATCTTTGTTATTGTACAAGTACAATAAGATTTAGTTTAAAACTTTCAAATTGATACTAAAGCTCAAAAATACAAATTATTTCAAATTGCAATATAAAATGTTCAATTATAAAAAGTTTGCAGCAGTATTAAAATAGTGCAAATAGCTCAGATGTGCAATGCAGCATTAAAACCTAACCGATACAATCAGAAGACATAATGTAGTAAAAACGGTAGGGGTGAATAATTATTCCATGTACATTTAAGGTTAATGTGTGTACTGGGTTACATTTTAATTACAGCAGCTATCACTGTGTTGATATGAAATTAGTTGTGCCAGACAATTTTGGACACTTTTACACTGACGCATATAATACTGCCTGCCTGACATTGGCATGTGTTATTCAGGTGTCAAAGTTGTGCAGAATTGAATGAAGAAACCTCAAAGACAGTGCCAGAAGGAAGCTGGAAAGGTAAAGTCTTCAAAGTGTGCCACATTAATCAAACATTGTGGTGTCAATACCTAATAAGTTACAGCGCAAATCAGAAATGTAAAAAATAATTCCTTTACTGGTCATTTTAAAATGTCAGTGAACTTTGTCCGCAATTGTTAACCACCTCAATCTGTTTTCTATTTTAGGGTTTTAAAAATTCCCTCATGTTCCCTCATTCAGACCTTTCTTTCTTAGTTCTCTCTCAAAAAGCTTTTCTTATGCTATTTGTTTTTTTCTTATTTTGCAGATGCAGTGATGACCAACTTGTACTTGAAGAATGCAGTTGGGAAACATTTTATACAAGAAAAAAAACAATAATGAATCATTTCCTTTGAGTTCACTGTTGGTTGTTTTATTTGTTAAAATAAGTAAACCAACAAATTGATTAATCTTTTTTTAATCTATTTTTTTTTTTTGTACATTGTCATTTATCCGCAATGTTGTAATGTTAAGTGTGATAACATGCTCTTGTTTCGTACAATTTATTTCTTTTAAATATCATAAGGTATTTAAATACCTTATGATATTTAAAAGAAATAAATAGTACGATTTAACAACTTAAGATAATAATATATATATATATATATATATATATATATATATTATTATTATCTTAAGTTGTTAAATTCCATATTTTTATCATAATATTTATATTTGAGTGTAATGCATTTATATTTTATTTTGTCATTAATTCTTTTGCATTTTTATAATTTTGTATTTTCTTAAGTTGTTAATGTTATTTTTCTTAATAAAAGCTGTATATGTAGTTTGTTTGGATGGATGGCCATATTGTTGTGTTTTAGATGTTTATATGTAGGCGTTCATTAGCTGTCTGTTTGATGACTAGTCTATTATTGGGCTATGGTTAGACGTCTATTAAATTTTCACTGACAGCCCAAATTCAGTCTTGTTTTAGCCTAGACGCAGATTCAATGTCTATTAGACATTCAGATGTATTCGTTTAATAGTGGTCTAAATTATGTCTAATCTATTCTAGGTCTATGGTCTATTAAATTTTCACTGACAGCCCAATGACAACCTTATTTTAGCCTAGACGTCTGGGCTGTGTTTCAACGGCTAATAGACGTTTTTTAGACCAAAAATTGCTTGCTGGGCTTACCCTCAACTTGAAGAATTGGAAATAAAAACTAAATAAAATCAATTTACATATAAACTATAAAACAATATTAAAAAATAGATAAATCAATCAACGAAATTACTAAAAACAAAAATGTACATGAAAAATAAACATATAAAAATAAAAGCTTATGCAATATATTAATAAAACTACAGCAACACATCGTTGAACACACAGAACTAGCTAAAGACTTTGCTGACAGAGTAATCTTTCTTTCCTTTTAATTCCATGTCAACGCCTATATGGCTACTTGGTTAGTTGACAGAGAATTTAACCATTAAATGGCGTAATAGAATAAATCTCACCTGAGTAAACAAAAGGTATGTAGATGAAGTTGATGAAGAAAATTGTGATCTTCATTATGGACAAAAATCCATGCATTTCACTCACAAATAAGTGTAGTCATCAATGAGCTCTACAAAAACTGTTGGTTCACTCATAGTGACGCTTAAAATGTCTCACGACTAAACGGTGATAACTGAATCCTCCCCAAACCTCAGTTTCCGTTCTCACATCTGTCTCCTTTAACAGCACGAAACTCAACAAGCTTTTACTAATCTTACATTTTCAACTGATTCATGATAAGAATATTGTTTGGTTTTATAACTGACTGTTAATGGATTCATTTTTTAAACTATAGAGATGGTTTGTATAAAGCAGAAGTCATAATGTTTGGTTCATATTAGCAGAAGAGGAAATGTAGAAACGCTTCTGCCACAAACTACAGGCCTCGTTTATCTAATAATAGACACGCTAATGCAGATGCTTGTCCACCAACAGATCAAACCACATAGATATAGACAAATAAGACCACAGCAGGTTTAACTTTGACTCACAAACTGAGCTGTTGGGAAATCTAAGAAAACATATGAAATGGCAATTTAAATTTTGTCAAGTGTAAATGTGTATTGTATATGTAAAAAATATTTACACATATTAAATTGATGAGTGCACAAACTAGCAGGTTAGTGAACTTAGCTCCGAGTGTTCTTGAACAGCAGTTGTAGGGAACAGTGGTCCACAAAGAAGACAAAGTAGTAGTAGTAGTTCAGCAGAAGATAGAAGATCTACGGGACAGTAGTCGGGTTGGCAATGAGCGTAGGCATTGATGAGATAGCGGGAGAATGGTTTGTGTAGGTATTTATGGGCAGTCTTGATTAGGTGCTACAGGTGAAATAAGTCAAAATTTCAGTGACTGAGATCGATTGGGCGGAGTTATGAGATCTGGTGCTGATGATGTTATTGACGTTGAGACAACAACCAAATACACTGTAGGGCATCAGATCGAATCAGACGAATTGAAGATTCGGTCAGAACAATGTTGAAACCCGAGTCCGAATTCCACAAAGAGGCTCAAGACCACATGAATGATCGTAAATCAGGCCCTAGAGCCAGCCAGCCTGAAGTGAGCCCAACCAACCAAATCCTTCACAGCTTTAAACAACTTGCACCATTAACACAAAAGAACCAAATTATTGATAATCCCTACTCAGAAAGGAGATTGTCAATCACATTAGGAAACTTGGCTGGGTGGTTTTCCCCCACCTAGGAGACAAGGACCAGACCGAGATTCCTTCCATACCCTTTTTGACCTTTGTGTTCCCTCACAGAGAACATACCATTGTCAGGACTATAATTATCCTGTGGACTGTTTTGTGTGTTTCCCTTGTGTTTTTCCCCCTCCGTTTCTAGTGCATTTGGTTTAGTCCTTGTCTCCCCCTTAGGTTTTGTATATGTTGGTTTAGTCTTGCCCATTTTTGTACTTCCCCTCGTTTGCTCGTTTGTAACCACGCCCCTGTTTCTGTGTATTTAAGTTTGGTTGTTCCCCCTGGTCATTGTCGGTGATTGTATTTACACTGTGTGTTTCGTCGTGGTTGCTGTTTCCTGCTGTGTTCCTTGTTCTTATGTGCTTTTTGGATGGTTTACATAAACCTGCATATATTGGATCTCCGCTCTCCTCCTGTTCATTTCCGCACACGACATCCCTGACAACCATCACGTTCACAGGCTCTTTTACATATATATGCAACTAAATGATGCTAAAAGGACTTATGAGAAACTAATCATTTCTATGCATAACTCTGTATTATGTATGTAACCCACACATTTGACTATCATGTTCTAAGTACTCACTGCGTATGTATTTGAATAAATATTGAATAGTTTTTAGGTTTATATTTGTGTTTGGTATGTATGAGTTTGAAAATTCATGCTTTGAAAGTTTTCATCGATCAATCCTTTGTAAAATGGATTATATTCTTGTTATAGAAACCATGTCCAAATTATACTCTGCAAGAGTGGGAAAATTCAGACCATGTGACTGATAAGATAACGTGTTGATTTATGTTTTGGGAGGAGAAACATAGCAATATCCTGAGTTAAGACAACATCTAATTTGGTCAAGACACCATTTGGGATGTGTCCAAAAGCTGAGTTTGAAACCACAGGACACCATACAAATTTGCTTTTAGCTATTGGTCTTAGCCATTGCTTTTAGTCATGCTTCTAGCTTTTAGCTATTTCTCTTTGTCATTGCTTCTAGCCATGCTTTTTGCCATTGCTTTTGCCACTGCTTTTTGCGTTCATTGAGTGCTTCCTGGCTTGCACGTCAGCCACTCCTCTAAAAACGAAAACATGAGGAGACTGTCACATTTTTTTCTTTTACTTTAATCTTTTTTTTTCCGTTGAGACTTTCATGTTCTAAGTTAAGTTCTAAGACATGGCCGCTAAGCCGTGTCTCAGACTTCGTGCTCGCCTCAAAACCTCAACCAGCGTACACGACTCCGCATCATCCTCCAGCTAACGCCCAAGTCGTCACGTCAAACTTCCAGCCAATCAGCAACCTTGGGGAACCCCTTTCTACAACGACGTCATCAAAGGAAACCCCTTATAACACAAAGGCAACGCAAGTACAACTTCCAGATTCTAGCTGAACTGGTGCATTTGATATAAAGTTTAGGCTCATTGAAAAACTCAATGTGAGGGTTAATTAAATGATTAATGGTTGCTCAGGTCTAAGCAATTGCATATACATATGCTATAAACTTTTCATATTTTCACTCTCCTCACTTTTTCTTTCTGTAACTTTCTGTGAATGTGTGTGTTTATGTTTTAGGTTAGTTTATGTCTTAGATTTATCCAATAATTCTTATTCATATTGAAAAGAGAAATATCTTGTGTTTTGTGCTTACAAGTTAATGTCTTAAACTGCTGACCTTGTTACCACGCTAATAAATGTGACCCTGGACCACAAAATCAGTCTTAAGTCGCTGGTGTATATTTGTAGCAATAGCCAAAAATAATTGGAATATTAAGTAAAGGTCATGCTCCATGAATATATTTTGTAGAATTCCTACTGTAAATATATGAAAACTTAATTTTTGATTAGTAATATTTATTACCGGGAACTTCATTTGGACAACTTTTAGGGCGATTTTCTCAATATTTTGTTTTTTTGCACCCTCAGATTCCATATATTCAAATAGTTGTATTTTGGCCAAATATTGTCATATCTGAACAAACCATACATCAATGGAAAGCTTATTTATTCAGCCTTCAGGTGTTGTATAAATCTCAATTTTGAAAAATTGACCCTTATGACTGGTTTTGTGGTCCAGGGGCACAAATAGTGTTTTCACTATATCTTGGATAGTAATATCCATTGCACAGTTGATGTTATACGGCTCGTAGAATGGAGATTTTGTTCAAATTCCCTATAAAATCTTAAACAATTCCCTTTGAGCTAAATTGACCTGTTTCTCGAACATCACTTTTCTATTTTTTCGATTTGGTCAACAAGGCAGTGCGTCTCACAAACGAGCATGTGTAATCAGTGATGATCTGCCGAACAGATTGCAGAACAGCGGTTTCTCTAAAACAATTTTTGAGGCACTTGGGGCATATGGCAGCTGCAGTTACGCTGCTGGGCCTGTTACATATGAGACAGCACTGGTTGCACGGCCGGATCCCAAGATGGACATGGTGCCATGGCATTCTCCAGCCTTTCTCAGGTCAGGATGGATACTGTCACTTAAGCTACAACCTCCTCGAAGAGGCAGGCCTATGCTTTGAAGTAAGGTCTGTTTGGTGAGTGGTGTGCCTCTCAAGAGGAACCCCAGAGATGGTTGGTTAGTGTGATGCTTTCCTTCCTGCACACCATGATACAGTGGATGGTACATCCCTGGAAACCCTAACATCAGTCGACGTAATGTCAGCGTGACTGACTGAAAGGGAATGTCTTGAGTTATGTACGTAATCCTCATTTTCTAAAGGAAGGAATGTAAAACTCACATCCCTCATGCCACAACTATAAACTGCGCTGAATGGCGGGATGCTTCTTGGCTCCTCAGCACAAACTTAAATGAGTAGATGCATGCTGCCATTTTATATACCCGTATGTAGGGTGGCTTGGCATGAAAATTCCACTCACCAATTTTCATTGGTCTTTTCTTGTAATGCTCAGAGGTGATTGGGGCTCCCAAGTGAGACCCCTAATGTCTGTCGACGGTCACATACATAACTGAGATGTTTCTTTGTGAACTCTCCATGACACTGTGCCTCAATTACAAAACAACATGCTCCGAAGTCCTATTAATCCTCTGACATGTCCCAGGATGCCTTAAAAATAAACTAACCAAACCCCTCTAGTTGAGAACCACTGCTGCTTACAAGTGAACCCTGCAAAAACAACGTGACATTTTGTGCAGATGAGGTGGGCAAATAAACCAATAATTCAAGACCAGTACCCTGAATACTGAATACTAGACAAGCTCCTTCAAGGTATGTATGGCACCTCTATGTTCAGTAAGCTTGATCAGAACTGGGGTTATGATCAACTGGAGTTCACAGCACAGTCCAGAGGAATCACAACATCTGCTGTACGTAATGGCACATATCAATACGAGAGAGCGATCAGAGAGCAAAATCATCATGAAGTTGCTTCAGCACTCGCAGGTATTGAGGGAGTGGAGAAAATCTCTGATGATATTATTATACACGCTCCAAACCAAGAGACACATGATTAGAGACCACATGCAGTGGAAATATAGCACTGATATGTTATGTTTATGCATTTCACTGTGTTCTCCAAGTATATTATAATTATTTTTATTATAATATATTATATAACAAATATTATTATAACGTCTCCCAAATAAGCATTTGTTTAGGTTAAAGGAGACACTAGAAGTTGTTGGTTTATTATTGTGGATAGAAAAATAAAAAAAGAAAACTAATGTGCTTAATAATAATGTAAACATTTACAAATTATGTTTTAGTAATGCATCTATTAAACATATGGTTAGTATTCCTCTAGGAGGCGCTCTGCATAATCAGTGTAATAAAACATGGAGAGACTCTTAAACCTCAGAGTGAGAAAACTTTATTGATAAATGCAAGCAAATACAAACAGCAAATGGACACAGTAGTAATATGAGATCTGTTTCTTATCTGAGAAAATATAAACAAGTTTTTCAAACTGGATTTCTGAAAAATCCAACACTAAAAAGGTGCAAGGAGAAAGTGCTTATATTGTATTCTTATTCAGCCAGTAGAAGAGCTTCAGTATTAGAGACATCTGATATATACAATAACAAAACTACACTACCTTTAAATGTGATTTGAGTTGATTCTGAAAGTCTCCTATTAAATATGAAAGATTAGATTGGAAAAAAAGGGAAAGCATGTTAGCCTATATTAACTAATCTAGCATAAGCAATGAAATATTTGGTAATCATCAGTATTTATTATGACAAGCACTCACATTTACTTTTAAGCATTAATGAGAGAATACACTGATGTTTGTTTTTCAAACCATCTTCTGGAATGGAAATGAGCCACCTAAAATAAACACATACCATACAAAACAATTACAAATAAACAGAGATTAATAAATAATTAAGAGAAATGTCATCAATCATGTACCTGACGTGTGAATATGTGCTTGATCTTGTTCAGCTTTTCTGGATCTGATGTCATAAACCAGAAGAATGACAGTAGCCACGCCCACCAGAGCAGAGAGGACCAATCGGATCACAGCTTCAGTAGAACCACAACAGTGGACAGAGTCTGAGGAATAAAAACATCAAACTGAGATCAGATCAGTCAATAAATGTTAATATCAGCGCCGACGTCAACTAATATCAGCGCTGCTGTACCTGAACATGTGTGACAGAGTTCAGTGTTGAGATGTGTGGTCTGGTTGGTAAATGAATAAGCCACAACACAGCTGTAGGAATCATCCACACGCTCAATCTCCAGAGGTAGAGAGAGACTGATGCTGAGATCAGACACACTGATGCTGGACAATAAACTGTTTCCTTTGTACCAGGAGAGAGTCACATCACTCACATTCACCACTGAACACAACAATGAACAATATGATGATGAACATTGTGAAGAGTTACTGCTGATGACAGGAACAGGCAGACGAGCTGCAAAACAAAGATTCAAGCAACGAGCAAGAAACATTGAGAGGAAGTAAGACTGATCAAGAGTAGAGCTTTTAAAAACAAAACCTGGCTGTTAATGTAAAAATTAAGGGTCATCATAATAAAGTAATTCCTTAGACCTAGCTATAATAAATAAAACATGTGAAGCTGATTTAACTCACCGAAGACAGTTAGAACAAAAGGAAAACTGCTTATTCGTTTGTTCGGTAGTTCATAAACTCCTTCATGTTCAGTTGTGATGTTTGTGATGGTCAGAGATCCAGTTTGATTGTCCAGCTTCAGTCTGTCTCTGAATCTCCCATCAAGAACATCATCATATACAGTGATGTTGTTGGCCCGTTTATTGATTTTAGCTAAAGCGACATTTCCAAATCTCCACTGAATGTCATCATCATCCATAATTTCAGTAAGACCAGAGTTTAGAGTAACTGAATGTCCAGTTGTTACTGACACATACTTTGCTCCTGTATCACCAAACACACATGCAGAATAAACACAAACAGGGTTTAACACAGCTGTAGATAGTCATTTACAAGAGTAAATAGTTTGAAATTTTATTTTGAAATGAATATCATTAAACACCACAAGCAAAGTGTAATTTAGACCAATGCTTGTTTGTGGTGATTACAATACTAAACTGATATTTAACTCACCATTGACAGTGAGACTGAAAGTCTTTACCACACTGTTGATCTCTAGTTCATAATCTCCAGCATGTTCAGGTCTGGTGTCTGTGACCGTCAGAGATCCAGTTTGATTGTTGAGCTTCAGTCTGTCTCTGAATCTCCCATTAGGACCATTATATACAAGGAATCTGCTTTTCTGTTTACTGATTTTAGCTATTAAAGTTTTTTGATGTCCAAATTTCCACTGAATCACATCATCATCCTTCATTTTAGTAAGACCGGAGTTTAGAGTGACTGAACGTCCCTCCTTCACATACTTGACTTCCGTAAAAAGAAACTCACCTAAAAAACAGAGTTTCATGATTATATATAATAAAACAGAGTAAAGTTCACCATCAAGGAACAGAGGGAAGTCTGCTGTGTATATATACAGTACCTCTTATCTTGTTAATTGAGTTGATTACTGAACGTGCTCCTCTTGTGTTAATTAGGTTAATTATCTGAACGTGCTCCTGCCGAACTTTGTTAATAAAACATTTAAAATCACTCTCATAGCAGTGTTTAGACCTGCATTCAAACCTGATCTGACATTTACTTATGAGAACAACAGTAAATGTTAATTCTCTTTTAACTAAATTAACCAGTAATTTAATATGTTAACAGAACAGAAACACTTGACGTCATAAAAACACATTTCAAACTTACCGATCAGATGGCAGAAACACAAACAGAACAAAACTAATTTGAGAAACATTTTCTTCATCGGTTCACTGAAAAGCCCACGATAGAATGTCTGAAAACACGACTGAACTGTGATATTTATCTGTTGAATCTTTTCTTAACAGGATTCAAACTCTTTCTCAGTTTCCTGTACCAGAGGAAGTCATAAAAACGATCAAACTTTTGCTGATCTTACATTTTAAAATAAATTCTGGCCCTGCATGTGTGAAATGTTGCATTTCAGCAAAAGCTGTTTATCCACCGACAGATTAAACCAGACACTGATGTTTGTACAGATAAAACATAAGAGAAAAAAACCTTGCAGGCTCCATTTTGACTCAAAACCCAGTAAATTACACATCTGTAAATGCAATTAGCCTCTGAGATTTGGTCTTCGGAAAATGTGCTGATAAATGATTGAGTTGATAACGTGATCTCTGGCTTCTGATTGCATGTATTTTGGCAAATCTGTGCACAATAGCTTTTGAAAGTTTGCCTTGGTCTTTTCTTCTGGAGAAACTGAGATCTTTAGAGGCCTGGATCAGTGATTTCTAAAATGATGATGAGCAAAGAGCTGACATAACAGCTTTCATATGTTTCCTGCAACAGTAGCAAGGATTGGAAAATTACAGTCAAGTGAAATTAGTTGGGTCATGTGACACACTCCTTTTTTTTTTTTGAAAATTTAGGGGTGTCATGTCAGTGGCTCAGTGGGTAGCACTGTTGATCACAGCAAGATGGTCCCTGGTTTGAGTCCCGGCTGAGTCAGGATTCCTTTATGTGTGGAGTTTGCATGTTCTCCCCATGTCTGCGTGCACTCTAAAAAAAACGCTGGGACAAAACATGCTGGGTTGTTTTGCTTAATGCAAATATTTAATGGAAATTACTGCTGCTGGCTTAAAATAAACCAAAAATAGATTGGAAATTCAAAAAGCAGACACAGAATTACTAGAGGCAACAGTAATAATCAAAACGTGAACATTTTATTAATAAGTGAAAACACCCATGGACCAACATATAAGACAAATTGAATTATGCAAAATATTTTCAATTTTGCATACATTTAAACTCATTTAACAAGCATTTTAAAAATAAAAAAATACAACATTTAAAAGTAACATTTTACTTCAAGTGTACTAAACTGTTCTCTGTTATCCTTTTTGACTGAAATAGTGCAGATTCTCCTGCCGGTGTGTTGCTGAAAACTGAGACAGCGATGGGATGCTATTCTGAAGGATAACAGTACAGAGTTTTGAGAACATATTTTAAAACCCAAATTCATTAGAAGCAGTATTGTAATGTTATGCAAGGCAAGGCTTTTCCATCACGCAAAACAACCGTTGCTGACGCATTTAGCTGACTGACATCTCGTCTGTATGTTGTGTTGCATAAAATACAATTATTTACTCCACAATAATAGATAAATAAACAGACTTGGTTAAAGTGCCTGCACTGGGTTATTTCGTTGGAGGAAAGGAGAGGAGTGTATAATTTCAGCGGTCAGTGAGATTGACCCAGCCACAAACCCAACAGCTGGCTTACACACCCAACACAATGACCCAACAGGCATAACCCTGCAATTGGGTTAAAAAAATAACTTGCGTTTTTTTAGAGCGTGGGTTTCCTCTAGGTGCTCCGGTTTCCCCCGCAATCCAAAGACATGCATTATAGGTGAATTGGACAAAGCAGATTGGCTGTAGTGAGTGACTGTGTCCCAATTGCACAAGTTAGTCCACTCTCAGGGCTGGGTTGCAGCCAGGGGCATTTCTACGATTTGAAAACATTTGGGCCTGGTGGCAAAACATCAGGGGCTAGTAGTGGTGGATGGGAGCTCACATCATAATTACGTAAGATTTTGTTAGACACAGGTGAACCTGGATCCTTCTACAGAGGTCTGGGGGCATGCCCCCCAAAAGAAAATTTTATATATTTTAAAGTTTAAAATTCATTAATCTGGTGCACTTTGAGAGTTAAAAATAAGAGCTATTGGAACATTGGATCATTGGATCATGAACTCATCGTGTGAGCAAAGTCTGTGAGCAAACATATCAAAGTATTATCACAAAGTTAAAAGTTTACAAAATATATTAAACAAATAAAATAATACATTTAAAATATATATATTTGCATGCAAAAATAGGGCCCGTTACAGGGAATGAGAGGCGAGAGGCGAGCGGATCCATCTGCGAGCTTCTATTAAAGGGGCGAGACAAAAACATGGTCGTACAGGCAGAGTCAGACAGGAGCAAACGGGTATAACACAGGCAAAACGTAGAGAATAATCCAATAAACGAGAAAGAGTCCAAAAGGCAGGCGGCGAACCGTCGAAAACGGGGAGCCAGGCGAGGGAATCAAAAAACACAAGGAACGAGGAAACTAGGAAACGCTAACAATGGAAATACAACAATAACAATCCGTGACTTACATGGGGAAAGGCCGGGGCTTTTATAGTGACGCTGATTGGTCACATGCGATGACGCAATCAGCGTAAAGGATACTGGGAGATGTAGTCCGGGGTGTAAAGCAACAGTCAGTGTGAGATAAGGTGAGAGTGACCTCTGGTGGTGAGCGGACCGCGGAACGTCGACCAGATTCGTGACAGCCCCATTTATATTATTTATTTATTTATTTTCAAATTCCATTTTATTTTTTTCTAAATTCTGTTTTTTTTTTTTTTCTGTTTTAATTTTTCTGGACTCATTTTTAATGGGTAAATCTGATTTTCTTAAAATTTTCTTAAATTTCATTAATTAAAACAATGAAACTTATACCATTAAACATCAATTTATCAAAAGTTAAGTTATGTTTAGGGCCCTATATGTTTTTTTTTTCCTCACCTTATATTTTATTGTTACCAAATTTGTTTAGCATGTCTATTTATTTAAATGCATAAACAACTTTTATTTATTTCTACAACAGCATTATGAAATTCTGTGTTGTGTATTTACATTTCTTTAGTTCTGAAATAAAGGCATAAAATATTAATTTATCTTTTAATTCATATAAAAAAATTTATTATTTTTGGCAAATAAAGGGGATGTAATAAAATGTATAAGATGCAAGAAATATTGTGTAACAAAGTTTTATGAATTTTTCAACAGTAGTAGTAGTAGTAGTAGTAGTACTGTAGGTAGACACATTCTACTGAATGATGTATTTCTGCCACAGTGTCTACAAGCTAAACCAAACTTTTATTTTGACGGGTTTCCGTAAATACCTTTACATTTCTGTGAGTATGTAACCCTGGTTTACTCAAATGAAACAATGTATGTCACAAATTACTCTCAGAGCAGTTTTGGAGATGTTGTTCATGCATTTTTTTTATGGCAGATGCGGAAACAGCATATGCTGGTAGGTATATTTTGATCCTGGTTTATGCTGGACCTTGGCCAGCAACATGATCAGCATAAATCAGCAAAGGACCAGCATAAACCAGCATCAAACATACCTAACCAGCATCACAGCATCCAAACAAACCTACCAGCACATGCTGTTTTTTTTGTTTTTTTTTTATTTTGTTTTTTCCACCAGGGAAAACATGTAGGATTTATATTTAAACGGTATTTTGCGGCGTAATATTTACAGATACTAGTCCATGTCGCGATTTGAATGAAGTGCAATGATTAATTAATTCAAACTTTAAGAGATTCCATGAATTCCTCGGAAATCATACTGCGATACAAAAACAACTGGGGCTCAAGAAAAATCTGAAATGGCGGTTGCTGCATTGTGTTTTGTCTATTTAATTCAGCATTTTATGAGATAAAATGCTGTGCCTGTCGGCCCTGCCTGTAAAGTTAACAAAGGTAGGAAAAAATATACTCATCATTTTAGTGCACAGACGTCTCCAACAAAACAAAACAAACAAGACAAGAAAGTGACAGTAAATTTGACATATTTCTCTTCGTTTTTCTCTCGTTATTTTGATGCATTGTGTGTAATGTAAGATTTATTTGTTATATATTTTACTATTAATATTTAATGTTATGACGCTATTAAGAAAAAAAAAAAAAAAAACCCTGAGAACTATTGTAATTTAAGACACTTCATAAAGTGACCACTAGATGTGACTGTGTGACGACTGTGTTAATGTGATTAACGTTACCTCTTCCTGTGTCAGAAGCAGTGGAGTTTTCTGGCTATTCCACCAGGAGGCGCTCGACATAGTAAAATTAATAAAACATGGAGAGACTCTTGAAACTCTGAGTGAGAAAACTTTATTGATAAAACCAGAAAAGCAGAAAAAAGCATGATATTAAGTAATCCAGTGTAAGCAAAGCAATCTTTGTTAATCCACAGTATTTATCATTCAGAATCAGATACTTATCAGAAATCATTTTAAAATACACTGACAAAACAACAAATATCTACAATTATATTTGTAACAGTAACAAAGTGAAAGCCAGATGCAGTTATTGTAATCAGTACATTATTTGTGAGGAAACAGAATTACAGAGTTTGATCATTGTTCTGTGGTGAAACCCGTGTAAATCACCTCTGTCAGTTCAGATTCCTGTAACACAAATGCAAACACAAATGAATAAAGTCATTCATATTAAATAAATAACAGAAATTTGCTGCAGATTTATCATGACGACTGATAATACACTGGACCGGAGCATCAAATAGAGTATTATGGGATAGAATGAGGGAATATTATGGGTTATGAGTCAGTGTTTCTTGCACTGAATGACTGTTTTGTGTCTTTCTAAGGACTTTTATTATGAAATTTTAGAACACAAGAACAAACAAAGTAAAACCAAGCAACATGATTGACTGTTGAAACCACAAAACATGTTCAGCACATAATACACCACAGACTGCATACATGTGTAATAAGTTAATGAAGTAGTTTGCACTATGCAGTGATACACATTTTAAACTGTATATTGCTATATGTTGTGCCGTTATTTTGAACCGTAACAATAAATGTAAATGTCATTAAAACAACACAGAGACTTTTACTGTCATTAGTCCAGTGTGTTTGTAGAGTTTTTCAGCAGCTTGAGTCCTGTCTTCACAAACTGTAATGACAAACATGTTCAATCAAAACATGGAGAATAGTGTTGATTCAGAAATAAGACTCATTGTTTTTACAGATGTGTGAGCTGTAGATTCACTTTGACCTGCGCCTCTGTGTTTCCTGCAGATACAAAACATCACAATCACAGCCACAATGATCAGAGATCCAGTAGCAGCAGAGATCAGCACTGGTATCAGAGATACTGAGAATGACGGAGGTGAAGGAGGATAATGTAATATAAAAGGTGATGGAGGCTGTGATGGAGGAGTTGAAGGAGGAAATGAAGGAGTATGTGGGTCCAGTGTTGTAACAGCTAAATAAATAAACACATATCTCATAGTTGTTTTATCTGAACATGTCTGATAGAGTTAATGTTTAAAGTTGATACTGTTAGTCCACATCTTAATTTGTTTCTCAAGATTTAGAATAGATTCATACTTAACAAGTTCATACTGTCAGAGAAGAAAAAGTCATTAAAAAATGGCCAAATGCAAGAACAATAAGGTAATAAAGGAAAGTGCCTCAGTAATTCTGTGTGTGGTTTGCTTGTTTTATAAATACTCATTAAATCATTTCGTAAAAAATAATTAATAAACAATCATTTGTTTGAAGACTGGCAGCTAATTATGACTCACCATAGACAGTAACACTGAATCTGTGTTTATCCACTGAGCTGCTTAGGCTGATCTCAGCTTCATAAAGTCCAGAGTCTGTGCTTCTGGTGTTTGTGATGGTCAGAGATCCAGTCTGATGATCCAGCTTCAGTCTGTCTCTGAATCTCCCATCAGAACCATCAAGGATCTCACTGGTCTTTCCATTGGTTTTAGCTATAAGATTCCTGTCAGTTCCGAATGTCCACTCAATCTCATCATCTGTCTCTATTTCAGTAACATTAATCTGCAGAGTGACTGAATCTCCCTCCATCACTGACACTGACTTCACATCAACACCAAACACACCTGAAGAGCAAAGAACAAACAAATTTACATTTGAAATGAATAATATCCTGATCAATCACATGCACACAACAGAAGTGTGTGGATTAATACTCGCATCTTTGTGGTGATTTTGAATAAAACTTTGATTTCCTGATGCAGGAACTTAAGTTCATTTGTGCTTCACACAACATCATACACAGAAAACACAGAATCATGTCACGACTGGAACTAAAGCTGCTGCTGTTTGAGCTTCATTGTTTTATTAGGACTGGGGAGAATAATGTGTTTATGTTTGTTGTTTAACAAGTTAAAATAATTCAAGATAATCTATGTGTAACTTTTGTCCCTCTAGCGCAGGGGTGGGCAATTATTTTTCCCAAGGGGCCACATGATAACCTTGGGCGGTTGCAGAGGGCCGGACCAATGCACTTAACTCAGTTCTGCCCAGTATATTTTATATCTCTTTGTATATATATATATACTTTTTTTTTTTCTGAGTGAGATGAATTAATGCATGTTCACATTTAGTTTAGAACTACAGTAACATCATGTTTACACAGCGCCTCTGTATTTCTAGTTTCTCTCAACATGGGGACAGAAGACTTCTCAGTCAATAAATGGGAAAACAAAATAACTGGCGTTACTTTTTATGAAAAAGTAACAGATATTTTCTTGTAAATTATAAAGTAGTATGTTACTTTACTAGTTACTTGGAAAAAGTACTGATTACGTAACTCACATTACTTGTAATGCATTACCCCCAACACTGATTCTAACATCCTCAAGTCCAATAATGCTCACAAATCTGTGTTTTGTAAAAGTAAAAGCTTTTTTACTGTAGTCGCAATGTTAAGTCACTTTTATCATATAACACAGATAAAAGCATATATAACCCCACTTTATTTTAGTATTTAAATAGTATATGTTTATGTTAAACATTATTCTTGTTCAGATGGCGCTGTATTAAGCAGTATATGAAATGTGTTTCTGTTGCTCATGAAAACGCTTTTGAAACATCTGTGTATTTGACAAATATTGCATTTAATTCACTTCATCTTTGATACAGTACGCAAACACCACAAGAGTATCACTAATGAGAGCAGAAAGTGTCCGTCTTGACGACTCCGTTTTCAACTCGACCCCGAATGCTCTTGTTGACCACCATAGTTCATAGCCATAGCCATAGTTCATGTCGAACACACCTTTTGAACAAGCAAACCAATCCACCTGTTTCTGAGGGGTGCTACTGTAAAAAAGAACATAGGTACAACTTCCGGTGAAGTGGCATTAGTAGTATACCAGTGGTATTTTGTGTGCTAATTAGCGAGAGGCTAAGTGTTTTTCGGTTCATTGTTTACTTTGTAAAGTTGCAAACCTTTATGAGAGATGTTAGGTGCTTAGGGACAACATGTGCTATTTGAAGCTATGCTCCCACATCATCAGCAAGTTTAGATCGCTAAATCTTGAATGACTTAACCAGTGATGTGACATTTAAACTGAGGCATCTCAGTTTGTGTTAAGGGGTGTGCCAGATGAAGCCTCGATTCAAGGCTTGTGTTGTTAATGTAGAAATTACGAAACCAGTGCGCGATTAACTTTGTGTGTCTGTTCGAACCCCCAGATCTTACTTATTCAGACTTATTTATTTATATTTCCAAATACCCAGTGATATAAGTAATATAAAAAATACAAATTATTTCAGGTCATGTTTGTCATATGCACTTCATATATGTGTACATTATTCTTATGTTACATCATACAGATATTTATACTAGCATTTAATGCCACAGTTTAATGGGTAAATTAATTTATCAGAGACAGAAATTCAACAAACAAACACACACTGTTAGACTTATATTTGTGCACGTAACATGAGTCGCTCTGTGGAATGTGTTGTGAATGTTTTGTCTGACAGTGTTTCTTTCACAGGCTTTTGGCTGCTTTTTTTTTTTTTTAACCACCAGATCGTTTTCGACACACTCAACGCTTTGAATCCAAAACAGTTAGAGGAAAGTGTCAGTGCTTCACAAGGCTTCATTTGCCCATCACTACTGACAACTGTTAAATGAATGAGTGTCACGTCCCGCTTGTTTACTTTGAACCGGAGGACACCCCCACTTTTGACGCCAGGCCTCATGGGGCGTAGGAAACTTGTGGATAGCAGAACTGTCTCCTTTCTAGCCTTAACCCTCATGTTATTGGTTAAAGCTAGAAGGGATATACAGTACTGTGCAAAAGTCTTAGGCCACTAATTTTTTCATCAGCTGAAAAATGGTTTAAGGTCAGTTAAAGTCTGTCTTCTGCTGTAGTGTATCAGTAGGAAATATCAGTTTACATTTCTAAACATTCATTTTGTAATTTTATTAATTGTAATAATCCAGTGAGATTTTTGTATGGAGCACAGGCTGTTGTCAGACTCCTTGTGCAAACAGAGATCTAATCTCTCCATCATTCAATCCAGTCTGTCTTAAGAAACAGAAAAAAAAAACGGAGACAGACTAAATCCAGAAGAACTGTGGCAACATCTCCAAGATGCTTTAAGAGACCTATACCTACAAAGCTACAGTACTGTTAACATTTTTAGGCAGTTAGGCACATAAAATGAGAATGCTGTCAAAGACAATAAATAGATAAATGATAATGAAAATGCTATCAAAATCATAAATAGATTTTCTTTATCAATGAACTTCTATTAACTAAAATAAATCAGCATTTGATGTGACCATCCTTTGCGTTTAAAGCAGCTTTTGCCGTATGTGCACTTGTGCATAGTTTTTCAGGTAGCTTTGCAGGTAGGTTACTTGAAAAATCTTGGAGATGTTGAAACAGTTCTTCTGGATTTAGTCTGTTTCAGTTATTCTGTTTCTTCATGTCATTCCAGAGACAGACTGGATGATGGTGAGATCAGATCTCTGTGTGGAGCACTGGCTGTTGTCAGACTGCCTGTGCAAACAAAAATCTCACTAGATTATTACAATTAATGGCAAACAGAATGTTTGGAAATGTAAACCGATATTTTTTACTGACACACTACAGCAAAAGATATAAATAACTTACTTTAAACCATTTTTTAGCTGGTGAAAATACTAGTGGCCTAAAACTTTTGCACAGTACTGTAGCTTTGGCTACTTGGCAAGCACACATCAATCCAACGTTAACGTTACGTTTTTTCACACTGTACAACAATAATACTGTTTTTGTATTATAGTAAGGGCTAAGTTTAGGGCTGGGACAGGTGTAGACGTTAATAAAACACAATCTAATAAGTAGAACAATTAATTTTATTGTTAGTTTCTAGTTGGAGCTGTATCCCATCACAAGGGAATCACATGACTACAAGGACCATGGCTAAACTTCAAATAAAAAACATGAAAACATGAACAACAAACAAAACCCAAACCCCATGTTACAGAAATAAACCTGCATGCATCTTGCAGAAGAACATAAAGACCAAATTTTAGTATGAAGAATAAACTTTAATACTAAAATTTATTTAAAATGTATGAAAATAAATAAATAAATAAATAAAACAAGTATACGAAAAAGCATGGTAATTAATAGTAAATGAACATTCACACAGAGTCACAAACTTATGTGGTTGCAACTACAGCTCTCGACATGTGGTTAGAAGCATAGTTCCTTGTTAGTAAGACATATGGGCTCAATAAATTATGCTCTTGGGCACAATAAGCAAGCTAACATGCAGTACAATCTATATCGTTCACTCGATCTAAATATAAATGCAATTTAATCTATGTATTTTTAAGCTTCCTCTGCAAGCAATGTTTTTGAACTGTACACATGCGCATAAATGCCTACGGGAACCCCGTAGAGGGAACCCGTGATTAATCAAACATTAAATAAAGCGAAATGACATGGAACAAAAAAACTGTAAATTAGTCATCAGGTGCCATGTTTAATATAGCTGCATTTTAGAGATCTCTAATAAGTTAAATAACATAAGTTTTTACTCGGTGACGTCATTAACAATGGCCCCACATTGTTGAACTAATGTGGTTCAATCAACAGAGATGCGACCATGTTCAGCAAACAGTTGTGACTAGCTAGTTCATTTCCACAACAATGGAGGTTATGGAGGTTAATCAGTGAGTTACGTCGTTGTATGGGAAATGCACCCCAGAACGACTGAGCTACAGGTTGGAGTAATTACAGTGAGTTAATCGCTAAACCATCGTATTAATACTTTGAAGTGTAAATAGTGAGTGTGTATACACAGGTTGTTGTATTTATTTTGTTGTTTATATCCGAGTTCTCCATGTATGTTTTTCCGCCATTGCGGTCAAGTTATTCACTCGTAGATAGCGTTTCAATAGACTGAGCTTCAAGTTATCCTAAAAATAAAGAATACAAGGACTGAAATCAACATGAATTTGTTGCGTGATTGGACCAAGGGAGACCAGATAGCACCCCAGATCACCGTGAGGTCTGAGGTTCCTCTAGCTGCGTTGGAGTGTGACCCACCATGGTGGCCAGGGACAGGGCAGGACGAGGATCTGCAGGAGGCCTAACACAGGATCCCTGATTGTGATTTGCATTGCACATGAAATTGAGGTATTGTTGTTGATTTATTTGTGCTCAGGAGAGTGAAGGGGCCAATTTTCAGTTTCTCTGGCCACCATGAACATGAGCTACATTCCAGGCCTGCAACAGGGTGGGTTGTGAATGACTGGCTTGTGTGTGTGTGTGGGCCCACCAGTGTTTAATATCAGTGTATACCATGTTATTCAGTGTGCTTAGGAACTATATCATCTTCGTCCAGTGTCTGCGCTATTTCTATCCTCATTAAAACTAGAGTTGCGGATATATTTAGCGCTTGCAAGTGCTGCTGTCAATTAATGTTGCGGTCTTCTGTAGATTGTTATTGTTAAGTGTCTCCTTTTCTTTTTCGGCTGTGAAACAATGGCTCAGGAGTAGCTGATCTATTTATCCAAGACCAAATACATTAACATTGTCATTTACATTACCATGCCAATCCCTCCATAAAAAACAGAAATGTTGTTGTGCACTGTATAGCAATTGTTCCCAGGATTGCATGATTTTTTTCTCATATAAATAGCATATTTAAATAACTTTGTCACCTGCCAAATTTGGATTTCCTGTCAGTTTGTATTGTCCACCCTTAGAATTTTAATGCCCCAATCAGTACTGACCGGTAACAGTGAATGTTAATTCTCTCTGACTAATTTAACCAGTAATTTATTACATGGTACCACAACAGAAGCAACTGAAGCCATAAAAACACATTTCAGACTCACCATCCAGATGCCAAAAACACGAACAGAACAAAACAGTCCAAAACATCTTCAACAGTTTCAGTCCACAAACCATATGAAAAGACAAACTCTTCAAAACTGGTTCAGTAATAATGATGAGCAGATGATGTAATGTGAAGCTGCTCTGTGGTAAAATGAAGTGAAACTCCACCTTCATCTAAAATAACTGCTCATCTTTAAGTGTTAATGCATGTGACACTTTGAACATTGTCACTTTAAACTCCAGTAGGCCTCAACTTCCTGTATGTCAATGGTGTCATTTTCAACAGTAATAAACTGACCCATAACATGTGAAATGTGTCTTAATCCAGCCGTATGATTTCCCTATGATATTCTGAGAGTGACAACTCAGCTGAACTCATGTTCTAGACACAGTTGTGTCCAAAAAAGGAAATTCTATCTACACAATAAAAAAAGTGCTACTTTTGTGAAGAAATTCTTTAGTGAGAAAATAAATGACACCCAGCTGAACAGAAAAAGCAATCAGACAGAACTAATGGAGTCAGTGACAGAGGATACTGAGCAAATCACTCCTGATAACATGCCGATTCAGGCTGAACCACTAGATAATGTTGTTGATGCGCAGATGAAACAGACACAAATCAGACTACAGACATTTAAAGACTTTATCGTTGCCTGTCAGAGAAAATGGAGCACCAATATGTTGTGTTTATGTATTTAACTGTGTTCTCAGATGATATTATATCTATATTATTATAATAAATTATAACAAAGTTTATTATTATTATTATTATTAACATCTACCAAATCTGCATTTTCTCAGGTTAAATGAGACACTAGGGAAAGTTGTTGGTTTATTATTGTGAATAGAAAAAATAAAAAATAAAACTAATGAGCTTAATAACAATGTAAACATTTACAAATTATGATTTAATAATGTAAATCTTTATTTGTGGTGCACTGCTGAAACTTTTAAACATAGTATTCCTGCAGGAGGCGCTCTGCATAATAAATGTAATAAAACATGTAGAGACAGTTGAACCTCAGATTGAGAAAACTTTATTGATAAAGGTATGCAAACACAAACAGCGAAAAAAAAAAGAGACTGGATTTCTGAAAATTCTGAGACTAAAAATACACTGAGAGAGTGTCCATATTTTATTGTTTTCATGTTTAGCCAGTAGAAGAGCTTCAGTATTACGTCTGATCTATACAATAATATTAACACTACACTACCTTTAAGTGTGATTTGAGGTGACTTTGAAAGTCTCCAATCAAATATGAAAGATTAGATTGTAAATAATAATAATAATAATAATAATAATAATTAAAAAAGTAAAAATAAAAAGGAAAGTGCATTATATTAACTAATCCAGCATAAGCAATGCAATATTTGGTAATCATTAGTATTTATCATGACAAACACTCACATTTACTTTTAAGCGTTAATGAGAGAACACATTGCTGTTTGTTTTTCAAATCATCTTCTAGAGTGTAACTGAGCCACCTAAAATAAACATATATACCAGAATGTGAATATACAAAACCATTACAAATACATGAAGATTGATAAATAATAAACAACATATTTTTATGAGAAATTATATAATCAATGAGATACCTCATGTGTGAATATGTGCTTGATCTTGTTCAGCTCTTCTGGATCTGATGTCATAAAACAGAAAAATGACAGTAGCCACACCCACCAGAGCAGAGAGGACCAATCAGATCACAGCTTCAGTAGAACCACAGCAGACAGAGTCTTTGAAATAAAAACACTGAGATCAGCTCAGTCAATAAACGTTAATATCAGCACCGATATCAACTAATATCAGTGCTGCTGTACCTGAACATGTGTGACAGAGTTTGCTGATGTCCAGGTGTTGAGTCTGGTTGCTGATGGGATTGTTGAGCACACAGCTGTAGGTGTTTTAGGTACCTAATTCAAGCTCTAGATGAACTCTGTCAAAGTATGAATGTCCCCACTGTGTTCAGTAAGCTTGATCTGAAACAGGTTTCCATTAACTGGAGCACACAGCAAAGTCCAGAGAAATCACAACATCTGCTGTATATAATGGCACATATCAATAAAAAAATCAACATGAAGCTGCATCAGCACTCACAGATGTTGAGGGAGTGGAGAAAATCTCTGATGATATTACGTTTGCTTCATAGTTGTTCCCGTGGCATTGCAGCAGACAGTCACCAAAGAGTCATATGGACGGAGTAGCACTTACACAAACTGTACTGGTTTTCTGAAACGGATAAAAGCGATCCAGACTTAGGTATCGAGTTGTGCCAAAAGTTGGATAAATCGGCTAGGACTGTTACCATCCCTCTCCAGCAGGTACCTTTTCCAGACCCACAATAGAGTAAACTGGGTATGGATATTCTAGGTATGTTAATACCTTGTTTATTACTATTACAAATGGCTGGAAGTTGCCTTTACATTGTCTGAGTCCACTGGTGTGCTGATTAAGTTCCTCATTGGTGTCTTCAGTTGTCATAGTTTCAGACAATGGGCCACAATTCACTTAGGATGTATTCACAACCTTTCTTTGAGAAAGAAGCATTATTCCAGTATGTATAGCTGTGTATCATACTTTGGTGAATAGCGCCATAGAACGCTTTAACAGGGTTCTTAAGGACTACATACAGTTGTATACAGTATAAGACATGGAAGCGTACTGTCATTTCTACTCCACATGCCACCACAGGAGTTTCTCCCTTTGAATTGCTTCATGGGCAAAAGATGAGAACAAAACTGAACATTAACCTCCGTCCTCCTGCTAGCAACAGAACAGAAATAAACTGACCCATTACATGATCACTGACTGAAGAAACAATTTTTCACACAGCTTAGACAAGCTTCTAAAGACTCAGACTTCAAAGTTGACAAAAATAATCAGTTATGAGATGTCATTTTGAGCAAATGCTTGGATATGAAGCAAATAAATCAATAATTCAGGGCCGGGACCTAATTCAAGCTCTAGATGAACTCCGTCAAGGTATGAATGTCCCCACTGTGTTCAGTAAGCTTAATCTGAAATGGGTTTCCATTAACTGGAGCACACAGCACAGTCCAGAGAAATCACAACATCTGCTGTATACAATGGCGCATATCAATATAAAAGAGTGAGTCATCAATCAGTAAAAAAAATCAACATGAAGCTGCATCAGCACTCACAGATTTTGAGGGAGTGGATAAAATGATGATATTACGTTTGCTTCAAACCAAGAGACACATAATCACAGGAGACTATAGGCCAGTGGTCTCAACTCAATTCCTGGAGGGCCACAGCTCCAACTCACACCTGCTTGGAGGTTTCTAGTAATCCTGAAGACCTTGATTAGTTGGATCAGGTGTGTTTGATTAGGGTTGGAGCAAAACTGTGCAGAGCGGTGGCCCTCCAGGAATTGAGTTTGAGACCAATGCTATATGCAGTCTTGTGGATGACAGTAGGCCACATTTTCTTGGCAGTATTGAGAAAAGTGATTCAGAGTCTGACTGGTTAGTGAGACTGAAAGAAACAGCTCGTCACCAGTTTTGGATTTATGAAGTCAATAGTTAATATACAAACTTCTCAGCAGAAGTGTGGGACCAATAGCTGGAGCAGACCACTGTCTTGGGGACTCCCGATCACTGCACATTTTGTATGTTTCCCTCATAGGCCACACCTAGTTCAAGTCTTGCAGACTCTACTAATGAGTTGAATCAGGTGTGTTGAATGAGAGAGACATGGAAAATATGCAATAGTTGCAGGTCCCCTGGATGGGTTTGAGAACCAAGGAGCAGACCACATTCATGTAGTAGTGTTTACTCTCAATTTGAGAAAAAAAAATGCATGACTGCAGTTTGGGCTTGTGAGCAGCTTGCCTGTTATTTGCTGGGTCTCAGTGAGTTGCAAATGGACCACAAGCCCCTGATTTCCCTGCGTAGCACTTATGATCTGGACAAAACACCATTGTGCTGTCAGCAACTAGTAACCGATACGTTGTCACGTAACCCCATCACAGGGCCAGAGATTTTAGATACTACAGAGGATGTGCAAGCTTATGTTGAGGCTATGACTCAGACTAGGCCAATGTCAGAAAATAAGTTAAACATCATCTGTGAGTCCACCTCTGAAAACCACATCATGAGGAAAGTAATGCAATTTATAAAAGAAGACTGGCCAAACCACGTGTCATCAATACTTAAGGTTTACCATGGTGGACAAGCATCGTTGTCCAGAGCAGAGGGACTGCTTTAACACAGTGACCAGACTGTGGTTTCTACAGTCAGTGGAGTTGCTAGGAATAGGCCCATTGCATCATGTCCAGTGTTGGGGATCCCTCAGTTGGGCCCCTCTCAATCGCTGGGCCTTCACTTCTAACACATTGTCTGTATTTTGGCAGTAAATGGATCACATTATGATTTGATCTAAAAAGTTAAAAAGAACCAAGAGCTTTGTTCAAAAATGCACATTCATTCACAAACTGAACACAGCTGTGTTTGAATGGAGAAGAAGCTCAGCTGTGGTTTTGTTTCAGACTATTTTCATTAAAGAAATTGAGCAAAATCAGGTAGTGTTAGTCAGAAAATGTAATTTAAGGCACTTAATATAATAGAATTTGCGTGATCTTTAAGAGTTTTAAATAGATGCTGCTCAATAGGGACATTAAAATATACACATCATAACTTTGAAAAAAATAATGCTGACTAATTATATATGGTACAGATTTAAAGACATCAAGCTTTATCTCAAGATTTGAATTTCAATACAACATAATATAGTAATATAAGTAACAGAGGCTTGTATTGTATTATTTATTATATATTCAAGGCAAGGCAAGGCAAGGCAAGTTTATTTATATAGCACATTTCATACACAGAGGTAATTCGAAGTGCTTTACATAAAAGAAAGTAGAATAATCATAAAAAACAATAATAAAAACAATAATCACAAAAAAGGAAGTAGAACAATCATAAAAACAATAATCACAACAATAAAACAAAAAATGTAAAATATAAAAACTTATTGATATAATGATTTAAAAATTGATTTAAAATAAATTTAAGACAGTTAAAAACAGAAAATGTTTATACGTAATGCAATCAGTTCGGACATGCACAGTGCTCATTCAGTAAATACACAGCTAAACAGATGAGTTTTGAGTCTAGATTTAAATGTAGCTAATGTTTTAGCACATTTGATCTCTTCTGGAAGCTGGTTCCAACTGCAGGCAGCATAATAGCTAAAAGCGGATTCCCCTTGTTTTGTGTGAACCCTTGGTATTTCTAACTGACTCGATCCTAATGATCTGAGTGGTCCATTAGGTTTATATTCAGTGAGCATATCTGCAATGTATTTAGGTCCTAGGCCATTGAGTGATTTATAAATGAGTAAAAGTACTTTAAAATTAATTCTAAATATAACTGGAAGTCAGTGTAGGGACCTGAGGACTGATGTGATATGCTCATATTTTCTGGTTCTAGTCAGAATCCTGGCAGCAGCGTTCTGGATGAGCTGCAGCTGTCTAATGGTCTTCTTGGGAAGGCCAGTGAGGAGACCATTACAATAATCCACCCTGCTTGTGATAAAGGCATGAACAAGTTTCTTCAAGTCTTGACTGGAAACAAAACATCTAATTCTTGCAATGTTTTTGAGATTATAGTATGCTGATTTAGTTATTGCTTTGACATGACTACTGAAACTAAGGTCTGACTCCAGAATCACACCAAGAATCCTGACTTGGTTTTTAGTTGTTTGACCCCTAGGTATGTATTCACCTTAAGAACTTCCTCTTTGCTTCCGAATGCAATGACTTCTGTTTTCTCCTTGTTTAACTGAAGGAAGTTCTGGCACATCCAACTGTTAATTTCATCAGTGCATTGGCAGAGGGAATCAATGGGGCTGTAGTCATTTGGCGATAAGACTAGGTAAATCTGGGTATCATCAGCATAGCTGTGATAGGCAATTTAGTTCTTTCTCATTATTTAACTTAGTGGGAGCATATACAGGCTAAAAAAGAGCGGCGCAAGAATTGAGCCTTGAGGGACTCTGCATGTCATGGACATCCACTTAGACTTATGCTCTCCTATACTCACATAATAACCTCTCCCTTCTAAGTATGACCTGAAACAATTGAGAGCCATCCCAGAAAGCCCGACCCAGTTTTCCAGTCTCTCTAGAAGAATGTTATGATCGACAGTGTCAATAGCAGCACTAAGATGTAGTAGTACCAGCACTGATATTTTGCAAGAATCAGAATTTAGGCGAATATCATTTATTATCTTAACGAGCGCTGTCTCTGTACTGTGATGTGGTCGGAAACCAGATTGAAAATTGTCCAGGTATCCATTTGAGTTTAAATAGTTGTTCAACTGATTGAAAACTACCTTTTCAATAATCTTGCCTATAAAAGGAAGATTAGATATTGGTCTATAGTTGCTCAATATGGTGTTATCAAGATTGCTCTTTTTCAGAAGGGGCTTAACAACTGCAGTTTTGAGGGAGTTTGGAAAAGTCCCAGAAAGAAGTGAGGTGTTCACCACTTCTAAGAGATCTGCATCTAACACACTTTTGAAAAAAGATGTGGGAAGTGTGTCAAGGTTGCAGGTTGAGGATTTAAGGTGCTGTACTATTTCTTCCAAAGTTTTGCTATCAATTGCTTCAAAAACAGACAAAGTGACTTCTTTTTGAAATTGCGGTCGTATCTGTCTAACCTCTGCATAACTTGAGGATGTGCTAATCACCTTTCTGATGTTAATGATCTTCTCTGAAAAGAAGGAGGCAAAGTCATTGCATTTGCTGTCAGAGAGCATTTCACTTGGAATCTGACTTGGGGGGTTTGTTAGTCTCTCAACAGTAGCAAAAAGAGTGCGAGTGTTGTTTAGGTTACTGTTTATAAGGTTTGAGAAGAACTTCTGTCTTGCTGTGGCTAGTTCCACATTGAAAGCATGAAGGCTGTCTTTATAGATCGTCTTCCGCCACATCCGCTCAGCTTTTCTGCATTGTCTTTTCATACTCTGTACTGCGGTTGATTTTCTCCAAGATGATTTTGTCTGCCAGTCGTCTTACTGACTTTCACTGGTGCAGTGTCATCAATGACATTCTTAACTTTTGAGTTAAAGGACTCCAGGAGAAGATCAACAGAGTCTGCAGAAATGCTTGGCATTGAAGATATAGCCTTCATAAACAGCACAGTAGTGTTTTCGTTAATACATATCTTTCTGACAGAGACGGATCTAGATTCAGTGGTAGCAGAGATCAATATATCAAAGAAAATACAGAAGTGATCAGGTAGTGCTACGTCCTTAATGACAATATCAATATCAAATCAGTTTCACATACTAATACCAGATATATATTCATGTTTAATATTTCCTGCATAATTCCTTACGGAAAAAATATGTTTTGTGTTGGATCAGTTAACTGTGTCGGCATGTGCGCAGCTGACACACCCACCTGAACGATTTCAAAACATCGCTTACCTTGCTCGAAAAGACGATAAACATTGCAGATAACATTTTTAAGTAAAAATGAGTTTACATACACATGTACTAACAGCCTTCAGTCTCTTGCTCTCATTTCAAACTGACTCCATTCACCACTGATAGAACTTCCGATATCACGCTTTGAGGAAGAGGAATGTAGAAAGTCAGCTCTTCTGGATTTGATGTCATAAATCAAAACAATGACAGCAGCCGCAGCAGCCACGCCCATTAGAGCAGTGACGACCAATCGGACCACAGCTTCAACAGAATCATAATAGTGGACACAGTCTGAAGAATAAAAACATCAAACTGGAATGTTAAACATCTGTTTTATTTTATGATTTAGATGTTGTTTAATTCTTAAAATGTTATATTGGAATGTAAATGTTATATCAGCGCTGCCATACCTGAACATGTGCGACAGAGTTGAGTGATGTTGAGATGTTGATTCTTGTTGCTGATGTAATTGGGATGAGATTCCGATAATGTTGAAGCACCAATATTTAACTCACTGTAGACAGTGAGAATAAAACTCTTTATCATACGGTTGGTCTGTTGCTGATAAACTCCAACATGTTCAGTTGTGGTGTTTGTGATGGTCAGAGATCCAGTTTGTTTGTCCAGCTTCAGTCTGTCTCTGAATCTCCCATCAAGAACATCATCATATACAGTGATGCTGTCGGCCTCTGCACTGAATTCAGCTATTACAGTGTTTTCATTTCCAAACCTCCAAAGAATTAAATCATCATCCATTATTTCAGTAGGATCAAAGTTTAAAGTGACTAAATCTCCTTCCAGCACTGACACTGACTTCACTCCACCTGTAACACCAGGCACACCAACAGAAACAGGGTTTGTCACGGATTAAGACTTTTATGATTGTTTGATGGTTTACTTGAAATCCATAATATAATAAAACACTAGAAGCAAGATGGGGTGTGGATTGATAGTTAAATTATTGCGGTGATTAAAAACAGGCAAAACAAATATTTAACCTACCAAAGATGTTGAGAAGGAAAAGCATCCTGATATGATTGATCTCTAGTTGATAAACTCCAGCATGTTCAGTTGTGGTGTTTGTAATGGTCAGAGATCCAGTTTGATTGTCCAGCTTCAGTCTGTCTCTGAATCTCCCATCATCATTATCATCATTATATGTAGTGATGTTGTCAGTCATTACACTGATTTCAGCTATTAAAGTGCTTTCAGTTCCAAACCTCCACTTAATGAGTGCATTATCTATCATCTCAGTAAGATCAGTGTTTAGAGTGACTGAATCTCCCTCCATCACTGACACTGACTTGAGCAATTTACCTCCTGTACGCCCAAGAAACAAACAGAAACACAGTTTGTCACAGATTAAGACTTTATAAATAAACTTGAATGTTATGCTAAAGTAAATGGCTTGTAAAGGATGGATTTTTTGACACTGTATGACACAGAGATTGCATTGCAGTATCTGCAATTTGAAAAAAAATATATATATATATATATATATATATATATGAAGAGTTCAGATGCAAAACCAGCTAAAAGCCATCTCGGTCAAAAATTAGATAATGAGTGAATGATCTCAACACATATTATTGTCACACCCCTGGACTCCTGGACTTTGAGTTGGTTTCTCCCATCTATTCCCCCCACTGTTTCGTGTTACTTGGTTTCTCCCTCATTGCCTGCACCTGTGTATGTTAAGCACCCTGTCTATTTAATGTGTGTGTTCACAATCATGCTTTGTCGGAGGTTAACGTTACCTCCCTGTGTTTCCTGTGTTCCTTGTGGATTATTAAAGATTGTTCGTTTCACTACGTCGTTGTTCGTCTATTCCTGCCTGAAGCATGACAGCACGTCCGACCTAGACAGTTTTTTTTTTCCGTATTCCCCCCCGTTTTGCTTAGCGTTCATTTTCCAGTCTTTTGTTTCCGTTGTGTGTTTAATATGCATCACATCCAACCAGAATTCATGCTCCTCCAGCTGAAGCAGGGGGATTTACCGCTTGAGGAATTTACCGTCATGTTCCAGCTTGTAGCTCACACCACCAGCTACCCGGACGATGTGCTCTGTGTGTTTTATGACGCCAGCTTAAACGCGTCATGCAGAGCGCCGTCGTCTGAGGACGGCCCTCGAGCAGATTTCGCCGCGTTTGTGGAGTGGACACTGGCGACAAACAGACCCTCGTTCCCCGCCTGTTCCATGGATAATCTCGCCAGTGCCACTCCAGACCCAGAACCCAGCCAGCCACCCCAACCCGCGGAATACCAGCCAGAGCCCACCGATGACGGAGAGCTAAAGCCCGCCGCGACCAGCGTGCCATCGCTGAGAGGAGCGACAGAGCAGCTGATCATCACGGAGCCAGAGTTGCACGAGCCGTCAGATCAGATGCGTGAGCCGGCCACAATGACCACGACGATGGAGGGATCAGTGGAAAATGAGAGTGCTGAGGACAGCATTACCCACTGCACCACTCCTCCAGCTGCGCCTCGTCGCTCCATTCCACCGGCTCCGTGGAACTCCTCCATCCCTCTGGCACAGCCTCAGTCCTCTGTCGCTCTGGCTCCGCTGCGGACCTCCGGATCTCCGTCTCCGCCTTGGTCACCAGAGCCTTGGGCTCCGCCTGGGCCCTCCGGATCCTCTGTGTCACCAAGGATCATCGGCTTTCCGTCTCCGCCTCGGGCTCTACCACCACCTGCTCCGCCTCCGTCGGTCGGCCCCATGGAGTCGCCAGCCTTTCCTCCACCATGGCTCCTCCCTCCATCGGCTCCACCATGGGATTCCATCATGGCTGCGGTCTGCGTTTCACCTGGCTCCTCCTGCTCCAGCCCCTTCTGGTCACCTCCTTGGCTTCTCCCTCCATCATCACCTCCATGGATTACTCTGTCACCACCCTGTACTTCATCTTTTGCCCCCCTCCCGGGAGTCCGTCCTCCACCAAAACCCCCTCCTAAGACTTTGTACATCGTTTTCCTTGTTGGTCGGCGCGAGGACGCGCCTTCCGGAAGGGGGGAGCTAATATCACACCCCTGGACTTTGAGTTGGTTTCTCCCATCTATCCCAACCCCCACCCGGTTTCGTGTTACTTGGTTTCTCCCTCATTGCCTGCACCTGTGTATGTTAATCACCTGTCTATTTAATGTGTGTGTTCACAATCATGCTTTGTCGGACGTTAACGCTACCTCCCTGTGTTTCCTATGTTCCTTGTGGATTATTAAAGATTGTTCATTTCACTACGTCGTTGTTCGTCTATTTTCCCTGAAGCGTGACAATTATACGTCCATCAAATACTTTTTCTTCAAACTCGCTAAAATAGCAGCCTCAGCCCAATCAGAAGTACCGGTACTTACATAGAAACCTATACATCTGAGCCTGATAAAAATGCATTTTTTAAAGAAAGACATCAGATGGATTTAGCTGGTTTTGCATCTGAACTCTTCATATATATATAAATCTATTGCTGTGTCCCAATGTGCCTTCTTATACTACTATACCTGAAAGTATGTACTCTTTTGGGTATGAAAAGGTACACATTTTTGAGACCGTAGTAAAAAATTAGGCAAGCTTTTGGTCTACCTACTATAATGTTATATAACTGCATCTTTAACGGTCCACTCTGTTACATAGCATCATGTCACTGTAAACTGGCCTGTCAGTCATCTTGTCACAGTTAACATCCTCCACATTTAATTTCATTTAACTTCCTACCATAATGGAGAGTAAAAGAGTAGCATGTTGATCTGCCAGCCATGGGTCTTCAATATTGATAACTCTCCTCATATTTTCTGCATAATGATTCTTTTAAAAGTTAATGTCAAGTCACCTTTATTTATAAAACGCTTTTAATACAGGTTGTATCAAAGCAGCTTTACAGTATTAAACAGAAAAATAGTGTCAATAGTGCAAAAAGACAATAGTTAATGCTCAGTTTTCAGTTAAAGTCAGTTCGTTCATGATTCAGTGGTGTCATCATCCAGCTCAGTTCAGTTCAAATAGTGTCTGTGCATTCAAGTTGACGATAACGCTGGAAATGAAGTGTCCCCAACTAAGCAAGCCAGAGGCGACAGCGGCAAGAAAGCGGTGACAAAAATGAAAAAAAAAAAACCTTGGTAGAAACCAGACTCAGTCCGGGGGCCAGATGAAACCAATTCTCCTCTGGCCAGGTGAAACCAGCAGTTCAATACAGGCTACAGCAAAGTCAGGTTGTGCAGAGGACTCATCGGGTTCCCGTGGTCTTGTGCCGTTGGCCATCTAGATGACAAGGTCTTCGCTGGAGATCTGTCTCTGGGGCGCATCTAGTTGTCCTGGTCTCTGCTGACATTCAGGGCTGTAGAGGTCATCTCTAGGTGCTGATCTAGCATCTGGTCTGGATACAGACTGGATCCGGATGACTGCATTAATGGCCAAACATACGTTTTTAAACGGTTTTAAACATTGTTGCATGAAAATGTAAAGGATATTTGGTAACACTTTACAATACGGCTATACAAATATACATTAATTCATGCTTAACTAATGCAGAGATAACCATGAGTTAATATATAACTCATGAAGAACTAAACCATTTATTAATAACTACTGCATTAGCAACAAATTAACATTCTATATGATTCATAGATTAAGTAATCAATAAATTTTTATTAGTTAAATGTGTCATAATGTTGTCACACCCCTGGACTGTTTGGTTTGGTTTCTCCCTCATGTGCCCATATATGGTTGTTCCTGTCCTCTTGTGTCATTTTTAATCAGTATCACCTGTCTGTCTCTCATTCATTTCCCTTTATTAGTTGTGTTCAGTCCTCAGTTTGGCATCCAGTCTCATCTAAGTGTATGTGTGTGGTGCCCTCCTGTTGTGGATTTATATTAAAGACTTTATCTTTGACCTTCATCTGCGTGCTGCTTTCATTCCACACACGTTACGTGACAGAAGACCAGACCAAATACAAGTAAAATGGTGTGTTTCCCCGCATTTTGTTTTTTTTAGTTTGTTAGTTTTTGTTTTTGTGCTTTATGGATAACCCTGCCGTCCTTGTCCTCGCAGGGGGATCGCTCTCTTGAGGACCACACTAAAGACTTTGTGTACCTCGCCAACCTTACACATTACCCGGACAGCTGCCTCTGCTCGTTCTTCCAAGCTGGACTTAACACCACCACATGAGCGCAGCTGTCCAGAGAGGGTCCTCGAGAGAGCCTCGCCACCTTCATCGAGTGGGTGATGGTGCGCTGCAAATCACCCCTGACTGCAGACTATGCGGATGTCGACACCTGCCCCACTCCTGACCCAGAGCCCAGCCAACCATCACCCCAGATTGCGGAGCATGAGCCTGAGCCCACCACGGACGAAGAGCCAAAGCCCAGGGCGACCGACGAGCCACCGCCAAGCGGAGCGACAGAGCTGGTGCGAGAGCCGGCTACAGCGCACAAGACGGAGGAATTTACAGTGGAGCATGTGGACACTGAGGAGTGCCCTGCCCACTGCACCTCTGCTGAGGGTGAGCAAGAGCAAGCGCAGGACCGTGGGGACTATGTTGAGGATATATAACGCATTGGCATTTTAGTCTATATGTAAATATGTGATGTTGTGGATTCTGTCTGTTTTTTGTTTTTTTTAATTAGATGTTTTATTGTTGTTTGTGCGGTGGGCTCGCCACGGGTTTGCCAGTATCTATCGGCATCATAGCTGGAGGATCCCTTGTTTCCACCTCCAGCCTCCAAGTCCTGGACTCTGCCTCGGCCCCCAGCTCCCTCATCTCCATCGTCGCCCGTCAGCCCACCACAGGGCTCCCTTGTCCCTCCAGCTCCACCTTGGTCGGTCGTCGACCCGTCAATGCCTTAGGTTCCACTCCTCCGGCTGCGCCTCGTCGTTCCATCCCACCGGCTCTGTTGAGCTCCTCCCTCCCTCCAGTTCCACCTCAGTCCTCTGTCACTTTGGCTCTGCCACGGACCTCTGGATCTCCGGCTCGGTCACCTGAGCCTTGGGATCCACCCTGGCTCTCTGGTTCCTTGGCATCACCCTGGCTCGTCAGCTCTCCACCTTGGGCTCCACCACCACCTGCTCTGCCGCCCTCGGTCACCACCCTGGAGTCGTCGGCCCTTCCTCCACCATGGCTCCTCCCTCCATCGGCTCCACCATGGGCCGGCATGATGGCTGTGGCCTAGAACTATTAACTATTTGTTAAGTAATATGCAATTGTGGTTATGGCATTTGTTTGTTAGTTAGTCATGTGCCTCAACAAGTTAAGTCATAACATAATAAGTCAATGATTAATTAAAGCAGACAACTGGACATTGAAATGCATGGCTTCAACCCATGAAAATGCGTGGCTCCAACTTATTGAGGCACATGACTAACTAACTAATTCTATATCCATAACCACAATGACATATTACTTAACAATTAGTTAATAGTTCTGTAAGTCTTGTCTTACTCTGCCTGGACTGTTTTTTCTTCCGGTTCATGACAGTTAGGGTATGTCAAAAAACTCCCATCTCATGTTCTCCCTCAACTTCAAAATTGTCTGGTATCACAGTTTTACTTTTTTTGTTAAGGGTGGTTGATCTTCTTTGCATGTTCACTTTGCAAAGACTGGCTCGGTACTTCTGCAGCAATGTAGGAAGATTTTGAAATGATTTTTGAAGTTGAGGGACAAAATACGATTGGAGTTTTTCGACATACCCTAACTGTCCTGAACCAGAATACACAGAGTTCAGGCAGAGCATGTGAGAGTAAAAAGTATTTAAATTTTTTTTTTTTTTTTAATAAAAATCATCATTTCAGATCATTTCACTAGATAAAACCCTTCTTCCTTGCCTAGGATCATTTACAACCGCATTAGGATTGTTTGAAGCTGCATTTAAACTGCATTTTGGAAGTTCAAAATCGGGGGACCATATCAGTCCATTATATGGAGAAAAATGCTAAAATTTTCCTCAAAAAAACATAATTTATTTACAACTGAAGAAAGAAAGACATGAACATCTTGGATGACAAGGGGATGAGTACATTATATGTGAATCTTTGTTTTGGAAGTGGACTTCTCCTTTAACTCGTGATTATCTGTGCATTAATTAAACATGAATTAATGCACAGATAATCATGAGTTAAAGGAGATGTACACTTTGTCCAAAACAAAGATTCATTAAGCATGAATTAATGCATATTTGTGCACCCGTATTGTAAACTGTTACCGGAAATTTTAAATGTAATCATTTTCAAATTAATCTTAAAATCAGTTGATCATATGCTGATGACTAACATTTCCCTTTGTCCTACAGGCCTGACCTTTAAGTGTGTTTTAGAGAACAGAAATGTTCTAATCTTGAGTAATGTTGCAATAGTGAACACATAAAGACAAAGACAAGGCAGCTAGACATCTGTCTGAAAATAATCATAACCACATGATCTTGTTATTTGGGGAACAAGATGAAATAATCAGTAACAGAGACAGATTGCTGACTTTACAGTTCATTTTTGCTATGCACATTTGCTATATAAACTCATGTATTCTTTTTGTTGGGGGGATTCTCTGTGATTGGAATGAGATCCTCCTGGCTGTGATTAAAGCATATTCCAAGCATTGTCTGGAGTCTGTCTGGTTATTGCTGAGCAGAAGGTATTAGTCAAACATTAGAGAGCTTAATCAAAAGTCATAATGTTTATAAGGGAAAAGACACCATCCAACTCAGAGCGAGACAAAATCATCTCATTCTAAGGGGTTGTTCATTTAAATGCAAATGCGCTCTGCTCACCCACCCCTCTCTTCTCTCTGTAGAAAGACGGTCTTGTTTACATTAGCCGCATTTAGCCACTAAACTTCCTAACTACCACGTTATAAGGAAAGGTGATCGCAAAGATTAATAAAAAATGCTTATACTCACTTCTGCTGTAAGTGAAGCTGGATCATAAATGATTCGCGTGAACATAGACGGATATATGTAGATCGGGAGGCGCATTCCCTTCACAAACAAATGTAATCCACTGCATCTTCAGCGGCTCAGATGTCGGGAGTAAATGACGACCACTATGTTCATTATTACACCCAGCAACACAATACCTCAATCGCTCAATCGGAGATATTCTTGTCTAACTTACATCCCTGCTCTGGCATCAAAACATGGAAAGTTACTGGACTGTGGCAGCTGGTCTAAGGTGAGAGCTCATGTCAATCAACTAACGTGGGAGTGGCCTCTGTCGGTGTGACGCCACACCCACAGGTATCTGAGAACGGCTCGATTTGAAAAAGGGGATATTATTTTTAGAGATTAATTAAAAAACACTGCATGGATTTTTATCATTATAGGGTAGATTTGTGCGTACACTGCCAACACACATTAATGTTCAAACAACATGAAAAAGTGAACTTAGCATCCGATGACCCCTTTAAGCAATACATTTGGATGTAGACGTGTGTCACCCTATCCCATCATCCAGTGATTAATCAATATAGTACATTGTCTCAATATCAGTGGTGACATACCTGAACATGTTTGACAGAGTTCATTGATGTTGAGAGGTTGAGTCTGGTTGCTGATGGGAATGGGATGAGAACCTGATGATAGTGAAGAGTTACCGTCGACAGGAACAGGTAGACGAGCTGAAAACATGAGAGAATAGAGATTCACTTATACTTACATACGATAAACAGAGTAAAGATTATTTGGCATGCTGTCCAAAGAGAGGGCTCTGAGCTCGGAATTTTGGCGTGAACCCAGAGTACCCCACCCTACAGGTTAGGACAGGAATAGTTGTAAGTGCTGAGATTGGGTGGTGGAGGGATGCTGGAAAACTGTGTTGGAACAAATGTAGGTCTGTTGTGTATATATCAGTGGTTTTCCATCCTGGTCCTGGGGGGCCCCTTTTCTGCACATTTTGCATGTCTCCCTTATTTAACACATCTGATTGAGATCATCAGCTTGTTAGTTCAGGTCATGGATCTCTCTCCTCAGGTGTGTTAAATAAGGGAGACATGCAAAATGTGCAGAGCAGGAGTACCCCAGGACCAGGAATAAGAACCACTGATATATACACAGCAAACCTTTGTTAACAAAACATCATTAAATGAGGATGAATGAAGATATTCAAGCAGAAGAGAAAAAAAAAAAAAAAAAAAACATTGAGAGGAACCAAGACGGGTCCAAAGCAGAGCATTTAAATAGGGCTGTCAATTTAACGCATTAAAGCTAGTGTATGCATTTTTTTTTTTTTTAATATACTTCCTTCCAGATCCCCCATACGGGAACCCAGAGATCTCCATATAGAGATCTAGAAGAAGTACCCAATGATGGGAAGGAGCGAGCAAGGCACCATAAAGCTGAGTTCAGATAAATGTTAATCTCAGTATATTGAATTTTACTGGCACATAACTGCATTTTTGAGTTGTTGTTTGTCAGCAGTCAGCTGTATGAAATGTAAGATGACTCACAGGTCTGCAGCGGGGCCAGTGTGTTAACTTTATTAAAATATTTCAATATGAAATGTTACAATATCAATATCCATTTATTATCATTAGTTCTGCAACGATAAATCAAAACATTATTTTTCTAAAGCTATTTTTCTGTAATGCCTTTTCAATGCTTTCCCGTTTAACACAATAATGACTGTAAATAATCTTTTGGGGGTATTTTCTCAGCCAAAACTGATGTAAGATTAAATAATTAACTAGTACATCATGCATTTAAGTAGTTGACAGCCCTACTTTTAAAATCAATCTGATATAGAGAGTTAAATACAAATCTGTATTTAATTTTCTGAACAAAACATTTAAATGATTAGGTACTTCTTTAGATTTACATAAAAGCTATAAAGCAATAATGCAAAACACATTCATATTCAAAATAAATCTCACCCTGGACATTGACAATGTAGACTTTTATTATACGGTTGGTCTGTACTCTATAACGCCCAGCATCTTCAGTTCTGATGTTTTTGATTGTTAGACATCTAGTTCGACGATTCACCTTCAGTCTGCCCCTGGATCTCCCAGCATAATTATAATTTACAGTGACTCTGCCACCTATTACGTTGATTCCAACTAATAAGGTGTTTTTATTCCCAAATCTCCACTGAATCAGATCATTATCCATCATTTCACTATGAGGGGTGTGTAGAGTGACTGAATCTCCCTCCATCACTGACTTCACTGCATCTGCATCACCTTGAAATCAAACAGAAAGATGCTTATAACTTTTAAATAACTTTATTGTAATATTGTAATAAATGACAGACTGGCTCAACCCAGATTCCAGCTCTAAGACAGGTGCTAGAACAAGCTGATTTCTGAAAATGACTCAGTTATTATACAGAAGAACAGAGTCAACCAATATGATGTTTCTGAATAAAACTTCCTGATGCAGGAAATTAATTTGAAGTGTTGAGTGTTTTCATATAAAGGACATTTAGAATAAACACACTGAATCTGAAAAAAGAACTAAAGCCATACAAACACATTTCAACTCACCAACCAGACACCACAAACAGAACCAAAATCTGAGAAACATCTTCAACGGTTTCAGTCCACAAAGATGGTTGAAAATGACAGATGAGCTGATGTAAGGCTGAGCTGTGGTAAAGTGATGTGAAACTCATTTACAGCTAAAATAACTGCACATCTTTAAGTGTCACACTGTCGTTGTCACTTTCAGTTCCACTCTGCCTTAATAGGTTGTTTGCACATGACGTCATTGCTGTGGCGCGAAATGCAGCTGGAGGGCAGGAAGTGATATTTCTCCATAGGAATCACCAGCAGAAACTCAAAAATACCTATGTTTTGTGTTGTTTATGAATGCTCAAATCGGTCAAACCGAGAAACCACAAAAATTTTATCATGTATGAAAATTTGCTGTTCATAAGGGCAGAAAGGCAAGAAATTGACTGAAAAGCGCAGGAAAAGTGGCTTGTAAACCTCCGTCTGTGGTCAGGAGGAGAGTCTGATAATGCTTGTGTGTGCAAATTGTTAAGAAAATAAATAATAATATGTTAAGATATTAATAAAGAGATATATAAATATATACAGGTGAGAATTCACCTAATGCTAAATGCCACACGTAAACAAAATATAAGATATTATATTTGTAGTTACGAGAGCATCATTGATTATAACGGAACACTGTAAGATTGCAATAAATTGAAGTGAGTGACAGCTTTTTAGTGACTATATGAAAGCGCTGTTTGCCCGCTTTCTATAATCAGTTCGGAATTTGAATAAAAGTTTCAGGACCAATAGCCACAAAACCCGTGCAGGGTTTTGTGGCTATTGGTCCTGAAACTTTTATCTTAAGCTCATATGCAGCGAACTTTCAGGAGTGACTGAAAAAGCAGAACGGATGAGATGGAGGAATGTCTGTACTGTACAAGAGAAATGTATAAACAGAAAATCACAACATATGTTGGATGTGATATTTATGTTATGAAGCGGAATGATTTTTCTACTAAACTGAAATAGCTGCCTCAGTTGTCTGTCATTGAGGTGGTGGAAATAAGCTACGCAACTAAGCCTGATAGCAAACAAACTCTTTTGAAAGTGATTCCCACATTTATATGAAGGATGCAGGATATGTCACTCCTGAAACTACTGCTGTACAAGGTTTTTGACCATTGGTCCTGTTGGCAGCACGTAAAGCGAAATTTTTTTTTCAAATTCTGAACTGATTATAGTCTAGAAAGCGAGCAAATAGCGCTTTCATATAGTCACTAAAAAGCTGTGACTCACTTTAATTTATCGGTTCAGTTGTAATCAACTGCAAATATAATATCTTATCTGCATTGTATGTATGTGTGGCATTTAGCACTGAGTGAACTCTCACTGTCTCACCCTGTATCTATTTATATATTTCTTTATATCTTAATATTAATAATCTTTTATTAACCATTTGCACACACAAGCATTATCTGACTCTCCTCCTGACCGGAAACACAGGATTACAAGCCACTTTTCCCAATTTTTTTCAGTCAATTTCTTGCCTTTTCTTCCTTATGTAACAGCAGATGTACACGATAGGAAATAAAATTTCTCGATTTGACCGATTTCCATAAACAACTGAAAACATAGTCATTTTGAGATTCTGCTATTGATTCCTATAGAGAAAAATCACTTCCTGCCCTCCAGCTGCATTTTGTGTGTCCTTAGAATCACATGATTGCAAACAACCCATTTCCTGTAGATCAGTGATGTCATTTTTAACAGAAATAAACTGATTCATAAGGTTAAAGGGGTCATCGGATGCCCATTTTCCACAAGTTGATGTGATTCTTTAGGGTCTTAATAAAAAGTCTATAACATGCTTTGGTTAAAAGTTCTCAATGGTAGTGTAAAAAAACACTTTTTTACCTTTCCAAAATCAGGTCTGCAAAAATCATCCCATTCGGAATCCGCGTTGTCAAAGTTTCACAAGTGCGCCGGCTCGCTTCCCCATTCTACCCAACCTGAAGCGTTTGACAAGTGCTGGCGCTCCACCAACTACAATGTTCAGCAAAACGTCTGAATAGTTGAAAACTGGTAGGAGGTTTTGTGGTGTGTACTGCCGAATGTTCAGCAGTTCATCCCAGGGGTTTTGTGAACAGAACAGAAAACAGGAAAAACTAACAAAAACACTAAAACAACTGGGGAGCTCAGCACAGTGGCTGCCATACGTGGCACCATCTTGATATCCATTTTTGAGTTGTTGTTTTTTTTCTCAAAATATGAATGAAGCTGGAGTCAGCACATCAAGAGTCACCACTGTAAAAAATTTCTAGAGCATGCTCAGATTTCTTCAGGTAAAGGGCTACCAAGCCACTTCTGAAACAGAAACCATGTCAGAAGCATTTTACCTGGGATAAGGAGAAAAAAGACTGGACTCTTGCTCAGTGGTCCAAAGTCCTTTTTTTCAGATAAAAATACTTTAGCACTTTATGCTTCCATCTGCTGACAAGCTTTATGGAGATGCTGATTTCCTTTTCCAGCAGGACTTTAGCACCAGTGGTTTGCTGATCATGATATTACTGTGCCTTGACTGGCCAGCCAACATGCCTGATCTGAACCACATTGAGAATCTATGAGATATTTTCAAGAGAAAGATGAGAAACAGTCGATCCAACAATATACAGACGATCTGAAGGCTCGATAGTGCCTCAGCAGTGCCACAAGCTGATCACTTCCATGCCACACTTTACTGATGCTGTAAGTTGTGCTAGGAGCAAGTCATTTGCTGTAATATGTGCTGCCGACCAAGTATTGAGTGCATAAATTAACATACTTTAAAAAACCTTTTCTTTTTTTGCAAATCCATTTTTTGATTGATCTTAGGAAATATTCTAATATTTTGAGATACTGGATTCTTTACTTTCATGAGCTGTAAGCTCTAATCATCAATAAATAAAATAATAATAATAATTAAAAAAAAAAAAAAAACAGAAATATTTTACTTGTAATGAATCTAGAACATATTAAAGTTTCCAGTTTTAACATAAGTTACATTTTTTTAAAAAATGAACTTTTTCATGATATTCAAATTTTTTGAGATGCACCTGTAAATGCAATAAAACATGGAGAGACTCTTGAACTTCAGAGTGAGAAAACTTTATTGATAAAGGCAAGCAAATACAGAAGACAAATGTGCAGCAGTAGTGAAATGAGAGTCTCTTTATAAATTAGTTTTATGTCTCACCCGAGGAACAGTCAGGAACTCGCTGTGCCTTTAAACTAATTCAAATGAGGTGCATAGACATAAATAAAAAAAAAATAATAAAAAATAAAGTCTGCAACACTCTACCAAAGAAAAGAAAAAAAAAAAGTGAGATACAAGCAATGTTTTACTGAAAAAAATGTTCACATGTGACCTTTGATAATGGCAAGCTAATAATAGGTGTGTTTGACTTGAAGTAGCACTGCACAGACCAATCAAAGCATTCAAAATCACACCAAGGCATCTGCTCTCTAGACCTCTTGTTGTACTTTATGTCATACAGCAATTGGTCTGCACAGCGCTGCTTCAAGCCAAACACACCTATTGATTAATGCAGGAGCCATCCTAATTTAAAGGAATAGTTCACCTCAAAAATGAAACTTTTGTCATCATTTACTCACCGTCATTTCATTCCATACCTGTGTGCTTTTTTTTTTTTATGTTGAACATAAAAGAAGATATTTTGAAGAATTCTGGTTACCAAACAGTTGATGGTCCCCACTAACATTGTGAATGGTCAATGTGGACCAACAACTATTTGGTTCTTCACAGTATATACTTTTGTGTTTAACTTATACAGGTTTGGAATGACATGAGGGTGAGAAAATTATGTCAAAGTTTTAATTTTATGTTTGAACTATTCCTTTGAGGAATTTCATGGTTACACAGATCACATAATCAACCAAACCTAGCTATCACAATCACAAAATGTATTCAAAATGCATTTCAAGCTGAATTTTTTAATATCTCACACTAATTCAGAGCTCACGCTCAAATAATCATCAGTATTTATGAGAAAAACAATAGAAGAACAAAAACACACTTAAAGAACTTTAAGTTCACTGTTCTGCTTTAGATGTCAATATTTCCTGGAAAACATGAACATATAAAGCTATAAATTAATAAATCTCACAAATATTTAAATATGCAAAAAACAGTTTGTGATAAATGACATCATGTATTCATGATCATCATGCACCTGATGTGTGAATATGTGCTTGATCTTGTTCAGCTTTTCTGGATCTGATGTCATAAAACAAGAAGAATGACAGTAGCCACGCCCACCAGAGCAGAGAGGACCAATCGGATCACAGCTTCAGTAGAACCACAACAGTGGACAGAGTCTGAGGAATAAAAACAACAAACTGAGATCAGCTCAGTTAATAAACACTAATATCCACACTTATCATCTAATATCAGGTATGCCATCTCAAACAAAAAAATGATTAAACAGTTTAATATGTAAATAGAATAGAATGAAAATATTTGAAGGGCAGGACAAATAATCTCACCACAGACAAAACAAACAAAAACAACAACAGGTGAAACATATTTAACCTACCAAAGACATTGAGAGTGAAAAGTATCTTCTTATGTCTAATCTGTAATTGATAAACTCCAGCATGTTCACATGTGATGTTTGTGATGGTCAGAGATCCAGTTTTTTTGTCCAGCTTCAGTCTGTCTCTGAATCTCCCATCAAGAACATCATCATATACAGTGAATTCATAGAAAAATCCACTGATTTTAGCTATCAAAGTGCTTTCATGTCCAAACAGCCACTGAATCTCATCCCATATAACATTAAGACGAAAAGTCAGAGTTACTGAATCTCCCTCCATCACTGATATTTCATCTGTATCATCAGGGTTTGTCACAGATTAATACTGTTAAATAACTTTATAATGGTATTCTAAATCAAATTGTTTTCATTTAAACAATATCATAAATCAACTAAAACAAATGGTTTATGAATTTTAAATTTTGTCATTAAAAACATGTAAACACCCCTTGACAGGTGAAACTCACCATAGACAGAGAGAAGGAAAACAACCCTCATAGAGTTGATGCTTAGTTCATAAACTCCAGCATGTTCATCTGTGACGTTTGTGATGGTCAGAGATCCAGTTTGATTGTCCAGCTTCACTTTGTCACTGAATCTACCATCAAGAGAATCATCATATACAGAGAATCTGTTGTACCGTTTATCGATAACAGCTGTTACATCGTTTACATCCCCATCCAAAATCTCATCCATCTTCCATTGAATATAATCATGATCCATTATTTCAGTAAGACCAGATTTTAGAGTGACTGAATCTCCCATTTTCACAGACACAGACTTGTCTTCTGAATCACCAAACATACAGAGAACAAACACAAACAGGGTTCAACACAGATTAAGACAATAATTTTATGGTTTACGAAAGTAAATGGTTGGAAATATAAATTTGAAATGAATATCATCTTTAAACAACAGCAGCAAAATAGAGTTTGGGTTATTAACTGAATCTTTGTGCTGATTAAAATATAAAACATATGAAAGGGATATTTAACTCACCATTAATAATGATATTGAAACTCTTTTTCACACTGTTAGTCTGTAGTTTATATCGTCCAGCATGTTCAGTTCTGATGTTTGTGATGGTCAGAGATCCAGTTTGATTGTCCAGCTTCAGTCTGTATCTGAATCTCCCATCAAGAACATCATCAAATACAGTGATGATGTTGACCCGTTTCTTGATTTCAGCTATTAAAGTTTCCCCAAACATCCACTGAATCAGATTATTGTCCATTTTTTCAGTAAAATCAGATTTTAGAGTGACTGAATCTCCCATTTTCACAGACACAGACTTCTCTTCTGAATCACCAAACATACAGAGAAAGAACACAAACAGGGTTCAACACAGATTAAGACAATAATTTTATGATTTACGAAAGTAAATGGTTGGAAATATAAATTTGAAATGAATATCATCTTTAAACAACAGCAGCAAAATAGAGTTTGGTATATTAACTGAATCTTTGTGCTGATTAAAATATAAAGCAGATGAAAGGGATATTTAACTCACCACGAATAATGACATTGAAACTCTTATTCACCCTGTTAGTCTGTAGTTTATAACATCCAGCATGTTCAGTTGTGATGTATGCAATGGTCAGAGATCCAGTTTGTTTGTCCAGCTTCAGTCTGTATCTGAATCTCCCATCAAGAACACCATCATATACAGTCATGCTGTTGGCTGTTACATTGATTTTAGCTATTAAAGTTTCCCCAAAAATCCACTGAATCAGATTATTGTCCATTATTTCAGTAAGACCAGAGTTTAGAGTGACTGAACCTCTCTCTGTCACTACCTTCTCTTCATATCCAAACCCACCTGAAGAACAGAGTTTTTCATAGATTGAAGGTCTGATGAAGCTTCAATAACATACTTTTAATCATTTAAATGTAAAGTGAACAATATTCTGCAGCAGTACAAAGACAAAAGATGAATAATAAAAAAAAAAAAAAAAATAGGTTGATATATTGAATGATAAAAAAAGAGAGTGTTTTACTTTAATGTTTAACGGCTCACTAAAACTAATGCTGTTGGGTAGTTGAGCTTCATAATTATTTTGTTATATTTAATCAGTCACACATAACTGATTCAATCAATCAGTAATAATTCAGATTCTAGCTCTCTGTCGATTTTCATCCTACGGCCTTCAACTGACTGGAAACTGTGTTTGGTGTATCTGGGAATGCACTACTATTTTAGGTTTAGATTTTACAGATCACAATCAGTTTGTTTTTATGGATGGTTCCAGATTTGAGGTGGGTCCTGTTCTTGTACTGGTGTTCCACAGGGCTCCGCTCTTGGACCTTATGCTCTTTAGTATCTATTTATGCTCCTTGTCAGTGTTGGGGAGTAACTAGTTACATGTAACGTAATTACGTAATTTAATTACAAAATAAATTTAATTGTAATTAGTTACAGTTACTGAGAAAAAATGTGTAATTAAATTACAGTTACTTTTGAAAAATGTCAATGATTACAAAGGGGATTACATCTGATTTTTTTCACACACCCAATTACAGATTCAATTGACTTCTTTCATAAATTGCATTGACTGCTCTAAAATGAGACACACATGTTTCAGGAGTTTAGGACACAGAATATGACACATGCTTATTTGATAACTGTTTTATTTCCTATTTGGGTTTATGCATAAACTTTATTTTTTTAAGATTGTTTTTTCCAAGGCATTGATAGATGCTAGTGTTTTCTGTCATAACTATGCAAACATTTGATTTCAAATCCAGTATTATACCTATTAAACTATTTCTTGTTATGATTTCAAATCTGTATTTAACCTCACAATGATCTCAAAGTAAATAAGAGCTGTTAAGTCTGAATTTGGGGTGTTGGTGCCAATAGCCTCGTGGTTAGTGTGCCGACATAAAGTGCAACTGCGCTCACGGTGATCTGAGTTTGATTCCCATCTTGAGGCCCTTTACCGATCCCACTCCCCTCTCTCTTCCCAGCTCTTTCCTGTCATCTCTCTACTGTCCTATCACAATAAAATGCATAAAAAGCCTCAAAAAATAAGTAAAAAAAAAAAATAAAAAAATTTTGGTCATGTTTGGTCAGTCATGACATTCCAAGGTATGTTATTTCCTGATAACAACTGGTAAAAACTAATAACTCAGCATTTGGGGCAACTTAAATCAGTGCTATATGCTTGATAGTTTTTCTTGGCAGAAGCTTTGTGTTTGGTTAGCTAATAAAATATTAAAGCTTAATTCAATATTATGATATTTATAAGATTTGTTAAACAGTCACTAGATTTGTCATTTGGTTACTTTTTTATAAAAAAAAAGTCGCAGGAACAAAAATTTAGAAATTGGCAACACTTCCTGATTGTAATGAGTCTGCACTTAATTGACAGTCGTGAGACAACGACACAGTACAGTAACATGAAAGTAAGCTACAGTAACTGCAGTCACTGAAATGTTAAGCATGTGTTTTGTCAGATGGCAGCAGGGCTTGACATTAACACTGATGCCCCCCATCAGTGATTAAAACAAATACAAAATTATTACCATTAAAATGCCCAACACAGCGAATAGTGTTGTATTTTAATATGAGTAAAAAATGGTTCATATTTAAGCTTAATTAAAACATGGGATCAGTGATTTATTTTGATGACAACTTTGAGGTTAAAGAATGTTTGTGTTATTCTAAAGTCCCTGGCAGGTTTATGTTCAATGGGCCTCATTCATGAAACATGAGCAGAACAAATTTTTGTGTAAATCGTTAGTAAAGCCATTCTGAAGTTTCATGAACTTTCAAATTCATGAAAATGTTCATATTTTCAAAATGTTAGTTGGTACGAAAGATATATACACCTGCTCCCTACCACGTGTAAATGGTGCTTAAAACGTTCTGTTATTTTTGACAAACTGGTGACACTGAATTTCGATGCACTGCTATAATAAATACAAATTCATTTGTCCTTGCCCTCTTATTGAATTTTTTTTTTTTTTTTGCAGTTGATAACTGTTACTATTTACCCAGCCGTAAATAGAGGAGGGGCGGGACAAATACCAACCAACCATCAGCTTGTACAACGACTGCTTACAACAATGGAGAGGTCAGTATTACTGGTTATATTTAGTAAAATTCTTAACAATTAGATAATAGTAATACGTTGCCGCTGTGGATATTCCAAATCATAGCAACTAAAGCATCTTTGCTAGAAAAACGCTGTGCTATCAAAGCGTTTACAAGCGTCACCAGCTGGTCGTTTTAAGAAGAGCACCTGATATTTTTTTCAGCTGGACTGGTGTAATCAGTAACAGAACCACACGTTAGCTTCAGTGCAGTTATGGTACAAAAGGTACTGAAACTTCTTGACCCAGCCAACAAAATACTTCAAGCAGAAAACACTGATTTATTCACAGCCATTAAGTTTATAAATTGTACAGCTGATTGTGTTCAAAACATTTGATCAGAGGAACAAGTTCAGAGAGCTTTGAAGAATTAGCCATGATCTGGTCCCAACTGAAACCAGACCAAACAAAAGAAAGACAACTATTACATGATACCAGAACTGAAACAACTGAAGCCATAACAGCACATTTCAGACTCACCAACCAGTTGCCAGAAACACAAACAGAACAAAACCATCCAAAACATCTTAAGCGGTTTTGGTCCACAGATATAAAAAGACAAAAATGGTTCAGTAATGACAGATGAGCTGATGTGAAGCTGCTCTGTAGTAAAATAAAGTGAAACTCCTTCATCTAAAATAACTGCTCATCTTTAAGTGTCAATGCATGTGACCGTCTAGCACTTTTTGTTTTTTGCTGATAAATTCACACTTAACATTGTCACTTTAAAGTAAACTTCTTGTACATCAATAGTGTTGTTTTCAACAGAAGCAAACTGACCCATAACATGTGAAATGTGTTTAAAGCTGCCATTATGAGATCCTGAGAGTGTTTGGCTCTAGTTTCTCCTGTAACTGTCTTCAGCTTATTTGTTGTTCATTGCTTATCAAATGCCTCAATTGTTTCTCCTCTCAAACTCATTTCAGAGATTCCCTAATGGCTTTATGGAGCAGGAAAAGATCACTTGCTAAAACTGTGTGTAGGAAAGTCTTCTCTGATATCTTTATATGATTAATATTCAACAGCTACGGATTACGAGACTGATGTCATGCTCTAAATGCTTACTTTGTTCAAACAATGCATTAGTCCTCACAGCTGCTATTAGAGTATGTGAGACAGCTTGGAGGAAGTTTTTCATTGGTCATGGTCTGACCCTTATCATCAGATCAGACTGTGGGCCTCAGTTCATCTGCTCAATTTCAACAGTTCAAATGTCATTGTACATTTGAAGACAACACCAAAATGGGCACAGGCAAATGCTAAGGTGATGCGTCCATATTAAAACATGTACAAATAGCTCAGGGAGAGTGGCTAGACTGGAAACACACCATATACAGATCTACTGAACACAAAACTACTGGGAAAAAGCCCTGCTGAGTTGCTTCCTCAACAGGAAAATCATGGGAAGCTTAAGTTATCCATCAGCCCTACTGGAGAATCACAGAGAACACCACATCAGCAAGATGGTTGCACAAAAACATGATGACACTGTGTAACAGTTTCTCACTCACTTTAGTCAAGCTGCTAAAGACTGTGACTTCAGAGTTGATAAAGATCAGTTGTGAGATGTGGAGACCAGTTCCCAATTCAACTCTAGATGAGCTCCTTCATTGTATGAATGGTTCGGCTGTGTTCAATAAACTTAATCTGAAATGTGTTTACATCAACTGGAACTGACAGCACAGACTAGAGGAAACACAACATCTGCTGTACAAAATGGCACATATCAATACAAGAGAGGGTGTTGGTGATCAGGGAGAAAAATCAACATGAAGTCACATTAGCACTCGCAGATATTGAGGGAGGAGAGAAAATCTCTAATGAGATTATGAAACTTGCTCCAAACCAAGAGACACATGATTAGAGACCACATACACTCCACTGCAAAGTAAGAAAATCACTGGTTGAGGTGGAGGACAAAGTTCAGCTAGGACTAGAAAAGACTAAAAAAACAGAAAACTCGGTTGAACTTGAATTCCAGACACTATTCTGTCCAAAAAGGAAAATTATGTGTTCACAGTATAAAAGTAGTACCCCGTTTATGAAGAAATTATTTTTTGCGAATGCAAATGACACACAGCTGAACAGCAAAAGCAATCAGTGACAGACAATATGGAGCAAATCACTCCTGATAACATGCCAATTCAGGCTGAGCCACTAGATGGTGTCAAAGTCAAGTCAAATTCAAAGTCAGCTTTATTGTCAATTCTGCCACATGTACAGGACAGAATCAGAATCAAGTGTGCGCAAATACAGTTCAGAGAGCTTTGAAGAATTAGCCATGATCTGGTCCCAACTGAAACCAGACCAAACAAAAGAAAGAGAGCTTTTCAATTGAGTCAATGTGAATGTCCGACTTCAGGTCCTGGGAGATGTTAGTTCCTAGGAACTTGAATGAGTCCACTGCAGCCACAGTGCTGTTCATGATGGATGAGACCGATGACTGTGGTGTCATCTGAAAAGTTCAGAAGTTTGACAGAGGTGCAGTCATTTGTGTCTAGGGAGAAGAGCAGTGGGGAGAGAACACAGCCCTGGGGAGCTCCAGTGCTGATGGTGCGGGTGCCGGATGTGAGTTTTGAAATTAGAGAATTGAAATTACGTTACTCTCAGACCCTAGGTGCAAACAGATAATAATATTAAATAATAATATTAAATACAGTAGGTAAGTACAGACAGATACAAAATTTTACATGTAATAATAACACCACACAACAACAACAACAACAATGTACAAGTAAGGGCACATGTGCAAAACCAAACAGAGTAGTGCAAATGCAACAGTATAGTGCAAGTGGAGCTTATAAATATGATAAAGTGACAGAGAGCAGTCTTATAACTGACAGAGAGGTAGGAATGAGGTAGATGGCAGACCAATGCTGCACAAAGTGACTGGTGCAGGTCTGTGAGTGTGTGTTTGCATGTATGTGTAGAGTTCAAAAAGTGCATGGGGAGGAAGAGGGAAGTGGGGGCAAAGACGGAAGAGAGTTGAGCTTCCTGACAGCCTGGTGGATGAAGCTGTCTTTCAGTCTGCTGGTCCTGGCCTGGAGACTCCGCAGCCTCCTCCCTGATAGCAGCAGGTTAAAGAAGCTATGCATAGGGTGGGTGGGATCAGCTGCTATGCAGTGGGGTTTACGGGAGAGACGAGTGCTGAAGATGTCCTGGAGGGAGGGGAGAGAGACACCAATGATCCTTTCAGCAGTTCTCACTGTGCGTTGGAGTGTTTTTCGGCAGGAGGCATTGCAGGCTCCAAACCACACAGTGATGCAGCTCGTCAAGATGCTCTCGATGGTGCCTTGGTAGAAGGTGCTCATGATGGGGGCTGGTGCTCTTGCTCTTCTTAGTTTGCGGAGAAAATAGAGACGCTGCTGTGATTTCTTGGCCAGTGCAGTGGTGTTTTTTGCCCAGGAGAGATCATCAGTAATGTGCACACCCAGAAACTTGGTGCTGCTCACTCTCTCCACAGACGCACCGTTGATGGTCAGAGGAGCATGATGGGTATGCGCTCTCCTGAAGTCAACAACAATCTCCTTCGTCTTCTCCACATTCAGAGAGAGATTGTTGTCACTGCACCACCCATCCAGGCGTCTCACCTCGCTTCTGTAGTTAGTCTCATCATTGTTGCTAATGAGACCCACCACAGTTGTGTCATCCGCAAACTTGATGAAGAGGTTGAAGCTGTGTGACGGAGCGCAGTCGTGGGTCAGCAGAATGAAGAGGAGGGGGCTCAGCACACATCCCTGAGGGGCCCCTTAAGAGTGATGGTGCTGGATGTGTTACTGCCGACCCGTACTGCTTGTGGTCTTCCAGTCAGGAAATCTAACAGCCAGTTACACAGTGAGGTGTTGAGTCCCAGCTGGACCAGTTTTTGAGTGAGCTGTTGGGGGATGAGGGTGTTGAATGCTGAACTGAAGTCTATGAACAGCATACGAACGTAGGAGTCTTTTTTGTCCATATGTGTAAGTGCTGAGTGGAGTGCAGTGGAGATGGTGTCGTGGTTGGACCGATATGCAAACTGGAAGGGGTCCAGGGAGGGGGGCAGGACCGACTTAATGTGCTGCATGACTGGTCATTTGAAGCACTTCATGAGGATGGGAGTGAGTGCAACTGGACGGTAGTCATTAAAGCAGGAAGGAGGTGACTTTTTTGGGATCAGAATGATGGTAGTGGCTTTGAAACATGTGGGGACAACAGCCTGGTTAAGAGAGATGTTAAAGATATCTGTGAAAACTTCAGTGAGTTCCACTGCACAGTCTCTCAGTACGCGACTGGGAATGTTGTCAGGACCCGGAGCTTTTTATGCATCGATCCTGCTGAGGGATCTCCTCACACTGTCCGGGGGACAGAGTCATCACCTGGTCACCAGGAGGAGGTGGGGTCTTCTGTACAGTGGTGCTGTTTTTTGCTTCAAAGCGAGTGAAGAGGGTGTTTAGCTCGTTCAGCAGGGAGATAGTGCTGTCACAGGTCTGTGGTGGAGGCTTTTATCAGGGATGGTCTGAATCCCCCGCCACAGGCTCCGTGTGTCTCTGCTGTCATTGAACCTTCTGGCCACACTTGTATCTGCTTACGAACTGGTTTGGTGACTTTAACGAGCGGTCTGTAAGCAGGCATTAGCATTACAGTAATGTGGTCTGAGGCACCGATGTGGGGGAGGGGGAAAGCCTTGTAAGCTCCTCTCTGGGAGGTGTAAACAAGGTCCAGTGTGTTATTTCCCCATGTTGGGAAGTCTATATGTTGCTGTATTTTATGAAACACACTCTTTAGGTCTGCATGGTTGAAATCCCCAGCCAAGATGAGAAAAGCATCTGGGTGGGCAGTCTGCTGCTCACTGATGTGCTGGTACAGTTCATTCAGTGCATCACTCCTGTTGTTGCCGTTGGAGCTGGGAGGGATGTACACAGCGAAAAGCAGTATAGCTGTATATTCCCTCGGTAGATAGAACGGCCGGCACTAAATAACCATGAATTCCACCACTGGTGAGTAGTATTTGCAGACCGCAACAGCATCGCGGCACAAGGCATCATTGATGTAAACACAAAGCCCGCCACTGCGGGTCTTACCTCCCGCAACGACAACTCTGTCTGCATGGTAGCATGTTAGCTGGTCGAGATGAACAGCACTGTCTGGAACACTGTCGTTGAGCCATGTTTCCGTAAACAGAGGAGTTTAACTTAAAAAGTTTGGTACTGCCGATGTTGAGCAAAAATGTTCGACTATATGCACGCTTAAGGGCAGATAAACGTGACGAAGACGTACAGTAACATTTCAACTTACAGGACGAACGACACAAAAACACCGTTTTGTCAGGAGAGAGAGAAGCCACAGCGTGTGCACGCGCCGCCATCTTGATAAGGTGTTGTTAATCCATAGATGAAACAGACACAAATCAGACTACAAATATTTTAAGACCTTATTTTTGCCTGTCGGAAAAAGCGGAGCATTGACATGTTGGCTTTATGTATTTCACTGTGTTCTCAAATTATATTATAGCCATATTATTCTAATACATTATAACAAAGTATATTATTATTACATCTCCCAAATCAACATTTTCTATTTTTAGGGAGACACTAGGGGGAGTTGTTGGTTTATTATTGTGGATAGAAAACTAAAAAGAAATTTAATGAGCTTAATAATAATGCTAACATTTACAAATGATGATTCAGTAATGTTAATCTTTAAAGGTGGTGCACTGCTGAAACTATTAAATATAGTTAGTATTCCTCCAGGAGGTGCTAAACATAATGTAATAAAACATGGAGACTCTTGAGCCTCAGAGTGAGAAAACTTTATTCATAAAGCCTCAAATACAGATGACAAATAGACAGCAGTAGTAAGAAGAGATCTGTTTGTCTTATCTTAGAAAATATCAATAATAAGTCTTTCAAACTGCATTAATGAAAAATCTGACACTAAAAATGCAAGAAGAGGGTGCTTATGTTTTATTGTATTCTTATTCAGCCAGTAGAAGAGCTTCAGTATTAGAGATGTCTTATATATACACACACAAACAATAATATTAACAACACGCTACCTTTAAATGTGATTTCAGGTGATTTTAAAGTCTTCAATTAAATATGAAAGTTTAGATTGTAAATAATAATAATAATAATAATAATAATAAAAGCCAATATTAAATAATCTTGCATAAGCAATGAAATATTTGGAAATCATAAGTATTTATTATGACAAACACTCAAATTTACTTTAAACGTTAATGAGATACATTGCTGTTTGTTTTTCAAATCATCTTCTGAAGTGGAAATGAGCCACCTATAATACATACCAGTATGTGAATATACAAAACAATTACAAACAAATGAAGATTAATGAATAATTATGATAAATGACATCAATCGTGTACCTGATGTGTAAATATCAGGGTTGGGGTCAATTCAGGAATGAACTCAACAATTCCAATTCAAAGAAGGAAATGGAATTGGAATTGGAATTCAACAACAACTACAGGAAACAGAGTTGGAATTGAATTGGAATTACAGGAAGTGGAATTCGATTCAGGGAAATTCCCCTGAATTCAGTTTACTGCTGTTTCTGAGCATTTATTTGTGATTGCATTTAGAGACTTGTCCATTCATGTATTTCATTCACTTTTTATTGCATCGAATTATCATCATTTCCTGAAATCATTCATTCTCAATTCAGTTCATGAATGGCCCCAACCCTGGTAAATATGTGCTTGATCTTGTTCAGCTCTTCTGGATCTGATGTCATAAACCAGAAGAATGACAGTAGCCACACCCACCAGAGCAGAGAGGACCAATCGGATCACAGCTTCAGTAGAACCACAACAGTGGACAGAGTCTGAGGAATAAAAACATCAAACTGAGATCAGCTCAGTCAATAAACATCAGACATCAACTAATATCAGTGTTGCTGTACCTGAACATGTGTGACAGAGTTCAGTGTTGAGATGTGTGGTCTGGTTGGTGAATGAATAAGCCACAACACAGTTGTAGGAATCATCCACACGCTCAATCTCCAGAGGTAGAGAGAGACTGATGCTGAGATCAGACACACTGATGCTGGACAATAAACTGTTTCCTTTGTACCAGGAGAGAGTCACATCACTCACATTCACCGCTGAACACACCAATGAACAATTTGATGATGATGATGAACATTGTGAAGAGTTACTGCTGATGACAGGAACAGGCAGACGAGCTGCAAAACAAAGATTGAATAAAAATATATTCAAACAGACGAGCAAGAAACATTGAAAGGAAGTAAGACTGATCAAGAGTAGAGCTTTTAAAAACAAAACCTGGCTGTTAATGTAAAAATTAAGGTAGTTATTTATTAGTTATTTAAATAATTTATCATAAAGTAATTCCTTAGACCTAGTTGTAATAAATAAAACAGGTGAAGCTGATTTAACTCACCGAAGACAGTTAGAACAAAAGGAAAACTGCTTATACGTTTGTTCCGTAGTTCATAAACTCCTTCATGTTCAGTTGTGATGTTTGTGATGGTCAGAGATCCAGTTTGATTGTCCAGCTTCAGTCTGTCTCTGAATCTCCCATCAAGAACATCATCATGTACAGCGAATCTGCCGGCCTGTTTATTGATTTCAACTATGAAAGTGTCTTTATTTCCAAATCTCCACAGAATCTCATTATCATCCATTATTTCAGTAAGACCAGAGTTTAGAGTAACTGAATTTCCAGTTGTTACTGACACATACTTTGCTCCTGTATCACCAAACACACATGCAGAATAAACACAAACAGGGTTTAACATAGATTTAGACGTAAATAGTTTGAAATTTTATTTCCAAATGAATATCATTAAACAACACAAGCAAAGTGGAGTTTGGACCAATGCTTCTTCGTGGTGATTACAAAACGAAACAAGTTAAACTGATATTTAACTCACCATTGACAGTGAGACTGAAAGTCTTTTCCACACCATTGATCTCTAGTCTATAATCTCCACCATGTTCAGGTCTGCTGTTTGTAATGGTCAGAGATCCAGTTTGATTGTTCAGCTTCAGTCTGTCTCTGAAACTCCCATAAGGACCATCATACACAAGGAATTTGCTTTTCTGTTTACTGATTTCAGCTATTACAGTTCTTTGAAGTCCAAATTTCCACTGAATCACATCATCATCCTTCATTTTAGTAAGACCGGAGTTTAGAGTGACTGAACGTCCCTCCTTCACATACTTGATTTCCATAAAAAGAAACTCATCTAAAAAACAGAGTTTCACGATTTCACAATTATATATAATTAAACAGAGTAAAGTTCACATGTATTCAGCGTGCTGTCCGTCGGGAACCGTCAAGGAACAGAGGGAAGTCTGCTGTGTATATATACAGTACCTCTTATCTTGTTAATTGAGTTGATTACTGAATGTGCTCCTCTTGTGTTAATTAGGTTAATTATCTGAACGTGCTCCTGCCGAACTTTGTTAATAAAACATTTAAAATCACTCTCATAACAGAGTTCAGACCTGCATTCAAACCTGATCTGACATTTACTTATGAGAACAATAGTAAGTGTTAATCATCTCTAACTAATTTAACCAGTAATTTATTACATGTTAACAGAACAGAAATGATGAAGTCATAAAAACACATTTCAAACTTACCGATCAGACGGCAGAAACACAAACAGAACAAAACTAATTTGAGAAACATTTTCTTCATTGGTTCACTGAAAAGCCCACGATAGAATGTCTGAAAACACGACTGAACTGTGATATTTATCTGTTGATTTTCTTAACAGGATTCAAACTCTTTCTCAGTTTCCTGTACTAGAGGAAGTCATAAAAACCATCAAGCTTTTGCTGATCTTACATTTTAAAATAAATTCTGGCCCTGCATGAGTGAAATGTTGCATTTCAGCAAAAGCTGTTTATCCACCGACAGATTAAACCAGACACTGATGTTTGTACAGATAAAACATAAGAGAAAAAACCTTGCAGGCTCCATTTTGACTCAAAACCCAGTCAATTACACATCTATAAATGCAATTAGCCTCTGAGATTTGGTCTTTGGAAAATGTGCTTGATAATGTGATCTCTGGCTTTTGATTGCAGGTATTTGGCAAATCTGTGCACAATAACTTTTGAAAGTTTGCCTTGGTCTTTTCTTCTGGAGAAACTGAAATATTTAGAGGCCCAGATCAGTGATTTCTAAAATGGTGATGAGCTAAGAGCTGACATAACAACTTTCATATGTTTCCTGCAACAGTAACAAGGATTGGTAAGTCAAGTGAAATTAGTTTGGTCATGTGACACACTTGTGGGTGTCATGTCAGTGTCTCAATGGGTAGCACTGCTGGGCCCAGCAAGAAGGTCCCTGGTTCAAGTCCCGGCGGAGCCAGGATTCCTTTCTGTATGGAGTTTGCATGTTCTCCCAATGTCTGTGTGCACTCTAAAAAAAAAAACGCTGGGTCAAAACAACCCATTTTTGGTTATTTTGATAACCCAACGCTAGGTCAAATATGGACAAACCCAGCATTGGGTTCTTTTTTTAGTTAAATCTTTGACCCAACATGCTGGGTTGATTTCCTTAACTCAAATATTTAATGAAAATGAATATTGCTGGCTTAAAATGAACCAAAAATAGATTGGAAATTAAAAAGCAGAAACAGAATTACTAGAGGCAACAGTAATAATCAAAACATGAACATTTATTAATAAGTGAAAACACCCATGGACCAAAATATAAGACAAATTGAATTATGCAGAATATTTTCAACTTTGCATACATTTAAACTCATTTAACAAGTATTTTAGAAATAACAAAATATAACATTTAAAAGTAACATTTTAATTAAAGTATATTAAACTGTTCTCTGTTATCCTTTTTAACCGAAATAGTGCCAATTCTTGTGCTGGTGTGTCGCTGAAATCTGAGCCGGCAATGGGCAGCGAACTGCTAACTTCAGACTGCCTCCTTACATTTCACTCGTAGCTGAAAGATAACAGTACAGAGTTTTGAGAACATATTTTAAAACCCGAATTCATTAGAAGCAGTATTATAATGTTATGCAAGGCAAGGCATTTCCATCACGCAAAACACCTCGGTTACAGCTGTAACCCTCGTTCCCTGAAGGAGGGAATGGAGACGTTACGTCATGACTGACGTCTATGGGGTCCCTCTGGAAAATGCACAAGCCTGAACTATGTTACGTAATTGAGGACAAATGCTGACAGGCAAACATGCCAGAACAAATGGACTCAGTACGTAACCTGCCCAAAGCCCTGAGAGCCAGCTAATAGGAGGCCCACCAGGGATGCCAGAGACTGAAGCAGACCATTGGGGGGTGGAGCACAATGACAAATGTATTTCTCACCATATGAAAAAACTCTACGCAGAGGTTATAAAATCTTGTGACGGTGTTAGGTGTCGCCCAGCCTGCAGCTCTACATATGTCTGCCAGAGAGGTGTCGTGCGCCAGAGCCCAGGAGGAGGCAACACTCCGGGTGGAGTGGGCTTGAACCCCTAGGGGGCACGGCTCATCCTGGCACTGGTAAGCGAGTGGACAGATGTGAACAAGACATCCCTGAACCTAGACAGGCGCCTCGTGAACTGGATCACGTAGCTGTGTCGAACCGCCCGGATCAACCAACGTGACGGGTCGGGAAGCGATAGCTACGCCTCCAACCGCTAGTGGGATCGGGTCGGGAAGGGATAGCTACGCCTCCAACCGCTAGTGGGATCAACGGTGCGGGTGATGTACCAACGGTGGGGCAGCCAGGAGAAGGGAGGTGACTCAACGTGGAAGGCGCAGCATCCCAGAGAAGAGTTGAGCTGCAAGGAGCAGCATTTACCTTCTGATCCTGATCCTGCGGAGGTGGCGAATGTATACTCCAAGTCAGAGTCTGAGGAAGCCAGGCATCGCTCAGGACTCGAACCTGGGGAGAAAGACCCAGAGATAGAGAAAATTGGTCTTTTTGTGAGTGAGTGGGCAGCGAAAGTACAAACCCCCGGCCCTCCACCGGGGGTGAGGGCGCAAATGTGGAAATCCTCCGCAGAGCAATTCCTCCCATCTCTGGGTTGCCAGTCTCAGGGTCGCTTCGCAGTCTTGCCGGTGTTCCTGGGTGTAGACGCCTGAGGAGCGGGCTGCGGTGCTCTATCACGGATGGCTCAACGCCCTCGCTAAGGAGCTGAAGAGTCCTTAGATGGTGGCGGGGGCGGAGCAGGTGTAGAGGCCGCAGGGGGGTGCCCTCGGTGACGAGCAGATGAGGGCTTGGCCGCCGGTGGTTTGTTGGACTCACACCGGGGCAGGATATGCTTAATAGCCTCCGTCTGCTTCTGGTTCAGCCAGAGATGGCGCTCCTGACTATCATGGTAGACGTCACATGACCAAGGGACTGCGCCATGACCTTGGTTGCCTGGAGGGCGAAGTCAGTCACTGTATGCAGCTCCTGCATTAACTCTTTGTCAGGCCTACCCTCGTGCAGCTGTTTGGGCCTGCAGGATGGCCATGGCGTGCAGCACGAAGGCAGCCTGGCCCACAGCACTATAAGCCTTCCCACCAAGAGCCAATGAAAGCTTACAGGCTTTACAGCTTACAGGCATAAATGCACCGCAATTGCACGCTCCACCTGGGGGATGTCCATGTACCCCCTGGCTGCCCTGTCATTGAGGGTAGTGAGGAGGGAAGAGCCCGGATGTGTACGGGCGCTGTAAGGCACTTTCCACGTCGTAGTGAGCTCTTCATGGACCTCCGGAAAGAAAGGCACTGGGGCTAGACGTGGCTGTTACCAATAAGAAACCAATCATCGAGTGAGTGAGAGGGCTTATGGGATGGCGCCTTGCGCACATCCAGCCCTATGCTCCTGGCTGCCCGGAGGAGCATGGCCGCCAGTTCGGCATCGGCCTTCCTCATCTGGTATAAGCCCCTCCTCTGACGCCACGATAGACGCTGGGTCCACCGCGGGATGAACCGGTGCCATCGCTCGGCATCTCAACGGGACCGTGGGAGGAGTCTGACTGTACATTCCGGACCGTAACCCTCAGGTTGCCCTTCTTCCTAACCAATGTAGCCACGGGGCTCTTACAGCCCGATGAACTAGAATGGGGAGGAACGGAAGGGAGCCTTTTCGCGAACAAGCGGTGTAACCTTAGCGCGGCCATGACGTGCTCGCAATGAGGGCATGTACCATCCACACATGCTGTCTCAGCGTGCTGATGGCCCAGGCATGTGAGACAGCGATCATGTCCGTCACTAGGAGTCAGAAGGCTACCGTATCCAGAAGTACATGGTCAGAAAGACATATTGAATGATAAGGCTCTCGACAACCATGTAAGCTGAGAAAATTTGCTCTTTTAGCTGGTTGCTCAGGGAGTGGCCTGCGGCACTCTCGATGCACTCGTGGGGCAGTACCTTCATTGGAGTTGCAAAGGAGAAGCAGCAGGATGGTCTGTCACCTTCTCCCGCAGCTGAAGAGTAACAGCAGCAAGAATCCTCTTCATTTTTCGTTTTTCTTTTGCGTTTGCGAACTGTGATTGGCTCCGAAGCAGAAATCTGAATGAGTGGTTGCATGCGAGGGAGAGGGGTGTATACCTTCAGCGGTCAGTGAGATTGACCCAGCCACTAACCCAGCAGCTGGGTTAAACAAAAAACTACCCAATACTGGAAAAATAACCCAACATAATGACCCAACAGGCATAACCCTGCAATTGGGTAAAAAAAATAGCTCCAGGTGGTCCGGTTTCTCTCGCAATCCAAAGACATGCATTATAGGTGAATTGGACAAAGCAAATTGGCTGTAGTGAGCGACTGTGTCCCAGCTGCACTCTCGGGGCTGGGTTGCGGCAGGAAGGGTATCCGGTGTAAAATGTGCCAAATTGACTGTGCGCGCCCTGCGACCTCTGATGAAGGGAGCAAGCCAAAGGAGAAAGAGGGGAGTCATGTCATAAAATATTTTTAAAAGGACTGACTTTGTATTTAACGTTAATTTAATAAAAACATTGTAAGTTTCTTGTTACAACACTTTCACTGTACAGAAAGCACGAGGAAAAGAAAAAAACATTTATATTATCAAAGAACATTACTGACTTAAATGAAGCTGAAGCCACCTTCTCTGTCAAATGAATCCCTCTACATCATACGCACATCTGCACTCTGCTGAGAAACCAGCATGATGCTTATAAAAAGATGATGTTCAAATGCTAGTTGCTGCGTCATGTCAATTTTGTCTATTTAATTCAGCATTTCATGAGAGCTTATAAAATGCTGTGCCTGTCGGCCCTGCCTGTAATGGTAACAAAGGTTGGAAAAAATAGTCATCATTTTAGTGCACAAACGTCTCCAACAAAACAAAAACAAACGTCCTTTGAAGCGCCTCCTGCTGGATGAACAGTCGAGAGGAGAAATATTCAGATGCGCTTTCACTGTTGTTAATGTGATCTTACCTGTTCCTGTTTCAGAACCCAGCCAACATTTGTATGTGGGGCCCATATGGGTATGAACTGGGCTGAAAAATGGGCCCCATATAGGATTGTCCGCGGGTTCCGTAATGGCCCCATGTTAACTGCCCACGTGGATTTCATATAGGATTGAACTTGTCACAAAGTGGGACCCAACTGGGCAACATGCACAAGACCCATCTTGGTCCCAGCTTTAACCCAGCTAACATTTGATTGTGGGGCCCATGTGGGTTTGACATGGGCTGAAAAATGGGCTCTATATGGGATTGTCCGTGGGTTCCATAATGGCCCCATGCCAACTGCCCACATGGATTCCATATGGGATTGCACTTGCCACTTGGTGGGACCCAACTGGGAAACATGTGCAAGACCCATCTCGGTCCCAGCTTTAACCCAGCTAACATTTACATGTGGGGCCCATGTGGGTTTGAAATGGGCTGAAAAATGGGCTCTGTATGGGATTGTCCATGGGTTCCATAATGGCCCCATGCCAATTGCCCACATGGGTTTCATGTGGGATTACACTTGCCAAAAGGTGGGCCCCAACTGGGCAACATGCGAAAGACCCATCTTGGCCCCATCTTTACTACATGGGCTGAAATATGGGTTTTAAGTGGGTTTGTCCACGGGTTCCATGTTGGCCCCATGCAACATACCCATGTGGGTTTTATGCAGGATTTACCTGGGCTTTAGGTGGGGCCCATCTAGGGATCATATGCAAAACCCATCTGGGTTCCATTTAAATATGGGTTTTACATGGGTTTGTCCACGGGTTCCATGTTGGCCCCATGCAACTTATCCAATGTGGGTTTTATGTAGGATTTCACTGGGCATTAGGTGGGGCCCATCTAGGGAACATATGCAAAACCCATCTGGGTTCCATCTAAATATGGGTTTTACATGGGTTTGTCCACGGGTTCCATGTTGGCCCCATGCAATTTACCAATGTGTGTTTTATTGAGGATTTCACTGGGTTTAAGGTGGGGCCCAACTATGAAACATACACAAAACCTACCTAGGTCCCATCTTCAAACTCTATGTGGGAACTACATGGGATAAAGTATGGCTTGCAAGTGGGATTAAAAAAAAAGTTTTAAAGTTTTAAAGCATTAGCATTCAGCAGTACACAGTGAGATTGAAATCTTTTCAAATTTCAATTTTATTGAAACTACCCATCATATGCTATATTCTGATACCTAATTGTTAAAATCATGTAATTGTTAAAGTTAACAAACATTTTGAACTTGTATTTGAACCAGTGTTTACTGAAAGCTTTGAACATTTGCACATAGAAAACGGAGACAGTAAGAAACAGCAGCAGCAACTACACATTTTTCAGTACTGCTTACACTGCAGACAGACATGTGTGCATTCTAGACACCCTCAGTCCTCCTCTGTCTCTGGTCCCAGTAAATCATTTTGAGAGTTCCCTCTCAGATTCTTGCTGGTTGATCTTTGACATCAGTGCAGTCTTCTTAACAGCCTCTGCAAAACAAATATATATACAAACATATTTAAAAATAGGACATTTTTACATTTTTCAGGAAGATGAGGTATGAAGACGCTGCCCTCCACTACAGTAAGGAAAACAACAGAGTAAAAGCAAAGGTGCTTGTTTACAGGCTATTCCAATAACTTTTCTACAATGTGTTTAGTAAAGGTGAAATATTATGTTACTTACACATGTTAAAATACTACAAAATAATAACTTTTACTTGGAGCAACTCAAGGGCAAGTAAATGACTACAGATTTTTTGTTTTTGTCAACTATTCCTTTAAGAGTCTCAGTTTTAATAACTTAAATTAGAGCTGCATGATTCTGGATATATAGAGAATCCCAATTTTTTGTTTCAAACAGATATCAAGATTGTGAACATCAAACTAAAAATAAAGTGTAATGTACTAGAAGTTCTGTACTAGAAATACTATGACTGCAGTCTATTTAAAATGTTTAATCTTGAATGACTTAAAAAAAAATGTTTGAATTAATGATTAAATGACTCATGAATATATGTTGTTTCATTACTGGATGAATCTGTGTTTTTTAATGAATCTCTTGAATGATTCAATGACAAATACATGTGTTTAACAGTCACTTGTCAGCACCCACTGGTGTAACGTCACTGAACTGTCAACTTTGTTTCAAATGATTTGCTCTATTTTGATAGCTACTGTAGACATCAGTGATTATATCCAAACTAAACTTTTATCCCAGTACTTATTCGATCATTTAAATAATTCTAACAGAAAAAAACGATAAGTGCTGTTGAAAAAGTATGACACTGTTTTATTCCTACACATGACAACTGCCCTCTCTTTCTGGATCAGTAGGTACATTGACATGAAGCACTGTATTGCAAAAAAGCTCCATGTAACCAACTCAATCGAAATAAAAATGCTCAAACCGATTACGATTTCAATTACTTTAGAAAGGTAGGACAAACCTTTTCTAATCCATTACATAGGACATGTAAACACTTGATCAAATTGATAACTGAACTAGAAAAGTTTTGCACATGTGTAATGAAGTAGAAATGACATATGATGCACAAAATGAGCTGATGTTGTTGTAATATTATATTAAAGAACATAATAAATGACTGCAATGTCGATCAAAAATTCTCTTTCTACTTATCAACTGTGAAGTGGTGTAAGACAACGTTGTCCAAGTGACTGTTTCAGACTCTGATTTGCAGACACCTTGTTTTAAGCATGAGAAAGGGTGTTTTTATTGCTTGGTTAGTATAAGCAGCACAAACACGAAGCTTTGTGGCTCATTGTCTCGTAATCAGGATTCGAAAAAGATAAGATGTTAAGTTTGCTTTTTAAAACAAATGGATGGTTACACTAGTCAAAGCTTGTGTTGTGTTGTGCTGCATCTGTTAAGATAGCTGCCTACGTCTCCTACGATTAAAATTAATGGCTAGTGCGGTGGCTGCGACATACATAAACCTATCAACATCCATCGCCATGACTTATCGTGAGACGAAAAAAATTACGTTTTAGTCTCATAACATTGGTTAATGAAACTGCCGTAATTTCACAACATTGTTTTATTGACAACATCGCAAAAGTTTTGTGCAAATCTGTGATGGAAATGCACCTAGTGTACTGTCTACACTGGATGCGGCGCGGTGCGGTGTGGCACGACACTAGAAATCCCCACTGGCAAACTTTTATTTATGACGTACTGACAGTCTAGTTTAAAGGGGTCATCGGGTGCCCATTTTCCACAAGTTTATATGATTCTTTAGGGTCTTAATGAGAAGTCTATAACAAACTTTGGTTAAAATTTCTCAGTGGTAGTGTAAAAAAACCCCACCCATTTTACCATGTCAAAATCAGCCCTTTTTAGAGTGAGCCATTCTGTTGCATGTTCCTTTAAACGCTAATGAGCTCTGCCATTCCGCCTCTATCTTCTGTGGAGTGACAATCAGTAATGTTTACTTTAACCGCATTTAACCGCAAAACTTGCTAACTAGCACATTATTAAGAAAAGGCGAATTGCAAAGATGCATAAAAAACACCCATATACTCACTTCTGCTGTAGGTGAAACTAGATTACAAATGATTCGCGAGAACATAGACGCATTTATGTAGGCTGCCGGGTGCATTTCCTTCAAAAACAAGTAACGTTAATCCTCTGCATCTTCAGCAGCTCAGATGTCGGGAGTAAATGATGAGTGCTACTACGTGCATTACTGCATCCAACAACAGAACACCTCAATCGCTCAATCGGAGATAGTCTTGTCTTCCCCTGCACTGGAGTCGAAACAGTAACGGTGGTCGGACTGTTCTCAGCGCTCACTCGGCTCAGTTAGGGTGGGTTTAAGGTAAGACTGTCATGTCAATCAAGTATCATGGAAGCGGCCTTGGTCTGTGTGACATTAATGTAATTTTACCTGCAGTTGCATTTATCCTGATATGACACATCTGAAGGTTCTCCAGTGAATGAAATAAAGGACTGAAGATGGTGACAAGTCTATTTCCCTTTCTTTGTGCCACCTCAGAAAAAGAAAGACAACAGCGAAAAAAAGTTACTCCGATTTTCTATCACCAGTGGAGGAAATGTCTTACAAATGTACTTATAATGATTATAATCATAGTTCAGGTCTGGAAACAGTGGTTAAAACTGACTAACATTTTACTGTAGTGTCTGTATTGGGTGCCTGTTTTTCCTGAAAAACGTGTGCTTGATCTAAAAATGTGAACCAATATCTTATCATTAGAAGTTATCAGTATCTGAAGAGGTGAAGTAAAAAATATACTCAAATTGTCATCTACACAAACATAACACTCTCATACAACACTCTCAACTCTCCTATATATTCCAGTGTTTTCAAGTGTAAATTACAGTTTAATCACTCACTTCACTTATTGCAGTGCTCCTTTACTTCTCATGAGTTTGAGTTTTAAACTAAACATTAATACACACAAACACACAGCAACTTCAAACACTAATTTTGAAATACGTGCTAATATCGCCAGCGCGCTAATCACGATTAGCCTCTTCTTTTAATTTCCTCTCACTCACATTAATTAATTGTGGGCACAAATCATAACTTTATGATGGTTTGACTGAAAAATGTTTTGTTACCTGACATCGCCATATGTTTTCGGGATCTCACACATCTAGTCTGCCCCTTCTTCTGTGTTCACATTCCAGCTTCTGTTCTCTGTTGACATGTCACAGTTCAAATGAGTTTACAATAAGAATTTAACAGGCACATAATCAGGAACTGAGCGAGTAATCTTGCGGATCAGTAGCACGCACATCACCAAACTGATTAGTGTATTTTCAAACTGTACTAGCAAAAAGGCGCGCGAGGCTGTCATTGGCCAGTTTCGTGAATGACAGTCAGATTAACCAATCTTGATGAAAGCAACCAAGTGAAACAACCAATAGAAATTGTTTCAGAGTGGTAACGGAAAATAAACTTTTTTTTTTTTTTTAACAAACGTGTGTGTATTTAGTTTTACTTTTTTGGCTGTATTATTTGATTAATTGGTCAAACAGTGTTTTATGTATGAATAAAAATGTAATAGTGATATGTAAAAGTCCACACAGAATCTCACTGCTCTTTTGAGATTAGAACTGTATCTATTATAATTATTGTTACTAATGCTAATAATTAAAATTATACACGCACATTTGGATTTTGAAGAGATCAAAATATCATAAAATGCTAATAAATAAAATATTAATAATCATAATCATTCAAAAGGCAGATATTTCATTTCACATTTATTCAACATACAGATCTGTTATTTTTATTTATTTATTTTTTAATATTTTTTGGTTAAAAACAAATTTGAATGATTTAGCATTATACATTATCAATTTGTGTCAATGTTAAAACAGCAGCTGACATTATTTCAATCATATTTCAACTTTGAAGGTCGGTCATGTGCCGACTAGACTGAAAAGAAAAGTCTGTACTGTTGGTCCAAAAAGAAAACTGAACACAAAACACAATATGCTAACTGAATGAAACAGCACTTTATTCTGAACCCCTGTATCATATGCTGCAAATACGATTTCTGGATATACATTGGATTTTTCCCATCAGAAACATAAATGTCCATTCTGTCTTTCTTCACTTGGGCTATTTCATTATCTGTTACCAACCAACTGATTATAAAACTTTGGAGTACTTCTGTGGAATCAGGCAGCAGCTGTTGCTATGCGTTTTACTTCTTCTACCAATCTCAAAGCCACTATAATCCCATTATTTTGATAGATAATTAGCCTTCTGTAACCCATTCGTCATATTGCACAGTGACCATTTTTTGGATATTTTGAACCATTTGCATAGATTTTGAAATAATTATATGGAGATAAGCATGTGTTTGCAGGCCAATGCTGATGGCACATTGGGTTTAACTTGATTTGTATATTCCAGGGCTCTTCAACTCCTGATTCATAAACTAGTCCTGAAAACTAAATGTACTGCTGAGTTTAGCTCTATTTCTAACCAAACACACCAAACAAGCTAATCACAGTGTTCAAAATGATTTGTGAATTAGAGTCAGGTGTGTTTAATTAGTGTTGAAACTAAAGTCTGCTGTACACTGGCCCTCCAGGGCTGGAGTTGAGGACCAATAGCCTATTGACCTTATGTAGCTGCATCCCTTTTCAGTCCTACATTTGCTGTCTTCTGGTTGTATTTCCACGGTGTTCTAACAGATTTATGAATAAACCTCTCATTTTAAAATCTTCCTGGTCTACTGACATATCAGACATTTGCTTTAAACATTACAGTGTTTACAATAACTTTTGTTAACTCTACAATACATAAATCCACTTTACCAGCTAAATTACTTAGACAGAAATGCCATAGAAATACACAGAGCTACCGCACAAATGGAAGTTCAAAGACAATATTTTAAAGATGGTGAATAAGGTCAATACTGTACCCACATAGATCTCAAACCCACTACCCACTTTGCACCTAGTACCTATATGTGTACTACCTAGGGCCCATGCAGTCAGCCTATATGGGACTGATTATGTTTGCTCATGTCTTACCCAGAATGCTTATGTTTTACCCAAGAGGGTCCCCTATTTGGATGACCAGACATGGCACTACCTGGGGACACATTCAGCACATGATTTCTAAATTGCCTAAAATAACCAGGTGTTGGTTGTTTTCACTGTGCTGATTGATTATTGTACAACATCAAAGTACCGCAAGAGCTATACAGAGCAGAGCAGATGCTCCATCCTTTCGAATCACTCTTGCGGTACTTTGTTGTCATGCAATGATCCATTGATGAATGAATGGCTCTTCATTGAAGTCATTTCATTCATTTAAGTGGCGTTAAAAATTATACTTTTACCAACCAAATTCTCTGAAAACACCTACCTATGCAATCTTGATCATATTCTAAATTAGGAAATCATTATAATGCACCCAGACATAATTTGTAGGGAACATAAATAATTGCTTTACCTTCAGAGTCTTTCATTCATTTGTCACATAACAGACGCAATAAACAGATCATTCACGAATGACCCATCACTACCCCATATGTATTTCCCCATTCACAACCCATACAATGATTACCCATGTGGGTACTACCTTGGGCCCATGTAACCAACCTATAAAGGACTGATTGTGTATGCCCATGTCTGACCCATATAGTTTGGCAAGAGGGCCCTACACATCTTTCCCTGTTCAGAACCCATACAAAGATTACTTATGTGGGTACTACCTTGGGCCCATGTAGGCAGCCTATATGGACTGATTGTGTTTGCCCATGTTTTACCCATATGGTTTGACCAAGAGGGCCCCATATGTGTTTCCCCATTCAGAACCCATATAGAGGTAACCTTTGTGGGTACTACCTTGGGCCAGTGTAGGCAGCCTATATGGGATTAATTGTGTTTGCCCATGTCTAACCCATTTGTTAAACCCATATGGGCCCCATTTGTGTTGCCCATTTCGAGCCCAAGCACTCATTTCCCATTTGTGACCCAACTAGGTCTCACATAGGGAGCCCATCTGTTTTTGCCCATGTGGGACCTACTTAGCAGACCCAAGTGGGCCCCAGATAAGATGCCTATTTTGGGACCATGCCCACTTGGTACCCATGTAGACCCAGCAGAAACCATGTGGGGCCCACATATACATGTTGGCTGGGAAGCAGTGGAGTTTTCTGGCTATTCCACCAGGAGGCGCTCGACATAGTAAAATTAATAAAACATGGAGAGACTCTTGAAACTCCAAGTGAGAAAACTTTATTGATAAAACCAGAAAAACAGAAAAAAGCATGATATTAAGTAATCCAGTGTAAGCAAAGCAATCTTTGTTAATCTGCAGTATTTATCATTCAGAATCAGAAACTTATCAGAAATAATTTTAAAATACAGTGACAAAACAACAAATTTCTACAATTACATTTGAAACAGTAATAGCGTGAAAGACAAATGCAGTTATTGTGATCATCAGTTCATAGTTTGTGAATAAACAGAATCACAGATAGTTTGATCATTGTTCTGTGGTGAAACTCGTGTAAATCACCTCTGTCAGTTCAGATTCCTGTAACACAAATGCAAACACAAATTAATAAAGTCATTAATATTAAATAACAGAAATTTGATGCAGATTCATCATGAGGATTGATAATACACTGTACCGGAGCGTCAAATGGAGCATTATGGGATAGAATGAGCTAATATAACGGGATACGTCAGTGATAACAAGAGCAACAAATAAAACCAAGCAACATGATTGACTGTTGAAACCACAAAATATGTTCAACACATAATATACAACAGATTGCATACATGTGTAATGAGTTTGTGAAGTAGTTTGCAGTATGCAGTGATACACATTTTAAACTGTATATTGCTATATGTTGTGGCGTTATTTTGAACTGTAAAAATAAATATAAATGTCATTAAAACAACACAGAGACTTTTACTGTCATTAGTCCAGTGTGTTTGTAGAGTTTTTCAGCAGCTTGAGTCTCATCTTCACGAACTGTGATGACAAACACATTCAATCAAAACAGGGAAAATAGTGTTGATTTAAAATAGAAAGTGATGGAGACTGTGATGGAGGAGTTGAAGGAGAAAGTGAAGGAGTCTGTGGGTCCAGTGTTGTAGCGGCTAAATAAACAAACATATCTCATAGTTGTTTTATCTGAACATGTCTGACAGAGTTGATGTTTAATGTTGATACTGTTAGTCCACATCTTAATTGGTTTCTCAAGATTTAGAATAGATTTATGTTTAACAAGATTACACTGTCAGAGAAAAAAAAAAGTCATTTTAATGACCAAATGAAAGAACAATAAGGTGAAAGGAGTGTCTTAATAATGCTGTGTGTGTGTCTTGTGTTATAATACTTATTTGTGTAAAAATACTATATAAACAATTATTCATATGAAGACTGGCAGCATAAATGACACTGTAATGGTGACTTACCATAGACAGTAACATTGAATCTGTATTTATCCTCTGAGCTGCTGCGGTTGATCTCAGCTTCATAAAGTCCAGAGTATGTGATTGTGGTGTGTGTGATGGTCAGAGATCCAGTCTGTTGTGTTTTTATTAGGACTGGGGAAAACGTGTTAATTTCTGCGATTAACGTTTGTTGTTTAACATGTTAAAATGGTTTAAGCTACTCTGTGTAACTTTTGGCCCTCTAGTGGTTAGAAATAAACCTGCATGCGTCTTGCAGAAGAACATGGGGTCTCATTCACTAGGCATGATTCCTTAAAAACTTTTCTATTAAAAGTAGGAACAACAGAAAGCACACGTGTGCAAAAAGCACAGACTATGTAATTTATGTACAATAAGATTAAATGCATATTTCATCTTAAAAATATTTCACAATACACAGTGAAAGAACAAGAAAAGCTGTGTTGGCCTTTAATTCAAGCTGTGAATTCCCTGAATTACAGCACAGATAAACACATTTGGACTTGTTTTGAGACCTGTGCACTTGGCTTTGTTCAGAATATAAAAACACCTAAGGATACATTCACTTCATATGAGAATCACATCACAACTGAAATTAAAGCTGCTGCTGTTTAAGCTTCAGTGTTTTCATATAAAGGGTATTTAGAAAAAAAAACAAAAACAAAAAAAAAAACAACAAAAAAAAAACAAACACTGAATCTGAAGAAACAACTGAAATGATAAAACACATTGCAGACTCACCAATTAGATGCCACAGGCACAAACAGAACCAAAATCTGTCAAACATCTTCAACAGTTTCAGTCCCAAATATGAAAAGACAAACTCTTTTCAAAACTGGTTCAGTAATAAAACGTCAGATGAGCGATGTGAAGCTGACAGGTAGTGAAGTCATGAGAAAATGAGACTGTCAGTTAAACTAACTGCACATCTTTATGTGTAAATGGCTGTTTTCTTTTTTTTGTTCATTTCACATCATGTTAACTTGACTGCTTTTAGTTTCAGTTTGCCACACCTTTCCCTTCTGTTCAGTGATGCCATTTTAAACATAAATAACCTGACCCATAAAATGATCAAGGACTAGACAAGTTAAAAGTGTCTTCAAGCTGCTCATCAGATCTTGTAAGTGTTTGGCTCACACACACACACCCACAGTCATAGTGTGACGGCTTCTTTACTTCCTTCTCTATTCACAGACAACAACAAAAACGTAACACTGTGCATTATGGGAAGTGTAGTTAAATTAACAGCGTTAACAAAAATACACAGCATTTCCTCCCATCTTTGATTACAAATTAAGCTCTACTACCCTTAATCAAGAAGTTATAATAGATTCCCTTATTAACATTTCCATTAAATCCTTCTTGAATTTAATCAAAGACTATATATAGGAAGACTGTGCACTCCTTATACTTATGAATAGGGGAAAGTGTAACGCCCAATAGAGGGTATGCATGTGACGTCACTGTCAGCTGGAGTGGCTGCGTCTCCGCCCACTGAGTGGAAAAAAGACTGCGTGGATGTTAATATGTTGAATTGTGCAGTAAAATAATATCCTATATATTGTATTATAGTATGTCATATTGACAACTCATCAACTAAATATTTATCATCTTAAATTCTGCATATCTGGACGTCTTTAAATAAACACTGACAAAAACTATATACGTTTTTCAGCTGGACCATATGACGATATATATAACATTGATATAAGGGATCACCAGGGTTTAGACCAACCTATCTTTTTCAAAATGAGTTCACATGCAAATGTGCCTGTGATGTCAAAATCAGACACATATAAGTGTTAAAAAACACGATTCCTGGCTGCATCAATATCCATTAATCACTGGATATTTGTTAAGTTTTCAGGAACATCATATCAAGTTCGGCAACCTTTAGTTTAAACTGATTATCGTTTGTTTTACTCGTGTTTTCGCATCTTCCCTAATAAATCCATTCATGCTGAAGGCTCTTCTGCCACTCAGTTTAGCTGAGGGGGCGTGTACCAGTGGGAAAGTGACGTCAATGCATACCCCTATATGGCGAATAAGCGCCCGCCTTCTAAATTAAAGAGCCAATCATTGATTAGTAAAGTCATCACGTCACTGCAGCTGCCGTTAGAAGCCCAGTTCCTATAAAAACGACCACATTTTTTCCCATTTTATTAATGACTTCACAGTGTATGTAAATCTTTTGGAACAATCAAAAAACAAAAAAAGGACTGAAAACATGTAATGCTATGAAAGCACAGCATTTTATGTATTTTTCTTTTTCTCTTCCTTTTCTCTGGCATCTATTGTCATTTGACATGAATATGTGATACCTCATGTTCTCATGGCATTAAAATAATAAAGCATTATTTTTTAAAAAAAGGAAAAAAAAAAAGGTTCCTATAGAAACAGGCAGCGTTCGCAAAACCGCATTCATGACTGTGCATGCTCATTGGCTGCTCCAGCCTGAGAAAAAACAAACAAACAAACAAAAAAAAAAAGCCCTTTTAATGAAATTGGAGCATAGAAAACAACAATTATGAGGCTGGTGTTGTCAGATTTAATTGGTGATTTCAAATATAAAATTGCTTGGTGGACCGTTTTGGAGAGTTTTATGTTTCCCCATTCAAAAAGATAGGAGCTGCACTTGCATGCCCGAAAGGCATTTCAAAGATGACCGCCGTGTGAAATTACTTGCCTTAAAGGGACTTTGGTATGAACACAGCTTATTCTTTGGTAGCTGAAAGTTCACGACATCAAGAAAGAAGCGGGTTTGCCTTCAAGTCATTACTCTCGGTACTTGATATCGTAGGTGTGAATGGATAACAACTACAGTAAGCCCACCTTTTGCATCCTACAAGTGGTGAGAGAGGGAATGCCAAATCAACAAAATCAGCAAAATCAAAATAAAGACGCATCAGCACGTACAGGTATTTATGGAGTTGATAAAATCCCTGCTGATGTTGTTATACTTTCTCCAAACCAAGAGGACACATGATCAGAGACCACATGCAATCATGGGGAGTACTGATACACAATATAATACATTATGAACAAGCTCCACCATCAGGAGAGTATACATTAGCTGTAGTTGATTATTAAAGCTGTTTTACTGTTGAGTATTAGATACTCAAGATATTTATTGCTTGACGATCAAGTTCTGGTGTGACAAAAGACTGACAACAAACTGACAACTTAATTCAGCCAACTTTCATACATTATTGTGTCCAAAAACAGAAATTCTATGTTCACAATATTAAAGAAATACCTCATTTGTGTCAAATGCAAATGACATTCAGCTGAACAGCAGAAGCAATCAGAACTAGTCGAGTTAGTGATGGAGGATACTGAGCAAATCACTCCTGATAACATGCCAATTCAGGCTGAACCCCTAGACGGTGTTGTTGATTCACAGATGAAACACAGACACAAATCACACTACAGACATTTAGAGACTTTAACTTTGCCTGTCGGAGGAAATGGAGGCCGACTATGAGACTATGTTCTCAAATATATTATAACTGTTTTATTATAATATATAATATAACAAGGTATAGTATTATTATAACATCTCCCAAATCAGCATTTGCTTAAGTTACAGGAGACACTACAGGGGAAGTTGTTGCTTTATTATTGTGTGTACAAAATAAATAAAAATAAAACTAATGAGCTTAATAATACCGTAAACATTTACAAATTATGTTTTAGTAATGTAAATCTTTATTTTAAAAAGTCTCCAATCAGACATGAAACATTAGATTGTAAAAAACAAAATCAATAAAAAAGAAAGCATGTTATACTAACTAATCTAGCGTAAGCAATGCAGTATTTTGTAATCATCAGTATTTATCACGACAAACACTCACATTTACTGTTAAGCATTAATGAGAGAATATATTGCTGTTTGTTCTCAAATCATCTTCTAGAGTGGAAATGAGCCACCTAAAATAAACATATACCAGTATGTGAACATACAAAACAATTACAATTAAATGAAGATAAATATAAAATGAAGTAAATAATGAACTAAAAAGTTGTATAAGAAATTACCTCATCAATCATGTACCTGATGTGTGAACATGTGCTTGATCTTGTTCAGCTCTTCTGGATCTGATGTCATAAACCAGAAGAATGACAGTAGCCACGCCCACCAGAGCAGAGAGGACCAATCAGATTACAGCTTCAGTAGAACCACAACAGTGGACAGAGTCTGAGGAATAAAAAACATCAAACTGAGATCAGCTCAGTTAATAAATGTTAATATCAGAGCAAACATCAACTAATATCAGTGCTGCCGTACCTGAACATGTGTGACAGAGTTCAGTGTTGAGATGTGTGGTCCGGTTGGTGAATGAATAAGCCACAACACAGCTGTAGGAATCATCCAGACACTCAATCTCCAGAGGTAGAGAGAGACTGATGCTGAGATCAGACACATTGATGCTGGACAATAAACTGTTTCCTTTGTACCAGGAGAGAGTCACATGACTCACATTCACCGCTGAACACAACAATGAACAATTTGATGATGATTGTGAACATTGTGAAGAGTTACTGCTGATGACAGGAACAGGCAGACGAGCTGGAAATAATTCAGTGTGTCGAGTGAGTGTTTATACAGTCCATCATAAAAATATTTGGAGGGCAGGACAAATGATCTCTACTCACCATAGACAGAAACACAGAAAGTTTTTAGTGATTTTGTTCCAATTATCAGTAGTTTATAATATTCAGCATCTTCTATTCTTATGTTTGTGATGGTCAAAGATCCAGTTTGTTTGTCCAGCTTCAGTCTGTCTCTGAATCTCCCATCAAGAACATCATCATATACACTGAATCTGTTGACCTGTTTATAGATTTCAGCTATTAAAGTAATTTCAGTTCCAAACATCAACAGAATCTGATCATCATCCATTATTTCAGTAAGATCAGAGTTTAGAGTGATTGAATCTCCCTCCAACACTGATATCTCATCTGGACCATCAAAAACACACAGAGAACAAACAGAATAGGGTTTGTCACAAATTAATACTGTTTAAATACTTCATGTTTGTTTACTTAAGTAATTAGTTTAAAAATTAAGTTTCAAATGAATAATAATACAAAATAACAGAACAGACAAAAAAGAAGGAAAATAGTGTATGGATTAATATTGTATCTGGTGACGAAAAAATAAAACAGGCGGAACTAATATTTAACTTACCATAGACAGTGAGAAAGAATAGTATGCTTATATGGTTGATATTTGCTTGATAAAGTCCAACATGTTCACATGTGGTGTTTGTGATGGTCAGAGATCCAGTTTGATTGTCCAGCTTCAGTCTGTCTCTGAATCTCCCATCAAGAACATCATCACGTACAGTGAATCTACTGACCCGTTTACTGATTTCAGCTATTAAAGTGTTAAAAAAACTCCACTGAACCCAATTATCATCCATTATTTCAGTAAAACCAGAGTTTAGAGTGACTGAATCTCCCTCCGTCACTGGTATTTCATCTGTTTCATTAAAGACACACGAAAGAGGGTTCATCACAGAGTGTTATTTGATGTTTTACCAAAGTAAATATTTAGTCATTTAAATTTGAAATTAATGATAGCATGAATTAATGAAAACATTTGGATTATTAACTGTGTCTTTGTACTGATTCTGTAAGGATCAACCTCTGATCCAACAACAGAACCAAAAGGTATTCAGCATGAAGGTCATTTAGCTGCACTTAGTTTCAATTTGACTATAATTCCACATTTAATCTGAGACCGATTTCAAATGACTCTAAAATTTAAACTGATATTATTAATCATTTTAGTTTTGTTTAGGCTCTGTTCATTTGTGGTCCTTCAGTTTCAAGGATTCAATCGTGAGCAGACTGAAAGGTGAGCGGATGATTTTCTGTGTTTCTGCTTGATGATTTTTTTCTCTAGATTTTAGCTTTATTGTTTTATTGCATGGTTTCTGTTTTTGTGAACTCTCTTGTCTCAGTCTTATTAGGAGTTTAAGAATTAAAATATAAAACAGGTGAAGCAAATATATACTGTAACTCACCATAGACATACAGAGAGAAAGTCTTGCTCACATTGTTGCTATGTAGTTCATAATGTCCAGCATGTTTTATTCTAATGTTTGTGATGGTCAGAGATCCAGTTTGTTTGTCCAGCTTCAGTCTGTCTCTGAATCTCCCATCAAGAACATCATCATATACAGTCATGTTGTCAGTCATGATTTCTATTAAAGCTATTAAAGTCTTTTTATATTCAAATCTCCACTGAACCTGATCATCATCCTTCATTTCAGTAAGACCAGAGTTTAGAGTGACTGAATCTCCAATTTTCACAAACTGCCGTTCATTACCAAACACTCCTGAAGAACAGTTTTTCACAGATTAAAGCTTCAATGCAATTATTTTATGCTGGTTTAAGAAAGCCATCACTAACACTAGATCTAGTTAAAAGTATCTGAATAATGTTCTTCAGTGGTTCAGAAACAAAAATGCTAAAATTAAGGAGAAATTTATACACATCAGTAACTGGATCTGTGCGGTGTTTTTTTTTGTGTAACTGAAATGAAAACTCTTATAGTTGGGAAACATTCATTAACTGATGAAACACAAACAACAATATTAAAAGTCATAAAACAGGCTGAATTATTAAATCTACTGCTATAATGCACCACACTGAATAGAGATTAATTCAAATAAATTCTCGCAGTTAAATCACAATTCAGTTATTTCTACATGAGAATAACAGTGAATGTTAATCCTCTATAACCAATAATATATTACATGGTACCAGAACAGAAGCATTGAAGCCATAAAAACACATTTTATACTCACCAACCAGACGCCACAAACACAAACAGAACAAAACTAATCTGAGAAACATTTTCTTCATTGGTTTACTGAAAAGTCCACAGTAGTGATGTTTAACATGTCTGAAAACACTCACGAGTGAACTGTGATATTTAGCTGGTTGAATCCTCCCCAAACCTCACTTAGTTTCCGTTCACATGTCCGTCTCCTTTAACATCACGAAAGATAAACTGATTTTACCTTTTCAAGTGATGCGTGATAAGAATAATGTTTGATTTCGTAATTGACTGTTGATGGATTCATTTTTTGTAACTGTAAATATGTTTTGAAATATATAGTAAAATTCAGATCGTTTGGTTCATATAAGTAGGAGAAGAAAATAAAGAAATGCTTTCAGCCACAAACCACTGACCTCATTTATCTCAAAATAGACAGGCTGATGCAGAAGCTGTTTGTCCACCAACAGATCAAACCAGGTTTAACACACAAACTGAGCTTCTCACACTAGATTCAGTAAATGACCTTTAGCATTTTTGCCAGTGTTGCTACAACAAACAGTAAAAGTTAATGAGAAAAGTTGCCCGTAAATCTGATTTACTCATCTGAAACAAAATAAGGGGTAAAAGAAGTATTTTGATGTGATATTTTTCCTTGGGCCAATTTAATGAGAAAAGTTGAAGAGACTTATTTCTTTAAAATGAGCATTTCTTTCTGGCTATTTTGTATAGGTTTCTATGTAAGTACTGATACTTCTGATTGGGCTAAGGCTGGAATTTAGTGAGTTTGAAGTAAAAGTATTTGATGGACGTGTACTATGTGTCAGGAGAATTCACTCAGTATCATTATCTCATTTTTGACCGAGATGGCTTTTAGCTGGTTTTGCATCTGAACTTTTCAGTTTGACTTTACAATAATATCTCTGGATTTTGCTTGCAGACTTTGGTATTTTGGTATATTCTGTAATTAAAAACATGGAACACAAGAGTTTTACCTTGGTCTTTTCTTCTGGAAAGTGTAAAACAGAAGCGTAAAGGCCTGGAGAAATTTTTCCTGAAATTCAAGTTTAATTTATGATGGGTTTACACGATAATTCTCATATTTTAACTGTTCAGTACGTAACAACAACAAGGATTCAAAAAAATACACTCATAACAGCCATCATTTCAGTGCACGAATGTCTTCAATAAGCCAACAAAAGCCTCTGTAGCGCCTCCTGTTGGATAAACCATCGAGTCGAGAGGAGAAACATTCATAGACTGTGATGACACGCTTCCGCAGACTTTTTTCCACAAATTATTGATAAAAGCAAGCAAATGCATTAAAAGGTTAAAAAGAGTTAAAAAGTAAAGCCTGTTATACTGAATCTAATGTGAGCATCTTTGATACTCTTCAGTACTTATCATGTCAAACAATTACATTTGATACTTTAAATGTATATGAGGATTTAAAAAAAAGCCACATAAATACCAGCAAATGAATATATAAAGCCAGCAAAAAATAAAGGAAAAGTATTAAATGATAAATATAAAATATTTATATGAGAAATTACATAATCATTTAGGTTTCTGATGTGTGAACATGTGTTTGATCTTGTTCAGCTCTTCTGGATCTGATGTCATAAACCAGAAGAATGACAGTAGCCACGCCCACCAGAGCAGAGAGGACCAATCGGATCACAGCTTCAGTAGAACCACAACAGTGAACAGAGTCTGAGGAATAAAAGCAACAAACTGAGATCAGCTCAGTCAATAAACCTTAAAGGAACAGTTCACTTCCAGAACAAAAATGTACAGAAAATTTACTTGCCCCCTTGTCAAGATATGTGTCTTTCTTTCTTCAGTCGATTAGAAATTATGTTTCTTGAGAAAAACATTTCAGGAATTATCTCCATATAGTGGACTTCAATCGTGGCCCCAAGTTGAAATTCCAAAATGTTGTTTAAATGCAGCAATCCCACTCAAGGAAGTAGGGTCTTATTTAGCAAAACAATCTGCCATTTTTGAAACAAATTGACAATTTATATACTTTTTAATCTCAAATGCTTGTCTTGTCTAGGTCTGCGTTTTTTTTCTGGGTCATTGCGGTCAATACAGTTAGGGTATGTCAAAAAACTCCCATCTCGTTTTATTCCCCAAAATTCAAAATTATATTACAACACTGCAGAAGTTTACCCAGTTTACAAAGTGAGCACGCAAAGTAGATCAAACGGCCTTTACAAAAAAATGATAAAACAGATGATTTTGACGTTGAAGAAAAAAACGAGACAAGAGTTTTTCGACATACCCTAACTGTATTGACCCGGATTACACAGATTACGCATGCACATCACAGAGCTAGACAAGACGAGCATTTGAGGTTAAAAAGTATATATATATATATATATATTTTTTAGTTTCGCTAGATACGACCCTTATTTCTCGGCAGATTACACAGACTATGCGTAAAGTATATAAAAAAGTATATAAATTGTCAATTTGTTTCGAAAATGACCAATCGTTTAGCTAGATAAGACCATATAGTGGGCTTCTATGGTGCCCACGAGTTTGAATGTCCAAAATGCAGTTAAATGCAACTTCAAAGGGCTCTAAATGATCCCAGCCGAGGAATAAGGGTCTTATCTAGCGAAACAATCAGTCATTGTTTTATTTTTTTTGTTTTTTTTTTTAACCTCAAATGCTCAAATGCGCATGTGTATTCTGTGTAATCTGGGTCAATACAGTTAGGGTATGTCAAAAAACTCCCATCTCATTTCTCCTCCAACTTTAAAATCGTCCTACGTCACTGCAGAAGAACCAACCCAGTGTTTACAAAGTGAACATGCAAAGAAGGTCAAACAACCTTTACAAAAAATGGTAAAATATAGTGATGGAGGACGACTTTAAAGTTGGAAGAGAAAAATGAGATGGGAGTTTTCAACATACCCTAACTTTATTGACCCGGATTACACAGATTACGCATCACAGAGCTAGGCAAGACAAGCATTTGAGGTTAAAATATAATATATATATATATATATATATATATATATATATATATTTAGTTTCACTAGATAAGACCCTTATTCCTCGGCTGGGATTATTTAGAAAGAAAGAAAGACATGAACATTTTGGATGGCAAGGGGGTGAGTACATTATCTGTAAAGTTTTGGTTCTGGAAGTAAACTATTATCAGAGCTGTCATACCTGAACATGTGTGACAGAATTGAGTGATGTTCAGATGTTGAGTGTGGTTTCTGATGGAATTGGGATAAGATCCTGATGATGATGATGATGATGATGATGATGATGATGATGATGGTGATGATGATGATGATGATGAAAACCAGTCTGTGCTGATTACAGGAACAGGCAGACGAGCTGGAATAAAGAAATGAAGATAAATAAAGACATTTAGGAACCAAGACTGATTAAAAGAAGAACTTTTTTTAAAAATCTGATATAGAAAGTTAAATAAAAACCTACATGCATTCAATGTAACATAAATTAAGCTAATTAGTCATTTAACTATTGTCTAATTTTATCTGTAATTAATAAAACAGGAGAAACTGATATTTAACTCACCGCAGACTTTAAGACATAGAGAAGGTCTGATGAAAGCATTGATCTGTAGTTTATAATCTCCAGCATGTTCAGCTGTGGTGTTTGTGATGGTCAGAGATCCAGTTTGATTGTCCAGCTTCAGTCTGTCTCTGAATCTCCCATCAAAAACATAATCATATACACCGAATCTGTTGGCTCGTTTATTGATTTCAGCTATTAAAGCACCTAAAAACTCCCACTTAATTCGATCATCATCCACCATTTCAGTAGTTTCAGAGTTCAGTTACTGAATCTCCCTTCATCACTGATATTTCATCTGTATCATCAAACAGACACAGAATGTGTTCAAATAAATAATATGATGACAAAAAAAAAAACAAAAAAAAAAAACAAGCAAATAAGAAGCAAAGTGTTGTGAGGATTAATATTTGCAACTTTAAATTAAAATATAATGCAGTTGAAAGTGATGTTTAACCCACCAAAGACATGGAGAATGAAAAAAAAAAGCTGATCTTCAGTGTATAAACTCCAGAATCTCTGTTTCTGATGTTTGTGATGGTCAGAGATCCAGTTTGATTGTCCAGCTTCAGTCTGTCTCTGAATCTCCCATAAACGTGATCATCATATATAATGATGCTGTCGGCTGTTATGTTGATTTTAGCAATTATCGTGTTATAAAACCACCACCGAATCAGATCATCATCCCTTATTTCAGTATGAGGATTTAGAGTGACTGAATTTCCCTTGTGGATGGACATTGACCGCATACTAAAAGCAAATACTCCTGAAGATCAGAGTTTATCACAGATTAAAGCTTTATTTTGGTTTGATGAAACATACTAAATTACTTTTAATCATTTAAGTGGTAGGCAAATAATATTCTGCAGCACCACAAAGACTAAAGATGATAAATGAAAGGAGAACTGGAGATCCATCACTAATTAGACCTGAATTTAAACTTGATGTAAAATCACAGTTCACAGTGAATATCAATTTTAACTAATTCAACCAGTAATTTATTACATGGTACCAGAACAGAAACAACTAATGTCAGAAACACATTTCAGACTAACTAACCAGACGCCACAAACACAAACAGAACGAAAATCTTTGAAACATCTTCAACAGTTTTAGTCCACAAATATGAAAAGAATAAACTCTTCAAAACTGGTTCAGTAATAAAATGACAGATGAGCTGATGTGAAGCTGCTCTGTAGTAAAATACGGTGAAACTACTGTCCGCTAAAATAACTGTGCACAAGTGTTAATGGGTGTGACCATCTAGCACATTCTTTGCTGATTATTTCACACTCTGAACACTGACACTTTAAGTTCCAATAAGCTTCAACTTCTGGCAGATCAATGGTGTCTCTGTCAACAGAAAGAAACTCACCCATAACATGTTAAAAGTGTCTTAAAGCAGTCATCTGATCTGCTCATCCTGAGAATGTTTGGCTCTGGTCTCTTCTGTAACTGTTTTCAGCTTGTTGTTGATATTTCTTATCAAATGTCTGTTGTTTCTCCTCTCAGACTGATTGCAGAGTTTCTCTAATGGCTTTATGGAGCTGCTCACCTGCTAGAACTGTTTATGAAAGTGTCCTCAGATATTTTCATACATAGCAAAATCCTCGGAGTAAAGCCTGGGACACACTAGACAATTTTCAAATCTTAACCGATTTTAAAACCATGGGAGACCACAGACCTAATGACAGTTTCAATTGATTTTTAGCATTGCAATCCTCTGAGCACACACTAGATGATTTACCTAAATGTTATGGGTGAGTTTATTTCTGTTGAAAGAGACGACACTGATCTACTGGAGGTTGAGGCCTACTGGAACTCAAAGTGACAATGTTCAGAGTGTGAAATAATCACCAAAACAACAACAAAGAAAGAGCTAGACAGTCACATACATTAGCGTTTAAAGATGTGCAGTCATTTTAGCTGACGGTAGTTTCACTACATGCTGATTTTGCTTGCTGAATGACAACACTCCCTTGTGTTGCCTCTGGCCTGTGTTGTGAGCTCCAGTTGTCCTTGTTGTGTTTATGTATTTTACTGTGTTCTCAAAGTATATTATAACATCTCACAATTCAGTATTTTCTCAAGTTAAAGGAGAAGCTGGGGGAACGTTTGTTTAGTCTTGTGTATAGAAAAACAAAAAGAAAATTAATAAGCTAATAATACTGTAAACATTTAATAATACTGTTTTAAATAATATTTTAATAATGTAAACCACATTCTACAATTTATATAAATTAAATCTAAATTAAAATTTATAAAAAATAAATATAGATTATATTCCTCCACACTGTAAAATAAATAAGTGTAATATACGGTAAAATACCGGCAGCTGTGGTTGCCAGAAGTTCACCGTAAAATATATGGTCACAATGTGAAATGCTTTACAGACTACTTTTTGATAACTGTAAATTTTACATTTGAGAACTGCTGCTTGTTTACAGTACATTTCTGTTAAATAACACATATATTGTAAACATGTTTACAGTAATTTACTTTAAAAAAGGCAGTTGTAAATGTAGATTTTCTTACAGTAAACTACTGTTAATATAATAAATATACTGTCAAACTAATTACATTCTATTAACGTAACAAACACAATACAACTGTATAGAATATTATAGTATTTTATTGTAATGTTCAATTTTACAGAAAATTACCGGCAGCTGTGGTTGCCAGAATTTCACTGCAAAAAATACGGTAAAATACAAAAGGCATTACAGTTGTAATGCCATGTAAAACTGACATATATATGCACTGCTATAGAATGAAAGATTGTGAACACATTTATGTTGTAATAAAATACTCTTTAGAAAAAAGAGATTTTAGTTCCACAATTTTATCATATCAATGACAACAGAGTAAAGTTATTTGAGCAGCTGACCAAAAGGTAACATGTATGATCTGACAAATATTGATGCAGGGCAGTTACTTTAAAAGCTTATGAATGAAATGCACTGTAACAAGGATGCTGAGGCAGTAGTAGAATCCATTCGCGGTAGTTTTATTAAAGTAGACAGAGCACAGAAAACAGACAGAGGGTCAATACCGGAAGGCAGTCCAATATAGCAAACAATCCGACAGGGGCGATCTAGAGAGCGATAGTCAAAAGACAGATAATGGTGAAACCTTGAAATCAGTCCAAACAGGCAAATAAATCCAAACAGGGGTAATCCAAAAACACAATATCCAAGAACAAAGCAAGACGGCAACAGGTAATCCAACAGAGTAAATAAAAGCTTGGTAAGGCAGGTTAAACTGGCAATACTTCGCAAAGTCTAAGGCACATGGTCAGTCTTTAAATACTGCCAAACAGGAAGTAGCAGTAGAAGCAGCAGAGGGAGCGTGCAGGCAGTCCTAGGGTGAGAGCTCCCTCTGCTGGCTTGGCATTACATGTACTCACTGAAGCTTAGCACTCTGAGACTATATTCAGGAAGCTGATCTGCTCACAGTACTGAGACCAATTCAAGCTAGAAAATTGTTGGCTGCCTGGAAACAATCCAGTAAGTACATTATGCAGAAAGTTACTTTAACGTATAACTTAAGATAAAATAAATGTATTTTCTTACATTTGAATTTTAATTTATTTTACAGCAGAGACAATAGAATTCCATAGTCAATCAACATTTACCTCTCCAGTGTCTTCAGCATGCTCCTCAATCTCTCTGTCTTCCTCATCCACACCCTCACCCTCACCCAGACACCTGATTGCTACTGCAGATTGGTTTGACAGCTTCCAGATTCCATAGGAGAAGCTTCCCGAAGCCTTGATGCAGTGTTTGGAGAGAGTGAAAAGGCCGAGCTCAAAGTTATGTAGAGAACTGATCCGGATTGTCGTTTCTGAAATGATGCATGCCTGTGCTTCTCCTGGTAAACAAGCCTCCACAGAGGTTGCAAAGAAAATGGTAGCGAAGTATCCACAGTCACTGCAAGATGTTATAGAAGGTGATGTGGTAGGAACAGGATATCACTCACTGGTCAAACAGCTGCAAGCCCGAATTGAAAATGTAAAGCGGTCTTCAGTACCAAGGATATTGAAGCGCAGACGGGGGTCAGATGAGTTTGACACAGATGAAATCACAGCTGAACAAAGGGCAGCTGTTCAGGACACATATGGCTGCATAAATTGGGACATGGAATTTATGCCAGTGAGCGAGACACTGGAAAGCCAACAGGAGAAAAAAGACAAAATGAAGGTGCTCAGTGAACAGGCAACCTTCAGTACAGAGGAAGTAAAACCTCTTATGAAGTGCGCCTACTTCTCCCAGCGTAAAGCGGTAAACAGTGGAACAGATCTGCAGTCCCTCATAGAAGAGTGGCCTTTTTTGTTTAAGGAGATTGGCATGGCAGTTCACTTTCATGAGCTTACTGGTGTATCACTAAAAGAGACTTTCCTCGGTAATGTTGAAAAAAAAGGAAAACGTGTTTTGGACTTCATGAAAAGCGTTTGTGCAGACAAGAGCAAACAAGTTTTGCAAGCTGTAACAAAGCTGAAAATTCTGAGAGGACAGTTGGAGGGCTGCTCAGAAGATGTGAAGGATTTGGTGCTCCTCATCCTCTCCTATTTTAATGAAAAAGAGGAGAAATTGTTCTGTTATGTTGAAGAAACTTGTATGGGAAAAGAAGTGGAAAACTTGCCTGTGACACCATGCATCATTGTATGTGGTAAGGTGATCTTTTTTACTGAAGGAACCTGAGCTTATGTAAGGAAATAATACATGTGTATGTATTGGCTGTTGTGCAGTTATTTTCTAACTGTGTCCTCTTGCAGGAACATCATGTTATGCTGCAAAGCAATACATGTTGAGTGTTGACCAAAAAATTGTGAATGACCACATCCCCACCTTCATCTCTGCTGTCTGCATGATGTTTGCAAGCTACTACTGCTTCAATATCCATTATCCTGTGGATTTGGGCTCTACACTTGAGTTCATTCAGAGGTAAAGATTTTTTTTCTTCTTTCTTTTAGAACAAATCTAGAAGTTAATTTTGAATTCTTGTGTTTAAAAAGGTGTTTCTTCAACATCAATCCCGAGAAGGGCACAAAAGTGGAGACTAAGAAAAACAAGAAACAGCTACCAGTGAATCCAAGAGTCCTTACACTCATTGCAGATCTCTCGGATCATGAGTGGAGAGAGACATTTTAAATGTGGACCTTCAGTCACATCCATTTGAAGTGTTAAGACAAAACACTTAAACAGCACTACCTGCATGGAACAGCATCCACTTTAATTTACCTTATCTGTTAACCATTAACAGAAAAAGTATGCTTTTAGGTTTTGGGTTAATGTGAATGTTTTAATAAGCATTGGTTTTGGTTCAGTTCAACTGGTAAACTGGCTTATTCCACATTTTTGTAAACGTTATTAATGTCTAATGATTACCTAAGAACAATGTAACAGATTTTTTGGACATTTTTGTTAAAGGCTGTATTTGTTCAAAAAAAAAAAAAATTACATTTTTCTAAAGATGTTACAAGACAAATTGATTATACTCCCTGCATATAGTGTGATATGCTTTTAGTTTTGGATTTTAGAAGTTTTGTTTTTTCAAAATAGTCTGATACAATAGGGAGTTTAGAGTGTTTGGCTGTTTACATAAAACAAATAAAACATTTACTTAAAAACATCTGTGCATCCACTTACTGGACAACTCACAATATGGTCTTTCAAGTGTGCTATTAGAGATTTAGCATCTTCACATTGTCGATCACATAACGCCACTGCACATTTAATAGCGGTAATGTTAACAGCTGTCCCGACAGTAATGTTAACAGGCGCATTAACATGATGTTTTCTGTAAAAATGAGCCTTAAATGATGCATATGTACAGAAAGTCTGTTTGCAATCAGCTGCAAAGCACTTAAATAAACAACGTGGTTCATTTCGGTGAAGTTTGCAGTGTAGTACATACCCCCTCAATGATTTGACCGACTTGCCACAGAAATTGCAACAAAACATCGCGTCTACAAGACAGGTTCAATAACTACAACGACAGTTGTTCGAGAGTTTTACCTTTTTAGTTTAGAAAAGTGTTGTCGGGCTTGACTCGAAAAGAGATGTTAAGTCCCCAGAAGTTAACAGTTGTGCTATCACGTATCGTTATTCCAACAGTTGCTAGGCGGTGGGCGAGCTAAAATGGCGCTGACTAAAAAAAATGACGTCGACGTTGTTAACGTTCGTTCAATGAGCGGTGCCCTTCCCCCATTTTAAATTAGTGCGCGTTGCTGTGCACTATTGGTTTTTTAAATAAGCCCAGAAATGGGTTAAAAGAAGATGCACTTTGAAAAGACGACGTCAAAAGTTCACTTCACATTAGCAGAGCATGAGTCTCTTTTTCACGCACCTTTTAAATTAGCGAGTTAGCTACGTTATACTAAACAGATACACATGTATCATGCGTCAGCAGTGCACGACAATGCCTTTCCTTTCCCCTCACCTTCACAATTTGCAAGTTCCCCTAAATAAAATAAATAAATAAAGGCATTATAGTACTCACCACTTGTATTGCATGCAGATCGCGCTGTGCAGTTCTCATGATGTCAGATGTGGGGATTGGAGGCCGTCTTCTTCTTGTTGTTTTTTCTGTCTTCATGTTTGTTCATGATTTTGATAAATGTTTCTCAGTGTTTCACAGTTTTATGATAGGTTAGATAGGTATTTATTAATTTTTTTAAAAAATAGGCTTAGATCATGAATAATAGGCTACTACACAGTTTTCAATAATTTACTTTTAAAGGGTATTTTTAATAGGATTTTTAAAACATGCTATCATGAATAATAAAGGATAAATAATAAAACACATTTTCATCATTTTCTTTTAGAATGGGCAAGTTTTTGTTATGTCTTGTGCTCTTTTATTTAGCTTATTCTATAATATAAAATATTCTAAATATTCTAGCTTTTATTTTATTTCATAGCCTATAGTGACAATTAAAAAATAATATGGAAAATCAAATATTTTTACAATATGATTACATAAAGCTCAATATATTTGTATTCTTAAAATTATCTCTTGACTTTTTTGAAGACAGACATTTTGTTTTTCGTTGTATTTTAACTATCAGATTTGATCCATATTCAAAAGAAAAATGCACAAAAGCACAGTCAATTACAGAATATTTTAAATTTTTTTAATTAAAGGGATAGTTCACCAAAAAAATGAAAATTATGTCATCTTCGGAACAGATATTTTGGATTTAATTGTGTAATTATGGTGTAAAGACCATTGCTGTCTATCTTAATTTGTGTTCCAAAGATTAACGAAATCTTACGGGTTTGGAACTTATTTAACAACCATGTACCATATGTTTAACATCTTGCTATAGTAGAATTTAAGGTATGTATTTGTAGAATTTTTGAAGGTTTTATGTTGTAAATTCTATAGTACACATCAACAAAATGTGTTTTTACACAGAATTATACCGTTGATTTTAGGGGGATTACTTGCTTGAGAAGTTACGGTAGTTTTTAATTTATTTTAGCCAAAATTAATATTTCCACTGTAACAATTTGTGTTTTTTACATTTTAAGCAAGTAAAAATGTAAGTTATGTACTGTTTCTTAAATTACGGTAATTTAATGTATGTAATACAGTGACATGCTGTTTTGGTTTAAATAGTCTTTTACTGTTGCTGCTTTACAGTTTTTTACTGTAGTTTTCACAGACATTTTTTACAGTGCAGGAGGTGCTCAACATAATAAATACAATAAAACACGGAGAGACTCTTGAACCTTGAAGAGTGAAAAAAAAACTTAACTGACAAAGGCAAGCAAATACAGATGACAAACAGACAGCAATGGTAAAGTGAGATCTGTGTCTCTATTATTTCATTGTATGAGAGAGAAATTTAAACAATAAAGCCTTATAAATAAGGGTTTTAAAATAATCATCTGTATTTATTATGACAAAAACACTTTAAAGTTCAGCATCTGCATTAAATTACAAATATTAACAATTATTAATATATGTAAAATCAGTTTGTGAGATTTTACATCATCAATCATGCACTTGATGTGTGAATGTGTGCTTGATCTTGTTCAGCTCTTCTGGATCTGATGTCATAAACCAGCAGAATGACAGTAGCCACGCCCACCAGAGCAGAGAGGACCAATCGGATCACAGCTTCAGTAGAACCACAACAGTGGGCAGAGTCTGAGGAATAAAAACATCAAACTGAGATCAGCTCAGTCAATAAATGCTAATATTTAGAAGGACAAAACGATTTATCTCTGCTCACCATAGACAGAAACACTGAAAGCTTTTAATGACTGTTTTGCTCCAGTTATAAGTAATAAATAACGTCCAGCAAGTTCAGTTGTGATGTCTGTGATGGTCAGAGATCCAGTTTGATTGTCCAGCTTCAGTCTGTCTCTGAATCTCCCATCAAGATCTTCATCATTATATAGAGTCATGTTAGCAAGTTTACTGGCAACAGGTATTAAAGCATTTTCATTCATATACGTCCACAGAATCAAATAACCATCCATTATTTCAGTAAGACCAGAGTTTAGAGTGACTGAATCTCCCTTCTTCACTGATATTTCATCTGTATCACCAAACACACATGGAGAACAAACAGAAACAGGGTTTATCATAAATTAATACTTCATGTAATTATATATATATATATATATATATATATAAGCAAAGCAGTGTATGGATTAATATTGTATTTGGTGATTAAAAAGATAAAACAGGTGGAACAAATACTTAACTGACCATCAACAGCGAGTAAGAAAGATTTGCTCATATGGTTGATTTCTAGTTTATAGCCCCCGTTATGTTCATTTGTGAAGTTTGTGATAGTCAGAGATCCAGTTTGATTGTCCAGCTTCAGTCTGTCTCTGAATCTCCCATCAAGAACATCATCATATACAGTCATGCTGTCAGCTGTTACGTTGATTTCAGCTATTAAAGCGTTTTCATTCAAGAACTTCCATTGAATCAGATCATCATCCATTAATTCTGTAAGATCAGTGTTTAGAGTGACTGATTCTCCCTTTCTTACTGATACTGACTTCACTTCATCACCAAACACACCTGAAGAACAGAGTTTATCATAGATTGAGCCTTTAGTATCACAGGATGTTGGTTTGATGAAGCTGAAATACTTCCCTAAAATACTTGATTTAAATATTCTGCTGCAGCAAAAGACAAAAGATGATGAATGAAAAGAAAAAAATAAAATAGATTCATATATGGAACAATAACCACAGTAGTGGCCAAAAGTGATCTTCAAATTTCATTCAAATTATTTAACATTTGTTACAGATTTTGTAAGTGTATTGCATAATTATTCTTGGAGTCAATCATTTTATATAAAACTTATTTTACATTAAAAAAAAAAAAATTGCTTTTACTTTAATCTTTGGCCCGAGTTAACCCCTTAACTGACCTTTGTCACAAAAAGACTTTGCCTTTTTCCCTATCACGTGATCGCATTTAGAAATCATAAATATATTTAATTTAATCAGTCATTTATTTCACACTACCAAAACAGAAGCAACTGAAGTCATAAAAACACATTTCAAACTCACCAACCAGACGCCATAAACACAAACAAAACCAAAATCCGTAAAACATCTTCACTGATTTTAGTCCACAAATATAAAAAGTGAAACTTTTTAAAACTGGTTCAGTAATAAAATGACAGATGAGATGCTCTGTAGTACAATAATGTGAAACTCTACTATCAGTCAAAATGCATGTGAACATCCAAATCTTTTTTTTTCATTTCACAATGTCATTTCACAACGTTACCTTGCAGTCCAGTCAGCCTCAACATCCTGTTAAGCAATAGTGTTGTTTTCAGCAGAATTAAACTGATGCATAACGTTTCTAAAAACAAACGTTTAATCTACTCATTAGATCCTGAGAGTGTTTGGTTTTGGTCTGTCCTGTAACTGTCTTCAGCTAATTTGTTGTTCATTTCTTATCAAATGTTTCAACTGTTTCTCCTCTCAGACTGATTTTGGGAGCAGGAACGGATCACCTGCTGTTGAAAGTTGAATATGTGAGATGAACATCAAACATCTTAATATTGAGATTTAAACTTGTTCAAACTGACTCCGTTCACCAATGATTCAGCTTCGGATTTTAGGCCTTGAGGAAGAGGGATATGGAAAGATATTATTTTCTATCTGAGCCCACAAGCTCTGTTTAACTGTAAATATAGTTTTAAAACTCTCTGACATAATTACCTACAATGTGTGTTATATCTTGTGAATATATTGTTTTTTTTTTGTTTTTTTTTTCGCTTCATGTTTGGCATCGTTCTAAAGGTCTCTCTGCAATTGGTAAAATGGTCTCAGTCTCACAGCCAGGGGCGGATTGGCCATCTGGCAATTCTGGCAAATGCCAGAAGGGCCGGACCATTTTTTTTAAATGTGGGCCGGTCAGGTTTTTTTTTATTTATTTATTTATTTTTTAATATGTATTGTTTTTACATGCAGGCAGCTTTTATCTCTTGTAAGATGTGAATATTATGATGATGATGATGATGATAATAATAGTAATAATAATAATAATAATAATAAATAATAAGCATTTAGCCCAATCGGCGACGGCCGGCTGGTTTCGAGATGGGCCGACCCAATCCGACCCAATCAGAGGTTACGCGGACGTAATCAAAATCTGGCAAGAATGTCAAACAGTAAGTGCAACACAAGCTAATTGTCAGAGATGGACCGTAAAAAAAGGAAAGGCGGTGCCGAAAAGCTCAGAGAAAGCAAAAAAAGGGCTCTAAAATCATGCCAAATGCATAAAATTAACTGAAATATTCTCGAAAGGTTTAAATTCGGCTGCTGCATCGGAGGACAGTAGCGCGGTAGAGGAGGTAAGAAGAAAACAGAAAATATACTTCTAAGTCATTATACTAAAATATACTAAGTAATTTTCACGCCATTCACGCTACTTCTGACAGTTTTTGACAGTAACCTACACTGTGTTTAACAGTTGTAAGCTTAGCGTAGAACTCCCGTACATTTTAAAATGTCATTATCAGCAGATAACGTGGGATTTAGGGTATACAGACTGCTGTATGCTACTAGCAATATAGTCTAACATGCAAAAGAACCTATAGCTATAGCCATAGTACTGTAGGCATTTGTAGTGAACTCTGAATACATAGCTAGTCTTTAAAGTAAAACATTAAATACATGCATAGGTTACAGTATGTAATTAATCCTTAGGTAGGGTGAAACATAGACTTCTATTACAGGCAATAGTGTAATATATCTATGCAATAGTTAGACAATGTAAAATGAGACATTGGCTTGCTTATGTTCTCCCTTGACTGAATCGTGTGTTCATCTATTCAAAACTAGAATGTTTCTGGACCCAGTGCAGATAGCTCAGCTGCTGCAGCAGAGTCAAGTATCATGGAGGTAGGAAGACAGCAATGAGAGAGACACACCCTGACACAAATGCTGACAGTTTCTTAATACTGTGTATAGAAAACTGATATAGAAACCAGTTAGGGGTTGCCAGTGGGGGACTAGTTCACCACAGATGTCCGGTCAGAGACAATGAGATGCAATCAATCCAGAATTCTTTTGATTCTTTATTCTTTCCACAAAGTTTCCAAAAACTACTGAGCATGCAAGTGCTAACAATCACTTTGGGGTATCCATGTGGGTTGGTGTGTATGTGTGGTCTACAACAAATTAGAATAAACAAATTAAGGAATCAGAAAAACTTATACAAATAAAGATACTAAAACACTTCCATGTACAATCAACATGAGTATGAGATCACTGGCTGATTGCCAGAAACACTTCAAAATAAAAGCTCATGTGAGCCTTTTTAACACTGTGGCTCTAATTAACAATAAATTAACCCTTATGATAGGAGTGCAAGTGCTAACACTTATACAAATAAAGATACTAAAACACCTGCGAGTGAGGAATCCCTGAATCATAAGTAATAGCAGACAAACGGCATAAACAGACAGCACACGGACTCTACAAGATTCACAAATTATTTTTTGTTTAGTTTTTACTGTATGTATAAATTTGTTATAAACGGGTTGTTTTTGTTCCAGTCACATACATTAAATGTTTAAATATCTATTACATATGGTACTGCTTATATTATTTCACCATCTGTACACCAATATAAGTAGTGAATGTGCGTGTCCGTGGGTGGGGCTGTGTCGGTCTGGTAATGTGGGCGGGTGTGGCTACAGTGCCAGGGCTGAATTTTTGTCCCAGTCCGCCCCTGCTCACAGCAGTCATATTATGAGGAAGATTGAAAAATTTTGTAGCATTGTGTTTTGCTGCAGAGGGGTGTGTTTTCCCCTTAGGGTCGGGTGAGAATCTCCAGCCAGGTGTGACCCTGGGTCGTGAGATCTCCTGACAAACCAAAAGGTCTTTATGTTTTTACAACTGATTGGAAGATTGGTTTGTTCTGGTCTGTGTATATAAGTGAAGTGACAAAACACTACGTGTCCTCACACTCTATGCTATGTTTTTTTCCTAATGTCAGATATGCATCTCTTACTTTAAGACTAATGTTTGAGCAATTGATGTTGGGTATTTATCTGAATTGGAACTGAATTTAATTCTGAATTAGATTCTCATTGTTTAATTGTGTAATCGGCGTGATACATTTTACCTGACATATAAATAGTTACATTTGATTTATTCTGACCTTATTTAAAATCATTATTTCTAGTAGATTAAAGTGCAGTCTGGTGTTTCCACAAGTCTGCGTCCAGGATAGATTATACCAAAGTACCAATGAATGGACCATTGGGGACATCTTTAGGGATTTTCCGATTGCTGACTCTGAAGTTACAGTTTTTGTGATTATACAAAAAAGTACATTTTTTGTTATGGCTAGCAGGGTGCAGCCGACTTAATATGTATTATAATCACCCTGTACCTACCGAGTAAATTCAAGTGAATTGCTATGCGATATCAGGTCTTTAAAGAACCAATAATTTAAAGTATGGGATTTCCAGAATAATCAAATATCTAAATTAACACACAGTCAATATTTGTGATCAGTTTAAATGAGAGAAACCGCCTAAATTTAATGATCCCTTAAAATTGGAATCAGATTAATCATGGAGCTAGATTAAAATTGAAACTAAATTCTAAATTAAATTAAGTGAACTTTGCATAGGAGCTGTAAAAAGACAGAACATGCATTAAACCTTCAACCAGACAACTGGATTCCGCTTTTACATAAGCAGTGCAGTATTTGATAATCATCAGTATTTATTATGCATTTACTTTCAAGCCTTGATGAGAGAATACATTACTGTTTGTTCTCAAATCATCTTCTAGAGTGGAAATGACCCACCTGAAATAAACATATATACACTAGTATGTGAATATACAAAATTAGATGAATAAATAACAAAACATAGCAGTTTTATGTGAAAATATATCATCAGTGAGGTACCTAATGTGTGAATATGTGCTTGGTCTTGTTCAGGTCATCTGGATCTGATGTTATAAACCAGAAGAATGACAATAGCCACATCCAGCAGAGCAGAGAGGACCAATCGGATCACAGCTTCAGTAGAACCACAACAATGGACAGAGTCTGAGGAATAAAAAACATCAAACGTCCAACTTCAATACTGTTTCTTGCTCACCAGTGTAATTATTCATAATATCTAATTATTATAATTATTATTCATTTTTAACTTACATTGGAAAGGTTTTTGTGACCTCTCGCAAGATCCCACAATTTATTCCAAAACATGATGCATGATGGGATAGGCTAACCCTCCTGAGCAGTATTCAAAATAGTGTGGATTTAGTGTGCGTTAAGGGCACTGCAATTTGGCTTTAAGACTTGGGAAAGTCCTATCACATGCATGTGCTATCAAGTGGCTATTTGGACTGGGCAAAAGTTTTAAAAATGCCCCATTAGTACATCAAAGTCTTAATAATTCAATAATTCAATTGAACACTTATTGTACAAGTGTACTTGTAGACAGTCCTGCAACGTTTACTCTACTGCTCATTGCCTCAGTCCCTGTACAGTCGAATTTGACACTATCACAGTGCTTGTAAATCAGTTGTGCCTCTTCTTGGAAAGCAGTCAGATGCCCCACACAGTCAGAAACTTTATATTGTCCATTGGCTTCTTAATAAATTACTTCAAATGGGCCCCGTCAGTTTATTGTCCAACATTACATGATGTCTCTCTGCACCTTGTAATTTATCTGTTTCAGTGAGTGGAAATGCTAGTTTGATGTGTCACATGACGTATCAAATCTTAGATTAATTTGTCAGAACCAGATCAATTAAACTACTGATAACAGTCCTGTTAACATGTAAACATGTTTAAAATAATCCATTAGATGAATATCTTGATATTAATGACTTGCAATTAAAAATGGATGCATTTAACATTTAATTATTTAATTTAACATGAAATTTAATTATTTAATTTAACATAATTACAGAGGCTGTTTTTACAGTCTAAAAAAAAAGAAAGATAGAAAACCCACATTGTGTAAACCAACAAGTGTCATGTAATGTAATAATATCTTCTTCCTTTTCTGTCTTACAGGATTACTCACAGATTGTGCTGTCCTTCTTTTACAAGCCTACCCTCACAAACCTTCCTAAAAACTAAAAGAGCAATTACTGAGTCTCAACGAGTCTTGCCATGATCAGCCCTTCCCAGGTACATTTTTTTGGATTTTTTATTTTAAATTAAACATTTACTCATCAAATGCTCTGGTCTGAATATTTTATGATTATATTTTAAATGAACTTAATTATATTTTTAAGGAGCAATATTAAATGCACATAGAGTAAGTAGAGAATTTCTTGTTTTACAGAAGAAAAGGAAGAGGGTGAGGAATGAATATGGCCATCCTGCGCCCAAACAAAGAAGACAGAAAAGTGCGCATGTCCACTGGTGTGTCTATACTGAAGCAATGCTGGATTATGTAGTATGATGATCTCTCACAGGACTGTTCATGTCAGCAGTGATTATTGTTTCTAATTTGTAATTTTATTTATTTATTTATTTATGTACTATTTGCTTTACAACTTACAGTTATAGCATGTTAGCAAAGGGTGACTGGAACATTTAGTATCTTAAGTTTTTAAAAACCACACCACCTGTTTTTCTTAGAAAACAGCAGTGCTATAAAAGTGGTTTAGTTGATACAAACAATTTACATTATTTAATTTTTTGGTAAATGTTGTGTGTAATAAATTGTTGATTCATAGTTGATTGGTTTGATGCAAGGCCTTACACTACACAGACTAAAACACATTCACGAGTTCACCCTTACATCTAATCTGGTTGAGTAAACAGTAAACATATTTTGGCGTGCTGTCCTGGGGGAGGGCTCCGAGCCCGGAATATGGCCCGAGCCCAGAGAACTCCCCCTATCCCAAGTATAGGATGAGGATAGATTAAGAGTGAGGAGTTGGGGTGGAGGGGGGATGCTGAAAAACAGTCGAATGACGGAGGTAAGTTGGCTGTGTGCATATACTTGTGCTAGTTTGGATGATTAGCTAGATGAGATGCACCTGTGCCAAATTAGTTGATTATCTGATCGAGCTCCTCCTGAACTTTGTTATCAAACATAATTTCACGAGTTCACCCTCACATCTAATCTGGTTGAGTAAACAGTAAGCATATTTTGGCGTGCTGTCCTGGGGGAGGGCTCTGAGCCCTCAGAGAACCCAGAGAACTCCCCCAAAAGAAGCTTAACGGCCTGAGACAGCAGCCAGACTTGTTAGTTGCCCCCCAAAATATGCATGCTGAGTAGAAATTTGAGGGGGGGGCAGAGCGACTTGGAGAGCCTGTGCACTGCTCGACGGGAGCTGCAGCTCGAGATGTCAGACTGGCGAGCCCTACATGTCGCTAAAGGAGGAGCATGATGGCAGATATCAAATGAGGGGCTCTCGCTGCTTCCGAAGGGAGCTGTGGCTCTGCTGCACCGGAAGGGCAAGTCCCTCTTGCAGCCGGAGACAAGGAACGGTTTGATGCGTCGGACGAGGGCTCCCGCTGCAACCGAAGGGAGCCTGCAGCTCTGCTGCCCCGGGAGGGAGAGTCCCATCTGCCGCAGAGTAAGCAGCGTAACTCCAACAGACGGGGGACTCATGCTGCAACCGAAGAGAGCCCCGTCCGATGTTGAATAAGTAAAGAAATTCAAAGCGAGCGATGGAGGGACTCTCACTGCATCCAAAGGGAGCTGCGGCTCTGCTGCACCGGAAGGGAGAGTCCCCCTTGCGGCTGAATGCAAAGCGTGGTTTGATGCCTCGGATGGAGGGCTCTCACTGCAACTGAAGGGGGCCTGCGGCTCTGCTGCACCGGGAGGGAGAGCCCTGTCTGACGCAGAGTATGCAGCGTAACTCGAGACGACGGACGGAGGGTTCACACTGTGACCGAAGGGAGCCGTGGCCCTGCTGTCACCGGAAGGGAGAGCCCCGTCGGTTGATTGATGTGCAAATGAGATTTGAAACTATGGCTGAAGGGCTGAAGGGCGACCAAAAAGGGGCTTTGACTAGCTGCATCGGAAAAGAGAGCCTTGACTGCACAAGTAAGCGACGTGATTAAAAGCAGGGGATTTATTTGTTTATTTATTTCTGATCAAGGCTAGATGGGCTTCCTTTATGTGGTGGTGATTGGACCGGATGTAGCTTCTGAAAGTATCTGATGACCACTGACCGACCGCTTGTATCTGATGCTGTGTTTTTTTTTTTTGAGCTGCTGTAGTTGCTGCTCCGATGCAAAATGAGTGGCTGGAAAATTTTTTCCGTGGGTAAGCCCGTTTGAGCAAGTATCCGTTTTAGATGTCTTCGAACCAGAAACATGTTGCACGTTGGTTAGAGTTATTGACACAAAGAGGGTCAAGAAAGGATTTAGATTGAGCGTTCCTGAGTTGTAAGTAGGAAAAGGGAGCCTGATATTTTAGATTGAAAAGAAGGGTAAGAAGGAAGATAAGGAAGGGCCATAACCGTTTGCGGAGGCAGCCTCACGCGTGGATTAGCTCCTGGCCATTGATAGGGAAAAGGAGCGGCAGGAGGGTAAAAGTAAGGTGGCAGATCTTGAGTGGCTAGCGAAGGCAGCCTCACAATAGCGTCTGCTACCAGAGGTAGAAGGGAAGGGGTGGAAAGGATAGGAGGTTGGAAAGTCGTGTCAACGTGCAGTGTGAGGAGCAGCTGAGTCTGGGGTGCAGCCCAGGCTTGCTAATGGCTTGCAACGACTTGACGATCGAGGAGAGCTGAAACTTGATCTGGAAGAAAACAACGTTATTTTGAGAGTCGAGAGACGTGTGGAGCATGGGGCGCAATTGTCGGCGAAGGCAGTATCACTCTTAAATCGGCCTCTGGGTTAGTGTCTGCTATGGGAGCTGGAGGACGCTAAAAAGAAAAAGAGTTATTAGTAACAGGAGAAAAAGTCTGAGATGTGTGGGCCTGAGTTGCAAGAGGAGACAACCTCATGCTTTCTTCAGCTGCTGTAGGTCATGGGAAGGGAGTGGGGTTTGAGACATCCAGAAGAGCCTGTGGAGCCAGTGAAGGCAGCCTCATGCTACCGTATGCTGTTGGAGCTGGAGGCCGCTGAAAAAGAAAAGGATTAAAAGTAACGGGAAGCAACTTAAGCTGCTGGGAGTGGTTTGTGACATTCTGCAGTAAATCCTAAAATGCTTGAGTGGCCTGCAGTGTTGCCAACCCAGCAAATTGGTTCAGTTAAAATCTAGTTCATGAAAGAAAGTCAGTTCATTAGCACATTCCATAGAAAATTAAAACCAATTAAAAAAAAAAAAAAGTATTAAAACAGCTTCAGACAGTTATCATTGATGGAGCAATGTGAAAATACACTAGATAGTCATTCTTGTAATTGTTTATAGAGTTTATATTATTCACTGTATTCAGAGTAAAGGAGGCTGTGTGTTACGTCCACACCAGGCTCCACCCTCACAGACACGCAGCGAGCACCCTCTCCGGAGTATTAACCAGCCACACCTGCTCAGCACACCTGACACCCATTACCACACCACATAAAAGCTCACTCACCAGTTCACTCTCTGTCCGATCTCGTTGCTCGTAAGTGGACTCTTGCTTATGCTCTTTCCCTGTGGAAATACTTACCGTATACTTTCCTGTGATTCCTCCAGAGTATTCCTTCGCCTCAAGTGTGACCTCCTCGTGGATCTTCTCTATTGCTCCTCCATCTCGGTGATGTGGGGTGGTCTCCATCGGTGTGGTGTGCTCCAACGATTCCTCACTAGATCAAGAAAGACTTTCAGTTTGTTTATCCTCTTTGTTTTGAATTGGACCCACGTACTTTTGAGTTACCTTTTTCCCGCAGTTTGCGAAGAACCTTTGTTTAATAAAACCCAGTTATATTCCTTTACTCCGTTGTCTGTCCGCTTCCTTAACAGAAGATCGGACCTTAAAAGGACAAACGAGAGCAACATGAGCACCGCCGATCCCTTCCAGGAGTTCGTTGAAGCTCTCCGTCAATCGATCCTTTCCACACTACCTCCAACGGCGTCCTCGCTATCCCAAACCCCACGTAGCAACCCGGAAGTAAACAACCCTCCTTCGCCTGCGCCGGTAGTATGCCCAATGGTGCGACCTACGCCCTACTCTGGCGAGGCGGGGGATTGCAAGGGGTTCCTACTCCAATGTTCGATCACATTCACAACTTACCCTCATGTATACCACTCGGATAATTCAAAGATTGGATATGTGGTCTCTTGTTTGTCAGGAAAAGCTCTACGTTGGGCCGAGTCGATCTGGAGCCAAGCTGGACCCGCTGTCAGTTCCTACAAGGCCTTCGCTGCCCACTTCCAAGAGGTGTTTGGAAGAACTGATTCTGATGCTTCTGCTGGTGAGGAATTATACCACTTCCGTCAGAATAACCTCACTGTACAGGACTATTCCATCAGATTCCGCACTCTAGCAGCGGTCAGTGGATGGAACGAGCGGGCGCTGGTTACTACCTACCGGCAAGGTTTGGAACCGCATCTTCGGATGATGCTGGCTCCTTATGACGACGCTATAGGACTGGAAAAATTCATACAGCTCAGTCTCCGATGTTCTGCCCGGGTTACTGCCTATTCACAAACGACCTCCCGCGTAAGAACTGAAAACTCCTGTGCACCCAAATTCACCGGCCAGGCCGAACCTTCCTTGGAGCCTATGGATATTAGTAGACGTCGGCTCACACCGATAGAACGTCAACGGCGACTGTCCTCTGGACTTTGCTTATACTGTGGACAGCCCAATCATGTGATCAAGAACTGCCCCCTTCGACTTCCTCGTGTGATGGTGAGTCAAGTTCTGCACATCACTGAAAATATGCACCCCTGCACTTACCCTGTAACTCTTACTGCTAAGGGAGTTTCCCTTTCTGTGGCTGCCCTTATAGACTCTGGATCCGCGGGCAATTTCATTGCGGGACACCTGGTACGCCAACTTCGCCTACGGACGGAACCTACGGAGAAGAGATATCAGGTCCAGTCCATTGATGGGAAACCCCTCTCTACTCGGGAAGTGTGTCGTCGCACCCTACCTATCAGTCTCGAATTTGGGGTGTGCCATCACGAGGAGATCTCACTGTTGGTGCTAGAAGGATCTGCGATCGACATCGTGCTGGGACGTCCGTGGCTAGCGAGACATGAACCCATCCTCTCCTGGGGCACGGGTGAGATTATGAAATGGGGTTCCCAGTGTTGGCCTACCTGTTTCCCCAAACTCCCACTATGTGCGCCAACCTCTCTGACGGTTTGTACTACCTCTATTGAAAGTCCTGTTGAGAAACAATCTACTGACATTCCCCCCGAATATCATTCCTTTCAGGATGTTTTCTGCCCCAGGAGAGCCGCTCGTCTGCCACCTCACCGCCCATGGGACTGCGCTATAAACCTGCTCCCAGATGCTCAGTTGCCCAGGGGTAGGATCTACCCTCTCTCCATCCCTGAAACCAAGGCTATGGAGGAGTATATCCAAGAAGCTCTTGCACACGGCTATATTCGACCATCTACGTCCCCTGCTGCGTCAAGCTTCTTCTTTGTGGCAAAAAAGGACGGAGGACTCAGGCCATGCATTGATTATCGAACTCTCAATAAGGTAACCATTCCATTCAAGTATCCACTACCCCTCGTTCCCGCTGCTCTGGAGAAGTTACGAGGGGCTAAGGTATTTACCAAGTTGGACCTTCGCAGTGCTTATAATTTGATTAGAATAAGGCACGGGGATGAATGGAAGACTGCTTTTAGTACCCCTACTGGCCACTACGAATATCTTGTGATGCCGTATGGTTTAGTAAACGCCCCCTCTATCTTCCAGGACTGCATGCATGACATCTTCCGAGAATTTCTGGATAAGTTCGTACTCATTTACATTGACGACATTCTGATCTTCTCTTCCTCTATTCAAGAACATCACCAGCATGTCAAACAGGTCCTCACCAAACTTCGTGAACACCAATTATTCCTGAAAGCAGAGAAATGCTCATTCCATCAGAGATCCACCCAGTACCTCGGATACAACATTGACCCCGCTGGAGTGAGTATGGATCAAGGAAAGGTAGAGGCGATCACCAAATGGCCCAAACCCAGGACAGTTAAAGAACTGCAGAAATTCTTAGGTTTCGCTAACTTTTACCGGCGATTCATCGAGGGGTATAGTCTACTTGCTAATCCACTCACCTCCATGCTTAAGGGAAGACCCAAAACTCTTACCTGGTCGCCTGACGCTGACCAAGCGTTCGAACACTTGAAGACTGCCTTCACTTCTGCTCCCATTCTCTGTCATCCAGATCCTACAAAGCAGTTCGTCGTGGAAGTCGACGCCTCAACCACAGGAGTCGGGGCTATCCTATCGCAGCAGCAGGGGAACCCACCTCAACTCAAGCCGTGTGCATACTTCTCCAGAAAGCTTACCCCGGCGGAGAGGAATTACGACATTGGTAACAGAGAACTCCTGGCCATCAAACTTGCGTTGGAAGAGTGGAGACATTGGTTGGAAGGGTCTAATTTACCATTTCAGGTATTGACCGACCACAAGAACCTGCTCTATCTACGAGAGGCTAAAAGACTTAACCCGAGACAGGCCCGATGGGCCTTGTTCTTTAACCGATTCCGGTTCTCAATCTCATATAGACCTGGTGCGAAGAATGTACGTGCCGATGCTCTCTCTCGTCTCCATGCACCAGAAGAAGAACCAGAACCAGTCGAACCCATCCTACCTGAAAGTTTGTTCTCCTGCCCTATCCAATGGATGACCCCTCCAGCCGCATCAGATCCTGCTCCAACGCCTCCGCCGGGGTGCCCGCCGAACCTCCGATTCGTCCCTGACGACGAACGCATTCCCCTCATCCATACTACACATACTTCCCTGGGCACTGGGCATCCAGGGACCAACAGAACCCTCTCGCTCCTTAAACAACAGTTCTGGTGGCCCAGGATGGAAGCCGATGTGCAGAGGTACGTGAGAGGGTGTCGGGAATGTGCTATGGCCAAGACACCAAGACATCTACCTGCAGGAAAGCTAGTACCTCTTCCCACACCTAACCGCCCCTGGTCACACCTAGGGGTCGACTTTATTACGGACTTGCCCGCCTCAGAAGGTAATACATGCATCCTCGTAATAGTTGATCGTTTCTCCAAGTTCTGTCGTCTCATTTCTCTAAAGGGGCTACCAACTGCCTGGGAGACGGCACAGAACCTGTTCCATCACGTGTTTCGTCCCTACGGATTACCTGAGAACATTGTATCTGACAGAGGACCCCAATTCATCTCCAGAGTTTGGCGGGCATTTTTCCGACTCCTAGGTGTGGCCGTAAGCCTCTCCTCTGGCTACCATCCGCAAACTAACGGACAGACCGAACGTAAGATCCAGGAGGTGGGGCGGTTCCTCCGTACCTTCTGCCATGACCACCAGGACACCTGGAACCAGTTCCTGGGCTGGGCCGAGTACGCTCAAAACTCCCTACGCCAAGACACTACCGGCCTCACCCCGTTTCAATGCGTACTCGGCTTTCAGCCCCCACTCTTTCCCTGGTCAGGTGAACCATCCGAAGTACCTGCCGTCGACCACTGGTTCCGGGAGAGCGAGAGGGTCTGGGACAGAGCTCACCAACATCTTCAGAGGGCAGTGCGTAGGCAAAAGACTACCGCAGACCGTCGTCGCTCTGATGCCCCTGCTTACCAGGTGGGCCAAAAGGTTTGGCTCTCTACCAGGGACATTCGCCTGCGCCTGCCCTGCAAAAAACTTAGTCCCAGATATGTTGGTCCCTTCACCATCACGGAGCAGGTCAACCAGGTTACTTACAAGTTACACTTACCACCTCACTACAAAATCCACCCAACATTTCACGTATCCCTCCTCAAACCTCATCACGACTCTCTTCTTCCTCCCACAGAGCCTGGTGTTGAAGAACCCCCTCCTCCTATGGTTGTCGAAGAAGGAACCATTTATCAAGTGAAGGAGATATTGAATTCCCGACGTCGTGGTGGGCGGTTGGAATATCTTATTGACTGGGAGGGATACGGACCTGAGGAAAGGTCGTGGGTTCCTAGAGAGGATGTCCTAGATGAAACGTTACTCAGAGAATTCCATGAAACCCACCCAGATCGTCCTGCACCCAGAAGCAGAGGTCGACCACCACGACGTCGGAGAGGTCCAGCCTCGGGAGGGGGGCCTGGAGGGGGGGGTAGTGTTACGTCCACACCAGGCTCCACCCTCACAGACACGCAGCGAGCACCCTCTCCGGAGTATTAACCAGCCACACCTGCTCAGCACACCTGACACCCATTACCACACCACATAAAAGCTCACTCACCAGTTCACTCTCTGTCCGATCTCGTTGCTCGTAAGTGGACTCTTGCTTATGCTCTTTCCCTGTGGAAATACTTACCGTATACTTTCCTGTGATTCCTCCAGAGTATTCCTTCGCCTCAAGTGTGACCTCCTCGTGGATCTTCTCTATTGCTCCTCCATCTCGGTGATGTGGGGTGGTCTCCATCGGTGTGGTGTGCTCCAACGATTCCTCACTAGATCAAGAAAGACTTTCAGTTTGTTTATCCTCTTTGTTTTGAATTGGACCCACGTACTTTTGAGTTACCTTTTTCCCGCAGTTTGCGAAGAACCTTTGTTTAATAAAACCCAGTTATATTCCTTTACTCCGTTGTCTGTCCGCTTCCTTAACACTGTGCTGCTTAAATTATGTTATTGTAATACTTTTCGTTTGTGCTATGTGAGAGTGGGCATGGTACACATTCAGATCTATTTGATGAGAATATTCATCAATTTATAGCAGATATTTTTGAGTGTGGTTTAAAGAGTAAAATGTCCAATGTCATATATCTGCATAAACATCTGCCCTATAAGACATGTTTTGTTTATAATTCTCTGTTAAAGTGTCTGATACAAAGAAATACTATTCAATACATGATGAGCTTCGTGGTAGACGCAACAGATGCGCTCCTTGTTTAACTTCTGCCTTTCTTCTGTCTTTTCTAACAGAAAATAAATGTGTTGCTCTAAGAACGGACGTCACATCTTTCTTTAAGTGTAACTTAAAAGAGCCAACTAGGAGAAGGCGATAGAGTGACCAGTACCATTAACCCCCCTCCTTCTCTATGAGACAAACCTTCAACAAGATAGACGCCAATCAGATTCTGCTTGATCAAGTAAGTGCAGCTTTGTGGCAGCTTGGAGAAGAGTCTCTCGTGGATGTCTGCAGGTACCTGAAATGTGATGGCCTGGACGGTGGAAAGTCTCGCGGCAAGGCACGGAGGGCACTCATCAAGATGGCCGAGAGTGCATTAGATGCGCTCAAGGCGAACGCAGAAAGCGAAGAAATTAATAGCAAGCTATATATCTAATTCTTTTAAATATGTTTACATGCTAACAGGACCAGTGTTGGGGAGTAACTAGTTACATGTAACGGAATTACGTAATTTAATTGCAATATATATGTAATTGTACTTAGTTACATTTACTGAGAAAAAATGTGTAGTTAAATTACAGTTACTTTTGAAAAATGCCAGTAATTACAAAGGGGATTACATCTGAAATTTTTCACACACCCACCCCCACTTACAATTTAATTGACTTCCTTCATAAATTGCATTGACTGTTCTAAAATGAGACACCAATGTTTCAGGAGTTTAGGACACAGAATAGGACACATGCTTATTCGATAACTGTTTTATTTACTATTTGGGTTTATGCATAAACTTTATTTTTTAAAATAGTTTTTTTCCAAGGCATTGTTAGATGCTAGTGTTTTCTGTCATAACTATGCAAACATTTGATTTCAAACCCAGTATCATAGCTATTAAACTAGTTCTTGTTATGATTTCAAATCTGTATTTAACCTTGCAATGATCTCAAAATAAATAAGAGCTGTTAAGTCTGAATTTGTGGCGTCGGCGGCAATAGCCTCGTGGTTAGCGTGCCAACATATACCGCAAATGCGCTCACGGCGACCTGAGTTCGATTCCCGTCTCCAGGCCCTTTGCCAATCCTGCTCCACTCTTTCCTGTCATCTCTCTACTGTCCTATCACAATAAAAGGTATAAAAAAAAAAAGTCTAAATTTGTGGTGGCTGTGCTTTAGATTAAATTATTACACAGCTCTGTGGAATGCTTGATTCTGATTGGTCAGTCATGACATTCCAAGGTAGGTTATTCCCCAATAAACAACTGGTAAAAGCTAATAATACAGACTCATTTGGGGCAACTTAAGTCAGTGCTATATGCTTGATAGCTTTTCTTGGTGGAAGCTTTGTGTTTGGTTAGCTAATAAAATATTAAAGCTTAATTCAATATTATGTAGACAATTTCTTAATTCTGTCATCCTGGTATCGTTTTTTTTTTGGTACACTGTAATGGATTATAAGATAACTAACAAACTAGTACTACTACTTAATTATTTATGTGGTGAAATGTTGTGTAAGAAAAGTGGTATGACTGCACTGTATCCCTAAAATGTCTAGTCTGAACTTGCCGTTTGCTAGCAACTGATTTCTTCATGGAAGCTTTGCGTTCAAATATTTCAACTCAGATCAGTGTTTCATGCCTAATTATTTTGACACAAAACATCTAAATAGTCTATCAAGCAGTTGTGTAATAAGTGAGGTAATGTACATCCAGCCAGTTGTTATCGCAAAATAAAGATGTATATTTGCCCTTACTTATTATAATCTTAATTCAAGTGATAAAGGATTTTGAAAGTCTGACAGTAATCAGTGTTGAACGCTACTGTAAGGTTAATTCTGCCTGGTTTAAATGTTTCAAAATGATTAACAGTTGAAAATATTAGAAATTTAGAAAAGTAATCAAAAGGTAATTAAAAGTAATTAGTTACATTACTTTGATAAAGTAATTGAAAAGTTACACTACTTATTACATTTTAAATCAAGTAACTTGTAATCTGTAAATTATTACATTTCCAAAGTGACCTTCCCAACACTGAACAGGACACATCAAACTAGCATTTCCACTCACTGAAACAGATAAATTTGTTTTAACTTCAAATATCACAGTACAACTGCAGTTGCTGGGGTAAAAACATAAGTGTCATGTTTACTGTGTTTTAACTTCAAATATCACAGTAAAACTGCAGTTACTGGGGTAAAGACATGGTACGTGTCATGAGTACTGTGTGTTAACTTCAAATATCACAGTAAAACTAGAGTTACTGAGGTAAAAGCATGGTAAGTATCCTGTTTACTGTGTTTTAACTTTAAATATCACAGTACAACTACAGGTACTGTGGTAAAAACATGGTAAGTGTCATGTTTACTGTGTTTTAATATCAAATTTCACAGCAAACCTACAGTTACTGTAGTAAAAACATGGTAAGTGTCATGTTTACTGTGTTTTAATATCAAATTTCACAGCAAAACTACAGTTACTGTAGTAAAAACATGGTAAGTGTATTGCACTGTTTTCACTTAAAATTTCACAGTGAGAGCTGCAGTTACTGTGTGGTAAAACATGGTAAGTGTCATGTTTTGCTTTGTTTAACTTCAAATATCACAGCAGTACAACTGCAGTTACTGGGGTAAAAACATAAGTGTCATGTTTACTGTGTTTTAACTTCAAATATCTGCAGTGCAAACTGCAGTTACTGGGGGTAAAGAGACATGAGTGCGTGTCATGGAGTACCCAATGTTAACTTCAAGTATCACCCAGTAAAAGACTAGAGTTACTGAGGTGATAAAGCATGAGTGAGGTATCTTGTTTTACTGTGAACACAACTTCAAATATCACAGTGCAACTACAGGTACTGTGGTAAAAACATGGTAAGTGTCATGTTTACTGTGTTTTAATATCAAATTTCACAGCAAAACTACAGTTACTGTAGTAAAAACATGGTGTCATGTTTACTGTGTTTTAATATCAAATTTCACAGCAAAACTACAGTTACTGTAGTAAAAACATGATAAGTGTCATGTTTACTGTTTTCACTTAAAATTTCACAGTGAAACTGCAGTTACTGTGGTAAAACATGGTAAGTGTCATGTTTACTGTTTTCACTTAAAATTTCACAGTGAAACTGCAGTTACTGTGGTAAAACATGGTAAGTGCCATGTTTACTTTGTGTTAACTTTAAATATCACAGTACAACTGCAGTTACTGGAGTAAAAACATGGTAAGTGTGATGATTAGTGTGTTTTAACTTCAAATATCAAAGTAAAACTACAGTTACTGAGGTAAAAGCGTGGTAAGTATCCTGTTTACTGTTTTAACTTCAAATATCACAGTACAACTACAGGTACTGTGGTAAAAACATAAGTGTCATGTTTACTGTGTTTTAACTTCAAATATCACAGTAAAACTGCAGTTACTGGGGTAAAGACATGGTACGTGTCATGAGTACTGTGTGTTAACTTCAAATATCACAGTAAAACTAGAGTTACTGAGGTAAAAGCATGGTAAGTATCCTGTTTACTGTGTTTTAACTTTAAATATCACAGTACAACTACAGGTACTGTGGTAAAAACATGGTAAGTGTCATGTTTACTGTGTTTTAATATCAAATTTCACAGCAAACCTACAGTTACTGTAGTAAAAACATGGTAAGTGTCATGTTTACTGTGTTTTAATATCAAATTTCACAGAAAAACTACAGTTACTGTAGTAAAATAGTGGTGTCATGTTTTACTGTTTCCCTTAAAATTTCACGAATTGAACTGCAGTTGCCTGTGGTAAAAGGCAACATGGTAAGTGTCATGTTTACTTTGTTTTAACTTCAAATATCACAGTACAACTGCAGTTACTGGGGTAAAAACATAAGTGTCATGTTTACTGTGTTTTAACTTCAAATATCACAGTAAAACTGCAGTTACTGGGGTAAAGACATGGTACGTGTCATGAGTACTGTGTGTTAACTTCAAATATCACAGTAAAACTAGAGTTACTGAGGTAAAAGCATGGTAAGTATCTTGTTTACTGTGTTTTAACTTCAAATATCACAGTACAACTACAGGTACTGTGGTAAAAACATGGTAAGTGTCATGTTTACTGTGTTTTAATATCAAATTTCACAGCAAAACTACAGTTACTGTAGTAAAAACATGGTGTCATATTTACTGTGTTTAATATCAAATTTCACAATAAAACTAGGATTACTGTAGTAAAAACATGATAGAAGTGTCATGTTTACTGTTTTTTTTCACTTAAAATTTCACAGTGAAACTGCAGTTGCACAATGGTAAAAACATGGTAAGTGTCATGTTTACTGTTTTCACTTAAAATTTCACAGTGAAATTACGGTTACTGTGGTAAAACATGAGTAGGAACCATGTTTGCCTGTGTTAACTTTAAATATCCGCAATTACAACTGCAGTTACTGGGTAAAACATGAGTAGAGATGTGGTGGTGTGTGTTTTAACTTCAAATATCAAAGTAAAACTACAGTTACTGAGGTAAAAGCGTGAGTAAGAGTATCTTGTTTGCAATGTTTTAACCAAATATCACAAGGCCTGGCTTCTGCAGTTACTGGAAATTTAAAGGCTATAAGTGTCATGTTTACTGTGTTTTACAACTTCAAATATCACGAGAGTAAAGAGCTACCGCCAGTTACTGGGGTAAAGACATGATGCACGTGTCACCAGGTACTGATGTTAACTTCAAATATCACAGTAAGAGCTAGAGTTACACAAGGAATTGCAAAAGCATGGTGGTATCTTGTTTACTGTGTTTTAACTTCCAAATATCACAGGTACAGCTAGGTGCTGTGGTAAAAACATGGTAAGTGTCATGTTTACTGTGTTTTAATATCAAATTTCACAGCAAAACTACAGTTACTGTAGTAAAAACATGGTGTCATGTTTACTGTGTTTTAATATCAAATTTCACAGCAAAACTACAGTTACTGTAGTAAAAACATGATAAGTGTCATGTTTACTGTTTTCACTTAAAATTTCACAGTGAAACTGCAGTTACTGTGGTAAAACATGGTAAGTGTCATGTTTACTGTTTTCACTTAAAATTTCACAGTGAAACTGCAGTTACTGTGGTAAAACATGGTAAGTGCCATGTTTACTTTGTGTTAACTTTAAATATCACAGTACAACTGCAGTTACTGTAGTAAAAACATGGTAAGTGTGATGATTAGTGTGTTTTAACTTCAAATATCAAAGTAAAACTACAGTTACTGAGGTAAAAGCGTGGTAAGTATCCTGTTTACTGTTTTAACTTCAAATATCACAGTACAACTACAGGTACTGTGGTAAAAACATGGTAAGTGTCATGTTTACTGTGTTTTAACTTCAAATATCACAGTACAACTACAGGTACTGTGGTAAAAACATGGCAAGTATCATGTTTACTGTGTTTTTAACATAAAATCACAGCACAACTGCAGTTGCTGTTGTAAGTGATGCGGTTACCATGATTTTACTACAAATACAACTTACATTGTTGAACCTGATATGGATATAAAACTGATCGAAGGTCTATGGCACGTCACGTGACAGACAGAGTTTAATCGTCCCAGTTAGAAGGTGTGTTTGTTTAGTTAAACGCAATGAAACGCAAAGACAGCCTCTGAAGACAGATATAATTAACCGAATAAACATACGGCGCTAATCTGATTAATAAAGAAGACAGGATACATTTTAGAACAAACGTTAAGACAGCATATTTACAACTACTCACCCAACCTGTGGCACACCTAAATTGATGGCAAATATTGTGATGTGTGCTGAATGACACTTCCTGAATGTGATTTCATAGCGATCTCCATCTCATGTCCTTCGCGTCTGTGTTCTGACGCCAAAAGTTTCCAATTAAAATCAATGTAGGTCCCAGTTCGTCGAAATAGTGACACCGAGGGGTACCGTTGATGTCTTCATAGTGACGCTAAAGGCGCATGACCGCTCTGACACCTTGGGAGTGAGAATGGGTTGGTGTGATAGAACTGAGTGATGTTCAGATGTTGAGTGTGGTTTCTGATGGGATAGGGATAAGATCCTGATGATGATGATGATGAAGGCCAGTCTATGCTGATTACAGGAACAGGAATAAATAGACGAGGATAAATGAAGAAATTTAGGAACCAACTGATTAAAAGAAGAACTTTTTAAAAATCTGATACAGAAAGTTAAATAAAAAACAGTATGCAATCAATGTAACATAAATTAAGCTAATTAGTAATTTTAACTATTGTCTAATTTTATCTGTAATTAATAAAACAGGTGAAACTGATATTTAACTCACCATAGTTGGTAAGACATAGAGAAGGTCTGATGAAAGCATTGATCTGTAGTTTATAATCTCCAGCATGTTCAGTTGTGGTGTTTGTGATGGTTAGAGATCAAGTTTAATTGTCCAGCTTCAGTCTGTCTCTGAATCTCTGATCAAAAACATAATCATATACACTGAATCTGTTGGCTTTTTTTTATTCCAGCTATTAAAGCACCTAAAAACTCCCACTGAATTTGATCATCGGGTTTGTCACAGATTAAGATGGTTTACTAAAATAAATAGTTTGATGTTTAAATTTGAAATGAATATCATAAACAACAGAAGCAAAATGTTGTTTGGATTAATAATTTTATCTTTGTGATGATTACAATATAAAACAAGTGAAAAATATTTATGTAGCAGTGACAGTGTGAGTGAAACGATTTGGAAATATCTGAACGCAGTGATTGCTCAGTCAGAATCAGAATCACATTTTCTCCCTTGGCTAGTGTTACAGTTGACTAATAAGAATACATTATCAAACATGATACGATGCACATCTGACACATATTAGTTTTTCCTAAGGCTTTACGGTCATTTAAGACTTCATAACTCATGTTTATGAGGTCACTCGCAAAAAGCTGCCATTTTGACATAATTGTGTGTGTTTTTAGCCATTGAAGCTATACTGGCACGCTTGCGGACAACTGAACGTGCAGACTTTCAAACTATGCTCCATTTGATAATCATCTTCATCCAGTGTCTGAACTATTTCTTGCCAGAAGTTATGACTGATAACACTGTCTTTATACTCGTTAAAACTAGAGTTACGGATATATTTAGCATGTGTCAGTGCTGTTGCCAATTAACCCTTTCACACATGAGTTTAAAATATTCTAGCTGAGCCCCCAGAGTGAGTTTTTTTAGGCGACCGTTATTTAGAACATATAGCCTTATTGTTTCCATGGCGACGCGTCGTGGCACAGGGCAGCCACAATAGCGCTGTATGACACATGTATCACTTTTATATGGTTTTTCCCTTTTTATTATTAATATTCACGAACATGCTCACTGTATTATGAAATATCTGATATTCCGATTCTGAAATATGTGCAATTAAATGTATTTGGAGGTTTAAACACTTGAGCGTGTTAGTTGATCTATGCCGAGTGATGGGTGCCGCCATGTTAGTTTGCACTGAATCCAAACTGTGGGATTTACAAAACGCAAATTCATCCTCTCCTCCCGAAAAACATTAAAGTAAGTCTCTGGTGAGCTTGGAGAAGAGCAGAGTAAACATTATAGTTACCTACACAATGTGTATATGATATCAATAAAACATGTACTCAGATAACATTTGTAAGGCTCATTATTGCCGCTTCCATGGACATCGGCGTGTATTTTGCAAACTATAAATACGTCGTTTTACTAGGACTTATGTGTATGTAAATGTCTGGAACCTAAAATAAGCATTATATGGTTGAAAACACGGAATAGTTGCGATAATATGACAAGTGCTCAGTGCGTCTGATCTGGCTCAAAGCGCCAAAGCAGATTTGAATTCAGCAGTTGATCACGTGATGCGCTGAACGTTCGAATCACACCGGTGTGATCGTACGCTCCAGGGACCAGTTAAGAATGATCACACCGGTGTGATCGTATGCGTGAAAGGGTTAATGTTGCAGTCGTTAAGTGTCTTCCTTTTCTTTTTTGGCTGTGAAACAATGGCCCAGAAGTAGCAGTGAAGCAGATCTATTCATCCAAGACCAAATACATTAACATTGTCATGTACATTACCATGCCAATCCCTCTAAAAAAAGACATAAATGTTGCTGTGCACTATATAGCAGTGATTGAATTGCATGATTTTCTCATATAAATAGCATATTTAAATAACTTTGTCACCTGCCAAATTTGGATTTCCTGTCAGTTTGCATTGTCCACCCTTAGAATTTGAATGCCCCCAATCAAGTACTGGCCTGTAACAGTGAATGTTGATTCTCTCTGACTAATTTAACCAGTAATTTATTACATGGTACTACAACAGAAGCAACTGAAGCCATGAAAACACATTTCAGACTCACCATCCAGATGCCAGAAACACAAACAGAACAAAGCCGTGCAAAACATCTTCAATGGTTTT